>CM038793.1:132480631-132817395 GCA_021764765.1 Vicia sativa | reverse complement strand
TGTTTACTTCGTTTCAACACACATATTGTTGTTTGGCATCAATTTTGGTAAAACTAGGCTTAAGCAATGTCATGATAGATGTCATGACATTCGAGATTGAAGATAAATCCACACTAAGGATGTTAGAAGGCATTTCAGGCTGAAGCTAAAGTATGCTTTGGAAATTACAGCAGAAAAGCGTCGATATCATAACGGATGTTATGACATTCGATGTGACATTACATTACCAGAATCTATTTTTTCACGAATTTTTGGGAAGTTTGTTGGCTGCTAAATATTGTTTTACTGTTATTAGAAAGCATGCTCACGTGGCTGCTAGGTTAATCTTAATTAAACCTAAATTGGTTGTTGAAAAGACCATGTTTTTAGGATTAAATTAAGTGAACCTAGCTATCTTTATGAACCAGGCTGAAGTTTCGAATTTGCTTCTATAAAAGAATTCAACCCTTACAATTGTGCTCGCCCTTGGAATGTATTGAAGAGATAGCGCTTGTTATTTGTGTCTTGTGGGATTAATGCTTGTTGGTATTTGTAATTCTAGTTTCTCTTGTGAGCCAAGAAACTATCAATTGATAAGTGCATTAGACTAGGATTTGTTTGTAAGGGTAGTTTATCACTCAAAGCTTTAAAGCACAGTGTTTGTCTCTTGATTGAAAGCTTTGAGCGAGATCAAGATAGTTTATTGAAGTGTGTCTTCACAATCAATTAGTCGATAGGTTGATATCAACTGCTGTGATTGAGGGGAGTGAGTAGGTACTGGATCTAAGTAGGACTTAGGTTGAAGTTGCATTGGGTAGTTTTAAGTGAAGGAGATAGCGGTGGTTTATTCACGAATTCTACTAATAGTGAATTTCCTCCATGGCTTGGTAGCCCCGGATGTAGGTGTAGTTAGACTCTGAGGCTGGGTAAACAACTTGTTTGTTCTTCTTGTTATTTATATTTCTTGTGTAAGCATTAGCAGTGTCGAGATAGTGTGTCATAACATTCTCTGTGACATCACGTATCTGCTGCCGAAATTTCAATTGGCATCGGAGGCGGGCACCACATTATTTAGGTGAGATCTAGGGATAATAGTTTATGGCGTAATGGATAAAGAAGGAGGATTTGGAGGAAGACCACCTATTACGGATGGGTCTAATTATGATTCTTTGGAAGCCTCGTATGGTTGCCTTCTTAAGATCAGTGGACATTAAAGCTTGGAGAGCTGCTGACAAAGGATGGAAACATCCCACCAAGCTTGAGAAAGATGGGACTAATGTCTTGAAACCTGAGGAGGAATGGAGCAAAGAGGAAGAAGAGCTAGCTCTAGGGAACTCTAAAGCATTGAATGCTATGTTCAATGGTATTGCAGAACATCTTGGTGGTCCATCAATGTGAGTTGGCCAAGGATGTTTGGGACACTCTCAGAACTACTCATGAGGGGACATCCAAGGTGAAGATGTCAAGACTTTAGATGCTCACTACCAAATTTGAGAATTTGAAGATGAAGGAAGATGAGACTATTCATGAATTTCACATGAATATTTTGGAAACCAATGCCTCGGGGAGCACTTGGTGAAAAGATGTCGAAGAAAAGCTTGAGAAGATTCTGGATCCTTGCCTAAAAGGTTTGCAATGAAAGTGACTGCAATAGAATAGAGGAGGCTCAGGACATCAGCACCTTGAAGGTTGAAGAACTTATAGGATCTCTTATGACTTTTGAGATGGGAATCAGTGAAACTGTTGACAAAAAGAACAAAAGCATAGCACTTGTATCTAACACTGAAGAAGGATGCAATGTGGAAGATGAAGAGAAGATATCTGAAGCTATAGGTATGCTTGGAAGACAGTTCAACAAACTCATCAGGAGGATTGATCCAAAGTCAAGGTCAAATGTCAAGGACATTGCATCTGACATCAGTAGATCTTATGACTCCAGCAGAAGATCCAAGTCAGAGGAAAAAGGAAGTCAAGATGGAAATCCAATGTCATGAATGTGAAGGATTTGGACATATTAGAGATGAATGTCCCACCTTTCTAAAGAAACAAAAGAAAGGAATGGGTACATCTTGTGCGATGGTGATTCGGAAGTGAATCGAGAGAAGAAGGTGCCAAACTTGTCACTGCTCTCTGGGTGTACAATTCGATATGGATTCTAGTGATGAGGAAGTGACATTTGAAGAGCTTCTTTGAAACCTACGGAAGGCGTGTATAAAAATGGTGAAGTATGTCGACAAAATGAGGAGGCAGAAAAAAAGCAGTTGAGATGTTGGGTAGGAATGTGAGTGGAGGTGAGAAAAGGAGAACCATACACTATAAATCACCTAAATAGTGATATTGTAATGTTGAACTCAAACTTGATCGGATGTCTAAATCACATCAAAATTGACATCTGATCTTGATAAGTTGGAAGAAATTCTTGACTTGGACAAAATCTTTGAAATAAGCGTGGTCTAGGATATGTGGTGAAAAGGAACACAGTAGTGACAAGAAAAAGAAGAGGCAGGAAACAAAGCCGGAGCAAATGTCACAACGAAAACAGAAATGTTCTGGCTCGGGGCATGTAGATGCAAAGGAATTTCTTGCGGGGAAGAAGACCAGACCTAATAGGCCAATGTCAAAGCGGATGTCACAACATTGGGGTCAACATCGGGATCGAGAGAAACATGAATAAGAAGTTTCAAAGATGGAGATGTCACCATTGTGGAAGGTTTGGACACATAAAACCCTTACTGCTATGGGTTACATGGGTACCCTAATCGGACTCCTATGTTAAGCCTAAGAACATCAAAGTACCCTACACTCAAAAGTGGAAGAGGACTACAGCATTGATAGCACTCTCTTAGAGTGTATCGCCAAGGAAGATTGGTACTTTGACAGTGGGTGTTCCAAGCATATGGTGGTATAAAACCTCTTGAATAATGTCAAACCTCACTCTACCGACTTTGTTACTTTTGGGATGGAGCTAAAGGAGAAATAAAGGTGTTGGAAACTTGGACTCTGGAGTTCCAAATCTAAATGGAGTATTCTTGGTAAAAGGCTTGTTACTTCCTCATAAGCATAAGTCACTATGTGATATGGGATTTAAAGTCAACTTCACGGTGCGAATGTCTTGTAATCAATAATAAACAAGAAGTAGTTATGAGAGAGTCGGATCGGACAACGCTACATGTGGAATCGAGAACACCAACCTCTCTTACTGTGCTCTCTGAGACAAGGATGAAAGGAGGTAAAGCTATGGCATCAAAACTTGGACATCGCATCTCGGAGGAATGAAAAGATCATCACTATGGAGGCTATCAGAGGGATACCAAAACTCCATATTGATGAAGGAAGAGTTTGTGGTGAATGTCAGGTTGAAAGCCTTGGTGGAAAAAGATATGCCTATGTTGTTGTGGATGACTTCTCCAAATTTACCTGGATAAACTTCATCAAGGAAAAATCTGATGTGTTTGATGTCTTTAAGGAGTTATGCAAAAGACTTCAAAGAGAGAAGGAAAGTTGTATTGTCAGAATAAGAAGTGATCATGGAAAGGAGTTTGAGAACAGCAAATTTGATGAATTCTGCTCCTCGGAGGGAATTAATCATGAGTTTTCTTCTCTATAACACCTCAACAAAATGGGGTGGTGGAAAGAAAGAATAGGACTATCTGAGGAATCTGCCGAGCAATGATTCATGCTAAGAAACTTCTATTCATTTTGAAATTTGAAGCTATGAATACGACTTGCTATGTTCAGGGTCACCCTAAAGAGGATCTTCCTCCACCACTGTATGAACTATGGAAGGAAAACCAATTGTGAAATATTTCCATGTATTTGGCGACAAATGCTATTTTACGACAGATCGTGATCAAAGGAAAAATGGATTCTAAGAGTGATGAAGGCATTTTTAGGATACTCCACTAACGTGAGAGCATATAGGGTATTCAACTCCAGAACCAGGTTATGATGGACTCTATTAATGTCATTGTTGATGATCATCATCAGGGAACACAATGTCGTATGATGTTGAGACATGGCTTGAGACATCACCTCAAGTACGATAAGGAAGATGTACTGATCCTTCTCCTCAAACCGGGGAAGTCAACAAAGATCCTTCCATCGAATTGATCATCCAAAGGATCTCATCATTGGGGACCCACCAAAGGTGTCGTTACAAGATCGAGCGTCTCAAACTCTTGCTTTGTATCAAGATAGAGCCAAAAATGTCAAAAGCTCTAAGTGATGAATTGGATTGGAGCAATGCAAGATGAATTGAACCAATTCAAGCAACATGAAGTATGGAATTAGTTCCTAGACGGAAGGAACAAACATCATTGACACAAAATGGATCTACAAGAACAAGTCGATGCGAAGGTGTCACGAGAAATAAAGCTAGACTTGTTGCTCGGGGTTACTCGGGGTTGAGGATTGACTTTGATGAGACTTTTGCACGGTGGCTAGGCTGGAATCAATCAGGCTTCTTCTAGGGGTTGCTTGCATTATGAAATTCAAACTATTTCAGATGGATGTGAAAAGTGCCTTCCTAAATGGCTACTTAAATGAGGAAGTATATAGAACAACCTAAAGTTTGTGGATCCAAGTTTCCCGATCATGTCTACAAATTAAGGAAAGCCCTATATGGACTAAAGCAAGCTCTAGGGCACAGTGTATGAAAGGCTAACCAAGTTCCTTAGGACAAAGGCTACGAGAAAGGAGGCTTGGATAAAACTCTCTTTGTCAAGAATGAAGGAGGAAAGATAATGGTGGCTCAAATTTATGTGGATGACATAGTATTTGGTGGAATGTCAGATTCAATGGTAAAACACTTTGCCAATCAAATGCAAGCTGAGTTTGAAATGAGTCTTATGGGAGAGTTGACCTACTTTCTTGGACTGCAAGTCACACAGATGGAAGACTCAACATTCCTTTCACAAAGCAAATATGCAAGGAATATTGTCAAAAGTTTGGAATGGAGAATGCCGACCATAAAGGACTCCTGCTCCCACGCATTTGAAGTTGTCCAAGGACACAAGTGGTGAAAAGGTTGATCAAAGTTTATATAGAAGCATGATAGGAAGCTTGCTATACCTAACGACCCGAGACGACATTGCATTTTTGTTGGAGTATGTGCAAGATACCAAGTGAACCTAAAGTAAGTCACATTAACCGGTGAAAAGAATCACGAAGTATGTGAGTGGAACTTGCAACTATGGTATCTGTATTCCATGGATGTGAACCAATTTTATGCAGTTATTGTGATCTTGTTGGGCTGGTAGTGCTAATGTGAGAAAAGTACTTGGAGGATGCTTCTTCTTGGGAAACAATCTTGTTTCTTGGTTGACAGAAGCAAAGCTGTGTGTCCTTGTCCTTCTGAAGCTGAATACATGTGACGGTTAGCGATTGTTCTCAAATGAGTGGATGAAGCAGATGTTTTCGGGTACAATGTCACACGAGGATGTCATGACATTGTCTTGTGACAATCTGAGTGCTATTAATATATCAAAGAATCCTATACAACACGGTGGGACTAAGCATATAGACATTAGACATCACTTCATGAGACCTTGTGGAGGAGAAGTGATTAAATTGGATCATGTAGTCACGAACTTCAATGGTGACATTTTTACCAAGGCTCTTGATGCTAGTCAATTTGAAAATTTAAAGACAAAATGGGTATTTGTCGGTATGAGGAATTAGCAATTAAGATTTCTTCAAGAAAGGAAAAAGACCATTTATTAATTATAAGTGGGTTATTTGATTATTTCCCTCCTATTTTATAAGGTTCAAGAATGTGAAAAGACTCCTCCATATAATAGCCTTTTCATTTGAAAGTATCATATCTTCTCCATCCAAAGATACTCTCAACCGCCGTCATTCTTGGTCTCGATTCTCAACTTTTCTCGACAAAACATGTCTTCCTCATCCTCTTCATCCCAAGACTACATTTTCATCTCCCACCATGGTGAGATTAGGACAATCAGCTATGACATGAATGTTGAACTGTGAAGGTCTCTCCTCGTTCAATGGGCCCGACTCTCGAGAATCAGATGCGGAATATCCAAAGATCATCAGTTTCCACTGGTAATATTTCTAGCTCATCCTCATCTGTTCCCCCTGAGATAAGAAATAGGGAAGGTACATGTATGTAGAAGAAGCCATTGCTAGGATAGTCACCAGAATCCTAGATGAAAATCACATTGTTCCTGGAGTTTCTGTCCCCCTTAACCAAGAAATGGCTAGCCCTAGTTCAGCAGCTGATCAAGATGTCACAAAGAATGTTATGACATCGAAGATCATATCCGGAAAACTCCTGTGGTTTACAGCAATACTACCGTGCTAATTCCCTGTCAAAGCAAGGTGGTATCTACGGCTCTCAAGTAGAAGATGACCAAGGCAACTTGTCTCTAAGTATAGAGTTAAATCATGGGTAACACAAAACCAAGAGGACACAAATTACCAAGAAGAAAGGCTCAGGACACGCAAAGTCGATCAAGGTTTTGGCTTCAAGATTCGGTGAAGAGGTAGCTAGTAAAGTTGCTAATGGTGTTGCTCACAATGATGATGATCACAATGCTTCTTCAAGAAGGAGCAACTGATCTATTCTTTGTGATGGTCCTTGTTCTTGTTGATTTTGTCTGTTTTGTTCTTTCTTGTTCTGTATTTTCCCAATCTTTGTTTTGGATGATTGTAATTGCCTTCATTTATTGCTTTGTAATGCCTTAAAATGTACCCTAAACAATCTTTGTACTTAATTATATGTTGTTTTTGGGGAAATTATTGTTTCCTTTGGCCCTTATGGCTAAAAAGGGAGAAGAATACGTGTGTGAAACTATGAGCAGCTGTGTGAGTGATTTGGGACTTTAAGGTTATGGCATTTAAATTTTGTATGTGGGCAATTGTAGGAATTGTGGGATTTCGTATGGGTAGAATTTATCTTATCTCTAGGTTCTAGTTTATTTAAGCTTAGAACTAGTTTGTCTTCTCTGCATATGTACTCACGATAGGTTAAGTAGTTTTAGCCAAAATGTGCCAAAGAGGAGTTTGTTAGTGTTTTAAGTTGGCATCAATTTTGGTAAAACTAGGCTTTAGCAATGTCATGATAGATGTCATGACATTCGAGATTGAAGATAAATCCTACCTGGGATGTTAGAAGACAGCTCGGCTGGAAGCTAAAGTTGTGTTGGAAATGCGAGAAAAGCGATCGATGTCATAAGGATGTTATGACATTGATTAATGACATTCTGCGCAGGTGTTTTTCTGAGATTTTTCAGGAAGTTTGTTGAGCTGCTAAATATTGTTTTTACTTATTAGAAAGCATGCTCACGTGGCTGCTAGGTTAATCTTAATTAAACCTAAATTGGTTGTTGAAAAGACCATGTTTTAGGATTAAATTAAGTGAACCTAGCTATCTTTATGGAAGCCAAGCTGAAGTTTGGGACTGCTTCTATAAAAATTCAACCCTTACAAGCATGTTAGCCCTTGGAATGTATTGAAGAGATAGCGCTTGTTATTTGTGTCTTTGTTAGGATTAGTAATTGGTATTTGTAATTCTAGTTTCTCTTGTGAGCCAAGCAACTATCAATTGATAAGTGCATTGGACTAGGATTTGTTTGTAAGGGTAGTTTATCACTCAAAGCTTTAAAGCACGAGTGTTTGTCTCTTGATTGAAAGCTTTGAAGCAAGATCAAGATAGTTTATTGAAGTGTGTCTTCACAATTCAATTAGTCAATAGGTTGATATCACTGCTGTGATTGAGGGGGAGTGAGTAGGTACTCAGATCTAAGTAGGACTTAGGTTGAAGTTGCATTGGGTAGGTTTTAAGTGAAGGAGATAAACTGGTGGTTTATTCCTGAATTAATTCTACTAATAGTGAATTTCCTCCTTGGCTTGGTAGCCCCGGATGTAGGTGTAGTTAGACCTTTAGCGGGTAAACAACTTATTGTGTTCTTTCTTGTTATTTATATTTCTTGTGTGCATTAGCAGTGTCAGATAGTGTGTCATAACATTCTCTGTGACATCACGTATCTGCTGCCAGGAATGTCACTGACCTTTCCATATTTCTTTGGGACAGGTACTATATTGGCTAACCATTGAGGATATTCGGAGGTGACGAGGAAACCTGCATCGAGTTGCTTTTGAACCTCCTTTTTTATTTTGTCGGCCATATTTGGGTGAATCCTTCTCAGTCTTTGTTTAACTGGCGGACATTCTGGTTTTAATGGCAAGTGATGCTCTACGATGTTGGTATCCAACCCTGGCATTTCCTGGTAGGACTAAGCAAACACATCGACATATTCTTTGAGAAGATTTATCAGTTTGCTCTTGACATCGTTGTCGAGTAGAGCTCCAATGCTCACTTCTTTTATGTTTTCCTCAAAATCTAAGTTGATTGTTTCCAAAGGCTCTTTGTGAATGATTCTTTCCTCGTGCTTAAGTAGTGGAAATCTCATCAGGATCTCTTCTTCATCCTCTTATTCGGCGTCGAACACAGGGAATTCAAAGTCGAGAGAGGTCGTAGAGTTATTGCGTTCAATGGATTTGTTCATTGTTAATCTGCATGTTCGATTTATGTTTGATTTTTTTAGAAAATGTTAATGCAAAAGTGTGTGCAAATTATTGTTTTTCGAATATGTTTGTTTTTATTGGGTTTTTTAGGATTACCATTTCCAGAAAAAGGGTAAGAAACGAAAAACAAACACAAAATGTGGGAATCAAAATAACGTTTTATTTATGATTCATATATGAAAAAGAGCCCTAAATACAAACTCATTTGTCTTGGGCAAGACAAAGAGAAAATTATTTGAAAGTTAACCCTATAAAACATCTCTCTGCCTTGGGCGGGGCGAGAGTTTAAAACAAAAGCGAGATAAACTACTTAGGACGATGAACAACAGTCTGAACCTCAACGACTTTCCAATAGTGACGAACTCCTTGGAAGACTATGTATTTTGGTAGTTTTCCCTTTGAATCATATTTTGTGATGACAATGATCGTTGGTCGAACAGGTTTTGAAGGCCCTGGTCGGTTGACCTTTCCTTTTGTACTGCTGAGGAGATCTTCTTTTGCTTGATTGACAGGCCGAGGAGTATAGAATGCAGTATATGCGTTTTCAAGTGGCATGTATTCTGGATTCTCAGGATGTACTTCCCAATCCTCTGGGTGAAGAGACTCATTATCAGAGACACTTTCCAAATCGTTTTCAGAATTGTCTTCTCGATCATCTCCAAAAATTGCGTTAATCTGGGGTTAATCAAAATCTGGTTCAACAACCTCGGCACCAAGGATGTGTTCAAGACAATTAAAAGAGTTCCATAGCGTTTTCTGAAATCCGAGGGATCTTCTACCAAGGATGCCAACTCTTTTAACTTTCCTACATCAGGAATTCTAAAACCGTATCTCTTGGTATATCTTCTTCTAACGTCCATCCCTCTAACCTAAAATGTTTACAAAGAAAAATCTCTAAATTCTTTGGAAATGGGAAGAGAAATGAGTATTTGAAGTTTTTTTGAATGAATGCATGAATGCCACAAAGATACAAACATGGTTAGTGGTTATACACACGTTCAAGCGATTAAAGTCACGAGCATGAGGCCAATGATAAGAACCAAACGTGGGTAAGTTCTAAGGGCTTATTCACCTGCAAAACATGTTCTACTGATAATACAGGTTCAACGCTTCTCTTTGAAATATTATCGGAATTTGTTAAATACTTGAAGTCCAATAATATTTTTCAAGAAAAACTCGCCTAATCGTAGTCTCGCATGACAACTAATCCAAGTTTACACCTGAATAGCTTATGCACTACACCCTAAATGTCAAGGATGGGTTATATGTTCTAAAGCCACTCAACTTCATTAGTTCCCTTGAAAGCAAAATGTCTTCGCAAATACTTGCTAAACACAAATACTCCCAAGACAACCTCCACTGAGATAGGGATATCAAATTAACTTCGTAAGTAATGAGACTTCTCACAAGTTAATAGGACTATACTCCCACCTAGATCTTAAAATGTTTCTTAAATCTGGGTTAGGATTTCTTTCCATTAGATGAAATCACGAGAACTAAAACACACAATAAAGAAAAACAAACATATGCATAGATGAAAGCTTAACCCCTTTATTTCTTTTTTTGAAAAGAAAGAAAAGCTTGGTGCTCTTAGGCAGAGTCACAGTTTTCTTTGAAAATAAAAGTTTAGCGTTCTCCCCAGCAGAGTCGCCATTTTTTCTGTTCGCGGTAAAAAGTGACGAACGAGGGAATCGAATCGGAATTCGAATCTCTGGCTCAAAAACGATTTAATCTTTTGATTTGTTTTTAAAAAGATGCTGCGAGCATCAAGCTTTATTATTTCCAAAACATTGGGGAAAGCTGCAATACCCTAAATAAATAAAGATATGCGGTGCGACTAGCGTGAACTAGACGCAACACATTGGGGAGAGATCTGAGTAAGGGGGTTTGTTATATAAAGGGAAAGATGTGGCACCCTATATATATAGAGTTATCTATAGCCTTATTTATATATATATGAATATTTTTGATATGTTTGTGTGTTTTAATTTGCTATTCTATTCTTGGGAGAGTTTCTCCTTTGGGTTTTAAGAAAGGTAAGTTAGGTGGGGTCCTAGGTTTTGTTATTATTGTGCTCATAAAGATCATTGGGATCTTCTGCATACATATCCCTAGTGGGAATCGAGCATCTGGCTCGAATCTAAGGGAGCAATTGTTTTGTTTGGCTTTAAGAGTGGTTTCACCGGGAAACCATCCTCTTAGGATTCAAGAGTGATTTCACCGAGAAATCATACTCTTAGGGTCCTATCCTAGCGCGAGTGATTCTTTGTATTGGAAGCCAATAGGAGGTTGTTAAGATATTTCGAGTCTCTTTCTTGTTTGATGCCCAAGAGAAGCTAAACTCAACGAGGTTCTTTTGAGCGAAGCCTAAGAGGAGGCTAACGCGAGGGGTTGTCTTGAAGCCTAAGCGGAGGCTAAACTCAACGGGTGAGTTGTCTTATACGAAGCCTAAGAGGAGGCTAACTCAATAAATGAGTTATCTTATACAAAGCCTAAGAGGTGGGAAATATATAAACAAGTGTATAAAACGAGCAATTAAAGCAAGTGTAACTTGAATATATACAAAGGGTTTGGGACTTACAGCATAAGGGAGGCCCATTGGTTTAAGAGCAGTTTCATCGAGAATAATGCTCCTCTTAATACCAATGGAATCGTTGTATAAACAAGCGGATGAAAACAAACAAACGAAATTTGTTTATGCTTGAATATTTACAAAGATGATTAAATGTGTACAAGGAAATGAATATGTACACGAAAGGGTGGATATGTACAAGGAAATAAATATGTACATAGGAGTGTTGGGACTTACAGCGTGAGGGAGGCCCATGATCAATTTGAAAGAAATTCGAGGAAAAACCTGGTTTAGTTTATCTTCAAATCGAATCGATCATGGAAAAGCTATGTAAGTTTATTGAAAGGTTTTTGAAAAGGTTTTGAAAATGATTTTGAAAAGTGAAGGATATTCACAAGAAGTTTTGAAAAAGATTAGGTTTGAAAATTGGAAAGAAAACATTTTTGAAAAGCATTAAAAATACTTAAAACGTCTCATTTTATTAACCTAATTAAAATATAATCAAAAAGAAAATATTTTTTGGATTTTTTTGACATAATCATAAAATAGGTATATTAAATGACAAGTGTGCAAAAAATCATCTCAAAATGAGAAGTTTGGATTGGTTTTTGAAAATGTTGAAGTTTGTTAAAAATTTGAAAATTAGTGATAAAAAGAGTTTTTGATCCTAAGGAGGTTTGAACCCAGGACTTTTGGCTTAGAAGTGAAGAGTATTTCCACTGAGCCATGTGCTTGACTTGTCATTTAATCACCTTGTTTTAAAGAAGTTTTGAAAAATATTTGAAAATGAAGTAAAATGAAGTTTTGAAAAAAGGGTCAGAAGCTGGAGTTCTGAAGGGGGTCAGAAGCTGGATTTCTGAAGGAGTCAGAAGCTGGAGTTCTGAATGGGGTAGAAGCTTGATGCTTCTAAAGGAGTTAGAAGCTTGCTTCTTCTGAAAGAGTTAGAAGCTTGCTGCTTCTGAAAGAGTCAGAAGCTTGTTGCTTCTAAAAGAGTTAGAAGGTTGCTACTTCTGAAGGAGTTAGAAGCTTGCTGCTTCTAAAAGAGTTAGAAGCTTGATGCTTCTGAAAGGGTGAGCATCAGAAGTGCTTCTGAAGGAGTGAGCGTCAGAAGTGCTTCTGAAGGAGTGAGCATCAGAAGCTGGTGCTTCTGAAGGATGAGCCTTTTATTAAAAAAAAGGTCCCAGGGGGATTCGAACCCTGGGCCTTGAGGTGAAGGAGAGGATTAAGAGCGTGCTGGCAACCACTGGGGTGGTAATACATCCGTTCATTTAATCACATCCAAGTAAATATATTATAATTCAAGTTTTGAATTTTGAATTTCCCACTTCATCTTCTTCGTGGAACAAACGTCCATGGCTCAAACCTAAACTTTCTTGATTCTTCATCAATTTGAGAAATTCAAAATACCAAATTGTCTAGAATTTCCTCACGACTCTAACCATGTAACTTATTAAAGCTAACAATCAGAGATGAATAAGAATTTTGAGAATCCCAAATTAAACCCTAACTGAATGAATCAATGATTCCATGAACACATTTAATTTTAATTCAAATTGAGAACCCATATAGCTTTAACGACATGATATATACATCTTCCTTTTCAAAATTTAAGCTAAAGATGCATGTATGGAGATATCAAGAATTCGAAAACTTACCTCTTGATATGAAAAACCAGATCGAGTATGAGGACTCCCAAGTACAAAGTGATGATCGAAAAAGCTTCCCTGAACCTCACTGAGTATGCTTCAACCCCTAGATTACTCTGAAAGTTGTTGAAACTCCCTGACCAAGTCGAGTTGCAGACCTCTGGTATAGTTATGGAAGTTAATGGTGGAGATGTTCCAGAACTTGTTTAATTGTTTGGATAGTCTCTATATGTTGTATAGAGTGTGTTTGAAGTTAAAAATCAGAACAAGCACGAGTGGATTTGGAGTTTGGAAGTTTTAGCTTAAACTTGCATTTTATGGATTTTGGAAATGGTTTCTGAGTTTGGCTAGTTCTTGGGATAGCTTGAGGATTCTAACAACTTTCTAATGATGTTTAGAAAATGTTTGAAGCCTAAGATTGCTCAAAAATTGCAAGGGCTTGAAATTTGCAAATTCTCCCACATAGAAACTTGAAACTTGAAAAACAAGAAAGAAAGAAGGAAAGCTTGGATTATGATGCTTTGGGGTGATTTTGAATGAATAAGTGACCTCTATTTATAGGCCAAGAAATCTGAATGACAAGGCAAGGATTTAATTGAAAGAGCTTGCAAGTTGGCTTAAGAGGTAAGAAGGAATCTTTTACATTTAATGCACATGGTTAACTTCTTTAACCATGGTTAAAATTTCCTCTTGATCCAATCCTTCTATCAATCATTGCTAACTGATATTTATCAGTTATAACTTATCTCTCAATGGTGACAAGGCTTCTAGAAGGGGAAAATTGTGAAAAATGACCTATAATCTTGAAAAATGACTTGTAATTTATGGTTATGAAGCTCTAAGTTTCAATTTCAAAACCCTAGCTACACAAAGTGTTTTTTCAAGTTCTAGGACATTTTGGAAAGCTTGTAACATGATCTACAACTTTCATGTTTTGAGTTTTTCTTGAATCAAAATGGATATAGGTGAAACATGGCCATGAAAGTAAGGAAAAACCATGTTTTTTAACACTTGAAAATTTTTCTAAGTGTTAGAAAATTTTCAACTTTGACTTTTTGTTGACTTTTTTCACATTTCTTGATTTTTTATGATCATGATGGATAATTTGAAATTATTTTATGATTGAAAAAATTTGGATTTGAAAAAGTTGACCAAAAGTCAAAGGTTGACTTTTTTGAACAGTTGAATTTTCATCAGATGATTCAGAATTTGTCTGATGAAAAAACATGGATTTTGGAATGTTTTGAACCAAGAAATTAGGTCAATATGTTGCATTGATGATGTTCAGATCAATCTTCAAACAAATAGGTCATTCATTGAGCAGAAATTCAATGATTCACTATCTTCGATCAAAACCCTAATTGGTCGATTCAAGGTAGATCATGAGAAAAAGTTGGGAATTTGAAGATAAAATGTTGATGATTGATTAAGATAGATCAATTGAGGTGAGTGGAGACTCAAACCCTAATTTATCATATATTGAACAGATGAAATTTTGATAAAACCCTAATTTTGACTCTAGGAGCACATGCACGATCTATCCTGTTCTGAAAATGTTAGTGATGCAATGATGCATATGTGAATGATATAAGGTGGTATCTTAGGTCAAAATTGGGGTATGACAGCGAACAACTTTGATTTTGAACATTCTTCGATACGGAGTCAATAGCTATGAGAAGATCGTACTCGAAGTCGTCAGCTTGACCATTGAAACAAACACTCCAAAATATTTCTAAGTGTCGAACATTGTAACATGATAAATTCTCAACTTCGGAGCATCGTAAATTTTGCTTCGACGATTGAAATGATATAATCCCTGAATAGAAATTGTAGAGGATACAACAAAATCCAACTTCATGTTCAGAGTTTTTCCATGCGGAGATCGAATCGATGTGAAAAATAACCTCAAACGTACGCACCTCAACTATTTGAATATTGTAAACATGATGCATTCCCGTTTTCTAGGCTTTGTAACTTTCGATCCGAGTCCCGAATGAATTCGATTCCTTCAACAAAGTTATAGACTGCCGTGAGATAAGCAACTTTGCAGTTGAATACGTTTTAGTTCAGAGCCGATAACTAAGGTAAAATCGAACCCGAAGTCGTTAGTCTGACCTTGTGAAAACTTCAGTGAAATTTTACTAAGTGTTGGACTTTGCACACATGATGAATTCATAACTTCCGAACCTCATAACTTTTGATTCGAGTCCCGAATGGATTCGATTTCTTCAACAAAGTTGTAGATTGCTGCGAAATGAATAACTTTGTATTTGAACTCAATTCAAAATGGCACTTCAAAATATGTGCAAAATACCTCCGAAGTCGAGCACTTGAACATGTTGAAATTTATTCAAAATTTCACGAAGTGTCAAACAGCGCAATCATGATGAATTTGTAACTTATGGACTTCGTAACTTTCGATCCGAGTATCGAATTGACTCGATTTCTTCAGGAATGTTGTACGTTGCCGCAAATTGAACAACTTTGATTTTGATTTCGATGCAAAATGACGCTTGGAAACACGTGTAACATACCTCAGAAGTCGAGCACTTGAACATGTTAAAAAACACTCAAAATTTCATTAAGTATGAACTTCAAAAGTTATGAACATTAAACTTCAGAGCCTCATAACTCGAAATCTGGGCATTTTTGGAGAAATCATCACAAGGACAAATTCAGAGTATGAATACGCTTTTTCCAATGATTACCAATTCACAAACTTTCGACCATAGACGAGTGAGATAGTGAGTCGACTACATGGCTCCGAGAACATAAAATTCTCAAAACTTAGAAAAAAATTTAAGTCCAAGATTACTTAAATTGCAAGAAATCTTGTTTTCGCTCGATTCTTCCGACTTTTCTCAACAAACGACCATATTTTCTCAAATCTTGACTTTTGACAATAATTTTGACCAGAAATTCGACTCGGTCAAACTTTGACTTTTGTTGACTTTTCAGTACGCATATCCAAATCTCTTTTTATCCGATCACTCTTGATTTTCTAATGAATCATACTGATCGATAAGCCGTATACATGTACTTCAAGACTCACAGTAGGTCGACGAGTTGTTCCTCCAGAAATTTCCCCATGCACGAGCCTCATCATCATTCCCAATATTCTGATTCTGTTGGTCTTGTTGGTTCTGTAGAGCTTGAGCCATTGGTTCTGCAGATCTTGAGAAATAACTTGAACCATAAGTCTGCATATAGACAACCAACATTAGAAACAACAACATATCGATAGTGTTCACACACTAATCTACCACTAGAAAGTAGACATCATATAAAAACCTAGTCAGACGGACCGACCTGCTTTGATACCACTAATGTAACACCATTCTAAACTCAACATATTATTCACGAATAAATTAATAAAATCCACCAATCAAGGGTGTCACACTTCATAATACAACAACATAAATACAATCCTACTTCATAACACGGGTTACTACCAATACAATTATATTCTTCATGAACAGACACTAATATAATAACTATATAACTTCAATATTTAATTTAAAACATCACAGTAGAATCATCTTTTGAATTTATCCTGAAAAAAGATAAATCTCATGGAATTAGTTTTATAAAGAATTAGAACCACAATTGGTTTGACAATCCAAAAATCTTACAAAAACTTCAACATAGTTATAACGAAGAAAATCAAACCAAGCGCTCCCAACAAGATGTTACATATTAGAGCAAGACACCTCTAAATAACGGAAAACTAATAAATGCTCCAAGATCTATCATCCTTACTGCAACAAGCTACTCCTAAATATCTGTGCGTTACCCACATGAAGGCAACATTCAAACAGAAAAGACGAGTAATCATAATTCATTATAAAGATAGAAGGAAAATATTAGTAGCTAATCATCATATAATCACATAGTTCACAACTATCATCACATCACAACTCATCAACAAAAATTCATGCAATGTCACATAGGATGTTACTGCAACAATACCGACTTTATGCATGTGATACCAAATTTAGGAACCCGTTCATCACCCTCCATAGATCCCTACCATAGGATCGATTCCTTCTTAGAACCAGCACAACATAAAATCATTACCATTCACCATAATAGCTCTTCACTAAATCCCCAAAAATGATTTATTTACTCGCACCTAATCCACACAATGGGATTGAGGCTCAACACAGACAGACCAACGTCCAAAAATTCCATGAATGCATGATGCACAACAACATCAGATATAAAGTCAACCACGCCTAGTGAGTGCATCATCATTCACATAATCTCACTTAATAATTATCATATATCATGTATACATATTAACATGCACATCTTTAAAACATCATCATCCCATGATCATCAAATACTAGCACCGGGGTAATATCATTATAATACATCAAGATATGCCATTTCAAAAATACATCATGGTATACCAACATACAATAATCCAAATTCATAAATATATAAATGCAGGAATATTACATCAAATGCTTTATACAATCCTTCCACAAGTTAGTTCTGTGTGTTAGCTACCAAACGCTTCAAACAGTGCGTCAAATAGAGTTCGAAAACTCAAGTTGCGACACTTTGAAGTTTTTTTCCAGGTCATCTTGCCTAAGCCTGGCCCGGTGACCTAGGGTGCTCTGCTTTCCTCTTTCTCGATGATGTTCGCTCAACAACTGAGTTCAACGTTGTTTCTCTCTCCGGGTGAAGCTGAGCCGATAATTCCCCTCCCATACTTTTCCAAGATCTCTCTCTTTTTCACCATATCGCTCGCCAACTTGCTCTCCTAGAGGCGGTGGGGAACTTGCTCGCCTGACGAGACACCTTTTTCCATAGATCCTCAAAACCCTCTCGCCCCTGGCTCGCCCGACAATGCTGGGGCAACTCGCTCGCCATTGGCTCGCCCGACGAGACTCGCAATTTTCCGCAACTTCCAGTTGCGATTTTTCATCAGTTCCAACACCAATCTAATTCTGATTCAGTACCAAACTCAGTATAAAACACATAAGAAATCCCACATAACAACATCAGAACACTTTATACGCACATTATAGGATCAAATCATGGCATTTCTATTTCATCAACAATATCAATTTCATCATGCAATTCACCATGTTTTTCACCAAATCATCATACAAGAAAAATACTACATCTATCTTAACCCCCTATCAATCATAATGAACCAATATTATACCTCTTACCTCGAATCCTTAATAAAAGGATCTATTTCTTCCCGTTATACAAAAAATTCTCTTCTTGGTTCTATGTGCCCTAGCTATCACTTCACATTCTCCCAATCTCTACAATCGTGCATAATTAACGTGTCCTTCTTATTTTCTCTTTTTACGTTTTTATCCCTCAGACCCTTTCTATGTAATTCCTCTTATGCCCTTATTATCCTTTTTACCTTAATATTCTATTTAATTATTATGAATAACTCTAAATGTTAGTTCCATGGTTTTAGGATTGGCATAATTTTGCTAAAATATGATTCTATACTAATGTTGATCAAGATGATGCAACATTCTTATCACATGTCATAACAATTTTGCTATTATGAGTTTTTCAGCTAGATGTCGAAGCAGATGTCATGGCATCATGATTTGGTACAGTAAGCGCTGTTGTTTTAAACCTTGACAAATTTGATTTGATTATGTGATATTTCTTTTAGACATATGTCAGTTAATTTTGATGGTCAAGAATATTTAATCAGGAACATTTTATTTATCTCTAGTTATACATTAGTTACTAATTTGGGCCTTAAGACAATTTAGGAAACTTTGTATTGGTTATTCCAAGATTTAAGGAAATTCTGGTACATAATTGGTGCATCACGCAGCTTATGAATCAAGAAACTTCTGGATGCAGAATCTAAAGCCCATGGACTCCAGAAGTGTATTTAAAGAGAAGACATAATCTAATATAATTTAATCTTTCAACAATTGTAAAATTACGTGAAGCTTAGAGTCTTAGGTTTTTAGAGTCTCGGTGTAGTTGTTTTAAGTCACCCTTGTATCTATTGATACTTCTGGTATACGTAATGTTCTCACTCAGAAACCTTTAGGTGTTGAGTTGAGTATTTTTCTCACTCTTGAAGCTTTTAAATAAGAGAGTTGAGTTTATATTGGAAAAGTAATCTTCTTGTTGAGTTGTTTTTGATACAATCACTAGGATTGAGACTGTTAGATATCATTGAGGTGATTTAGGGAGTAAGATGAAGATCTCTCATATCTAGGAAGTTCCTAGGTAGAAGTTGCGTTGGGTAGGGATTAAGGGAAAAGTTGTAAATTGGGACCGTTTAGGCTTTGAATTAATACTACTAATAGTGAACTTACTTTCTGACTTGGTAGCCCCCAGAGTAGGTGACTTGCACCGAATTGGGTTAATAACTCTATGTGTTATTTATCATTATGTAATTTAAATTTCAGTATTACTTGCATCTTGATAAATCTGTTTAGGATGTTAAATCAGATATTGTAACATCTGCCTTGACATTGTTCTGATGTTGAGATATCAGTATTAACATGTGTTGCTTGTACCATAAAATTTCACTAAATAATATAAATTATAATTATCTAAATTTAAATAAATCAAATTAACACCTTAATAAGATACAACCCCCATAACATATCATCACAATCACATAGATAATCACAAATAGTCAATTAACTAAATAATTCTAAATTCTGGGGTGTTACACCTCTCGTCTCACATGAGATGGTCCTTTATATAGCCTCAAAACCACCACACATGACTTCTCACCACTGTGAGCAAGCCCTCATTATCAAAACGAGTAATATATATAAGTGCCTATGAGTCTTCCTACCCTTGTAGGGAGAACACACACACCCTGTACTTTTTGACCACTACAATGATATACCTTGATTCACACTCTCTCTTTTTGATGATAATCTTTGGAACTAGAAATCATATCCTTATCTAATGATTCAGATTTAGAAAAGGGTGTCAAGGAATTCCATGGAAGAATGGGATTCTTCTTTTGACTTACTATAAGCCTTTTTATCAACCTTCAAAGGAAAGATGAATTATGTAGAGGTCCCTATGTCCCCTCCCATCTTATATGAGGAGAAGATACAAGCCAACTAGTATAGGAGAGAACATGCTAGATATTATATTCAACCTTTCTTGAGGACCGATCAATGTGAGCCCAACAATGTTGATGTGATGGCTTATTTGGATCTTCAAGATCATTTTGATGCAATATAATATGACTAGGTGGATGCTATAGTTGCAATCACTCCATATGTTATTAACTCTAAAGTTGCCATATATGTTGTTGGAATTATTACCAAAGATCCCAATGAATGGTCAGTTATTCCAATACGGTCGAATAATAAGATTTTTAGTTCTTTTGACGATTGCACGATTCTTCTCTACAAGTGTCTATTCACAAGAATAGGACTCCGATTGTCTTTTTTTGATTCTGAGGTAGCTATCTTGAAGAACTTAAAAGTTTCCCTCTCTCAGATTTATCTATTGTGTCGGGTTTACACAAGGGCATTTAAGTTGTGCGTTAATTACAACTCTAGGAGGAAGGGTTCTGACCTAGTGACATGCCCCCTACTAAGGTGGAGAAAAGGTGAATTTATCCTTATGCTATAGTGAGTGCAGCCAATTAGGAGGAGAGACGAAGATATTTGGTGAGAGCAGAGTCTGAGTGTTTTTTTAAACATCTGTGATTGCTTTTTTTTTGCAGATAACATGAAAAGGTTAATAAGCTGAATATGTTATACGACCTTGCAAATTCTAAAGGCATTCCGACCATGGTGCCTTCTTTAGAAACACTTTTCCAATCCTATCCCCTTTCTCTAATTCTGACTCTGACACTTTTACCTTTGTGCTTGGAGTAGATCAACTTGTGGATGTTGCAATTACTTTGACCGTGAAGGACTCAAACTCGCCTATTGTTTCAACAAAAAAGGCCCAAGATGAAAATCAATAATCCCCCCGGGACGAGGGCTCTCCAAAATAAACTTGTCATTAGGGATGAAGTCTCGTGGGAGGTAACTTTTGTCATATGAATTCCAGACTGAAGGTGCGAAAAACACAAGAAAGGGGGTTTGAATTGAGTTTATCCTTTGAAAACTTTTCTTTAAAAATAAACCCCCTTTTTAATTTTCTTTGCTTTTTATAAAGATTGAAAGAATTAGAAAGCACTAAAGAACACAATATTTTTATCCTAGTTTACTTGAAACTTCAAGTTACTCTAGTCCACCCTCACAGGTGATTTGCCTCTCTCCAACGAGGTCTTAATCTAATAATACAAATGATTATTGCACTTGCACACACCAATTGTATGTGACTAGCACCTGAACACACACACTGTGTGTGACTAACTATCAACCTCTAAGACTAACTGTCCTAGACTTCTTGTGAATTCTGACCCAACTGGTCTCCCAAGGAACAATCAAACAACTATTTGAATACAAGTTTTTTTACAAGTAAATATGCTTTTACACAAGCTAATATGTAAATAGATTTTTAGCACAATGACTTGACAGAATATACAGTTTTTTACAAAGAAAGAATAGTGTTTTAGTGTAGTATATTTTCCTTGAATTAGTAGTTGTTTCTTCAAGTATTCAAGCCTTTATATAGAGCCAGGCATGTGATGTAACCGTTGATGAGTACTTTTGGAAATAACAAATTTGTGGCGGCTTGAGAGAACGTGGGGGGATAAGATCGTACGCAGCGTCCGTCCTTTCATGGAAGTGGAATAAAACGTTTATTTTTAGAGTCTTCAGATCTTCCTCTTCAGAGTCCTTACCACTTGGTTTTGAAGAACCTTGTATCATATCTTAAGGTTGAAAGAGCTTCAAGTCTTCAGAGTCTTCAGAACCACGTCTTCAGAGTCTTCAACACTTGGTCTTAGAACCTTGTATCACAACTAATTTTAGAAGAGCTTCAGGTCTTCAGAGTCTTCAGAGTCTTCAGATCCACGTCTTCAGAGTCTTTCAGCATTTGGTCTTCAGAACCCTTTGTCTTCTGAAACTTGAGTCTTCAGCATTTTGGACTACGTTCACTCAAAAATTCTTTCTTGAGATCTTTAGACTGATTTCTTTAGACTTATGTATCAGAATAACTTAGCTTTAGAGCCTTTTGAAGCTTTCCTCATTACTTGTTCATCAGAACCTCTGTAGCTTAAAAGTGGAGCATTTTCTCTTCTAATGTCTTGGCCACACCATTCATCAGAAGTAGAACCTGTTTGTTTATTCTTAAAAATACAACAAACATTATAGTAACAAAATTGTTCACTCAAACATACTCTTTGTTATCATCAAAATTCATAGACATAATTGTAGAACCAAATTTTGTTCTAACACAGATGTCTTTTCTTCTTAGCTTTCTTGCCCTCTTGAGGAGTTTGGTTTTATCATCTCGACATAATATGTATCCTTCGTTGAAAATTTTCCCGAGGGGGAGAAGATGGAACTCATATTTGAGATTAATCATATTATGTTCAAGTATGCTTCTCTATTTTCTCATGTTTCTACTGGAAATGGAAATGTCTTGGATCCCAAAAGTTCCACCATGGAAAGGGACACTTAGAAAGGGAAATGTGAAGTTATGGAACTGGAGTGCTCTACTTTTATAGGATGGTGAAATCAGGGATGATATGGTATTATCTTTGTATTGTGATATACATCACAGAAGGCCTTTCTACAACCAAGGGTAGGACCTTCATCCCTACTCCAAGACTTAGCTAGGATCGAGGTGGACTTCTCTGGGATCCACCACCTACGCCATTGGATTGGATAAATCTGAAAGGGAAAAGTGCGCCAACTACACAAAAATGTGTGTAGTCCGTCTCAAATGAAAAGTCATGTGAGATATGTGTTTAAGCCACATTCAAATTGCAAAAATGTGTTTAGTCAGTGTCACACCCAAAATTTCGCCCGTAAAATTTTGCAACGATTTGCATATCATAATTATTGCATCAGCATATTGCATTTTTTAAAAATTGAATCTTGCATTCTATTATCATTTTTGCATTGCTATAACATTTTTTCCATATTTAAATTTACATTTTTTAAAAAAATTGCGTAAGTACATATTTCATTAAAGGTTAGTTTCCAATTTAATTTAAGGTAATTCACTTTGCTTTTAGATTTTTGATAGAAACAATTTGTTTTTGTTCATTACCATCACCCTTTAGATTTATTTTTTTTGAATTTGTTCAAATAATAATAATAACAAGTTTTGGTAGTAATAGATTTATTAATATTTCAAATCGTACACATGTTTTTTTTTATAGTTACTACATCAATTGATAAATAAAAATGGCCTTGTCCTTCTCTCCTTCCATCGTGTTGCCTCCACCATCTCTTGTCCAACCAATCGTACAGACCGTTTCCACTACTTCTCCTCCTTGCCACCAAACTTGTACAAACCTGCAAAATACAAACAATCAGTACATTTCACAGCCACAATTCCACCACTATCAATTCCACTACTTGTCCTTCATTCTCCATTCTTCTTCACAAAGTTTCCTCTCATCCTTATCGAAATCTCTACAAGATTCCTTCATTACCCTCACATTTCCTCAACTATATAACAAGCACAAGAGGAGGCATCAAGGGGGATTTTCCTCTTCGTCGCTCAAAACCATTCAACAATACACTCACCTCTGCATTTTTTTCTCACCTTTCCCAGAACCACTTCCATCGGACCTCCTTTCAACTCTCACCCAAAAAATCACCACTTCAACCTTAACCTCCTTATTTCACACTCAACCCACGTTCGTAACCACCGCTCTAAAACCTCACTTTACACAAAAACCACCGAAACTGTAAATAACCAGAACCATACCCAAAACGACCAACTACAGTTCAAACTAAGCTCCACTGACAACAACAACTCACAACCTAGAAGAACGCAGATCCCAGAATCGGAAAACTCAAACCCAGAAAACAATAACGCAACCTCTTAACCGAACAACAACGATAGCCGAACACGCACAGATTCCAGATTCCGGAAACAGAACAAACGCAACAGATCCAGAAAACACGACAGTAACTCAGACGGAGAAGAGACTTACGCAGAAAGCAGATCGAGAAAGATGAAGATACACGTACCTGGTTGGTCGATCTCGACCGTGTTTATTGTTGTTTTTCCGTTGTTTCATTTACCTTCGTTTATGATTACCTCACTTAATCGTATAATCTTGAACTTGTATTTGTTGATTGACTGATTCTAGAATTTAAGATCTAAAAAACTTAGAAGGATAGAAGAAAGCGGCCATGGAAGCTAGCAGATCGCGATTCAGAAGGATTAACCGAGTGAGTCGAGAGAGAATCGCGATAAGTTGGGAGAGAAGATGAGGCGTTGAAGACCATGGGGGCTGTGAGAACAGCGTTCAGATCGAGAAAGATGGGAAAGGCCATCAATGGCGAAACAGAGAAAGCGTGAGGAATGATAGCAAGCAGAGACACACGTGAGTAACAGAGCGAGAGTTAGGAGAGAGAAACACTTTTTTTCTTTTATTAAATTTCGAAAAAATATAAAAAAAAAATGATAGGATAAGAGATCTGGCGGCTACACTCAGCTAATTAGGGTTTATTGGTTTTCTTCTCAAACAATTTAATTGGGCCTAACATCCTAAAAAAAATCGACCCATTAATTCATGCACTACCGGCTTGCATTTCACACCCCCTAGATCCGAACTACACCCCCTTCTAGCATATTCATTTTTATTTTTATTTTGGTAAGTACTTGCATTTTATTTTATACCTAGTAATTAGTTTGTTTTTATCATTATAGTTTCTAAGAGGAAAATATATAAATAAAAAGTTAGATTTAATTTTCTTTTCTATTTAGAAATATTTCAAAAAATAATTAAAAATCATTTTCTATTGCTAAGCAGTTTTAGTATAAATCTTACATTTTTTTATCATTATTAATGAATTGCTGTTTATCACATTTGTACATTTGTTTGAACTTGCAATTATTTCATACATCCCCATTTGTACATATGTATCCCCATTCCCCATATGATGTAATAATTAGTAAATATTTTATCGCTTTACCATTTAATTATTCATTCACGTGTGTACAAACCAAAAACATTTCAAACTAATACTCGTGCGAGCCATTTTTAACCTTGAGTCGACAAAGCTTAGAAGCGTCGCAACGGCCACACATTTGTGCACACACCACACTTGCTCTTGGGCTTACAATGAAACTTTGATTGATTAGTTAAACATTATTTAATTATCTAATTAGATTATTTAAAATTGATTAGGCCATCTAATTAATTTTATTAATCTAATTACTTGATTAAATTTTGTTTAATTAGTTGATTAAATTTATTTTGTGCATGCACCTACACAATATCAATTGCTTTGTCATTTGTGCAAGCCACCTTGTATGGGCTTTTAATTCATTTAATCGCTTTATTTTACGCTTGTATATAATTATTATCCGCCTCATTTCCATTCTCGCACTTTGGTCCATATACCAATTTTAATCATAGCCCAAATCAATTCTCTTCTCATCATTCAAGACCTTTCATAATAAATTCTCAAACCTCGATCCAACGTCGAGTGATTCTTTTCAAAAATATTTTCACAAATAAATACTCTACTCCTCTCTTCCCAAACGTATGGTAGTCAGTCCTGTTTTGACCTCGATTGTACGTTTGGTTTCTTAAATGAATCTTAATAAGTGAACCCCGTTTCACCTCACTCTTTTCTCAATAAAACTTTTGGGTAGAAAAAGATGATTAGGATGGTTCTGTCCACTCATCCGAGTATTTGGGGCGTTAGCCGTTGAACGCTTATGGTCCAATACTTGTCTCCCACGATAAAATCAATTCAAACTCATCAAACCTTGCCCACGTGTAAGTCATTTTTCAAACATCGCTCACATGCGACACTCATCGCTCACACGCGAATTGCACTAGTGATGTCTTATCGTCCACGTACGATTAAGCTCCTATTTTTCATAAATAAAATCAACCAACCAACAAATGTTCTCGCAACCGAGAACTACGTAAGCTCTGACTTTTCCATCGCACTTGGGAAATACGTAGGCACGAGATTCTAACATCTTGGCGAGCACACTTTCAAAAAATTAAAACATGTTTCTCTTTTCATTTCTCTTTTTCGCATAATAATTAGAAGATTGCAAATTTGATTTTAAACACACAAACACACTTAGAACTAAATGGGTCCCATCAAGTACGATGGATGTGAGGGGTGCTAATACCTTCCCCTTGCATAACCGACTCCCGAACCCGTATCTCTTGGTCCCGACAACCATTCCTTTTCACATTTTCATTTCATGGGTTTTATCTATATTTTCCCTTCCCTCATTAGGAATAAATAAAGTTAGGTGGCGACTTCATTGTTTCATTGTTCGTAATCGAAATTTTTCGATTAGCGTCGACAGTCAGTATCAGAAACTCAATCATATAAGGAATGTATTTAAGCCATATAAAAATTATAAAAATGAGTTTAGTTTGTATTAAGTACACAATCATACAAGGAATATTTAAGTCATATAGAAATCACATAAATGCGTTTAGTCTGTATTGGAAATGAAATCATGCATTTCATCTTTGTTACCCCTGTCTTGAGCACTCTCAAAATAAAGAGAGATAAAGAAATATACAATAGGGTAAGAAGATGTACAAATATTTATGTTAATAATGATTTGAATTTGTTACAGTGAAAAACATAATGACTAGATAAATGGACCTTCAATTGTAAATCTATTGTGGATGGACGTTGTCCCAAGACTTTGGTCGTTGTCCAACCCCGGGGCTCCAAGGGTGCACTTCTCTTATTTAATATGACTCCTTTGGTCGAACGAGGTGTCAAAGTGGATTGTGTAACACCCCTTCTAATTTCCCCGCGAATTATATAAATTAATCAGAGTTTAACATAACGAAAGGGCGTCAAAATTTAAAAATTCAAATAAGGAAACACCACAACAGTAGTCATGCATTTACGGAAGAACTTATTTAAACGATTCAACCAACAATTATGTTTTACACAGCGGAAATAACATAAAACCCGAAATAAACTTAATCAATGGTTATTCCCAAACATAAAACAAAGAAACAAGTCAATTTGATGAATCCAAAACAATCGTTCCCCGGTGTTACAACTACCAGAGCATTACACTAACACGCGGATAATCTAAATAGCATAGCTCTATAAGCCATCCTCACCAATTTCTTGAGCAGCTAATCACTTCAATCTGAAATCATTAAAGTAAGGGTGAGATTTCATCAAAAATTAAAATGAATTATACATTTCTTTAAAATAATAAAACAATCAATTCATTATTCCACCCTCACTAGTATATTCAGATCCCCGTTCACCAATACAGATCACACAGATCAATATGCACATAATAACAATCAATGCAATTACAACACTAGAAAATATCCTAGCATGTTATAATTACATATGCAATGCAGACTCAAATGCATGTGGTACCAAAACGTGAACCAAGTCACCAACACCGATTCATCCAGAATCACCCGGACACGAATCCAGCCTTACCACCCATAATCACCCGAGTACGGTTATTGGCAATACGAGCCAAATTCCATACAATGGGAATTAACTCCACCAGAATGCATATGCATGCACATCAAAAGCATGCAACATTCAACACAGATTATGACCATATCAGACATCATAAACCATCATCAACCACAACATGATATCAGCACCTATCATGAAATAAATCATCCCAAAGCATAAATATGCCAAACGGTTACCCTTCAATTAGTAAGACTATCACCGGTATATACAACAACAACAACAAAAACTCATGATATCAACAAGCATCATGAATATACAACATCAGCAACAACATATAATAGCAATACAATCATGATTATATGACATTAATTACAACACATAGAATTAACACCCAGCCAGTATACACAAAGTTAATGACACAATCACGAATTACAACGGATCCTTCCTACGGAAGCCAAAACAATCCTTCAAGATCTCAATTACTGGTTTTGAAAATGTTTTTAATAGATAGTACTCGTTCTAAGCTTTCCAACGATACCAACTATGCCTAAATCGGAGTTACGGTCGCAAAGATATGACCAAAACAATTTTTAGAAAATCACCTTCTATTTATACACAGTATGTATCGATCAAAACCCCATGTGTCAATACAAAACTTGCTTGTGTTGACACAAAACACGCATGTGTCGACTCATACGTAATAAATTTTCCATTTTTCAAAGTTTCTTTCAGTATGAATCGACCGCTAGCCTTCTTGTGTCGATACAAAAGCTACTTGGGTCGACACATAACTCTCTTGTGTCGACACAAGAGTTCAGATTTTGCCCTATGAGTCGATGCATGACTCTATGTATCGATGCAAGTGTTTCCCACGCCTCTGGTTTTCTAATTTTTTGCTGCTTGCATCGACACTTAGCCTCTTGTGTCGACCCATACTGTTATTTTTCACCTAAAAACCAGTTTATTCTTCACTGTTTGCAATCCCAATCAATACCATTCATCACCAAACTCCATTTACATTAGAACAGAATTAATTCATGTATTTTCACATCCAATTGACCACAGAATTATGTTTTCTAATTAACCTATGATCATTCTACATAATTAATCGTTCTTTTCAAATCCAATTGAATTATTACGTCGGATCATAATGTTAGGGCACAACCTAGAATCCTAATTCGAGATTTCTAACGAATCAATTCATTCTATTGATTATCAAAACCTATAAGGCATAATAATCTAATCAAATAACCCCTTACCTCGCGATGAATCTTTGAACTTTCGATGCCTTGACTTTTCCTCTTTTCCTCTTCTCTTCTCAAAAGCACGTAGAATGAAAACTCTAATATTCCTCTCTTTTTCTCTCTTTCCTTTATTTATTCCTTTTATTATTCCCAATAAAATAAATAAACTAATTAGAGAAATTAGAGCCTTTTACTCTACACACCTCCCAATTCCACTTCACACTCCCATCACATCCATTTATTTAATTAATTAATTAAATCCATTTAATTCAAAAATACCAATAACTAAACTTTTAATTAAATTAATAATTAAAATTCTAATTATTTAATAATTGAATTATTTGGGGTGTCACAACTCTCCCCCTACTAAAAAGAGTTTTCGTCCACGAAAATATACCTTAGACGAAAAGTTCGGGATACGAGTCTTTCATATGGCTCTCTAGCTCCCAAGTAACATTTCCACCTGCTGGTCCTCCCCAAGCTACTTTCACCAGTGCTATCTTTTTACCACGCAACTGCTTCAACTTCCGATCCTCAATTCTCACAGGTAATGCCTCAACAGTCAAATTATCTCGCACCTGTATATCATCTACCTGAATCTCATGAGACGGATCAGCAATGTACTTCCTCAACTGAGATACATGGAAGACATCATGCAAATTCGCAAGCGATGGAGGTAAAGCAATCTGATAAGCGACTCTTCCAACCTTCTTCGTAATCTGATACGAACCAATAAAGCTCGGAGTCAACTTCTTTGACTTCAAAGCTCGACCAATATCAGTCATCAGAGTAACTCGCATAAACACATGATCTCCTTCACTAAACTCGAGATCCTTCCTCCTCTTATCATGATAACTCTTCTGCCTACTCTGAGAAGCTTTCATCTTCTCCTGAATCATCTTAATCTTTTCTGAAGTCTGTTGGACAATCTCTGGTCCAATCACAGCACTTTCTCCAGATTTGTACCAACACAACGGTGTAACGACACCTCCTACCATACAATGCCTCAAACGGAGCCATACCAATGCTCGAATGAAAACTATTGTTGTAGGTAAACTCAATCAATGGTAAGTAACTATCCCAGGCTCCACCTTTCTCCAACACACAAGCTCTCAACAAATCCTCTAACGACTGAATCGTTCTTTCCGTCTGACCATCTGTCTGCGGATGATAAGCAGAACTCAATCTCAACTTAGTACCCAAAGCTTCTTACAATCTCGTCCAATACTTAGACGTAAACCTCGGATCCCTATCAGATACAATGCTATAAGGAATACCGTGCAAACTTACGATCTTCTCAACATACAATTCTGCCAACCTCTCCATAGGATAATCCATTCTTATCAAAATAAAGGGAGAAGGTTTCGTCAATCGATCAACAATAACCCAGATAGAATCACAATTCTTCGCTGTCCTCGGCAAACCCGACACAAAATCCATAGAAATGCCATCCCATTTCCACTCTGGAACAAACAACGGTTCCATCAATCTTGACGATTTCTGATGTTCAATCTTTGACTTCTGACAAACCAAACAAGCATAAACAAACTCAGCAATTTCCTTTTTCATTCCAGGCCACCAAAATAACTTTTTCAAGTCATGATACATCTTAGTAGCACCGAGATGAATACTCAATCCACTACGACGTCCTTTTTCCAAAATACTCTTCCTAAGTTCTGCAATATCCGGAACACACACTCTGTCAACAAATCTCAGAACACCATTCTCATCAATTCGGAATTCACCTCCTTGACCTTGGTTAATCAATGTCAACTTATCGACTAAACCAACATCAGATTTCTGCCCCGCTCGAATCTCCTCCAGAATACCACTAGTCAATTTCAACATACCCAACTTAACACTATCAAAAGTAGTCTCACATACCAAACTCAAATCTCTGAATTGTTCAACTAAATCCAATTCACGAACCATCAACATAGACATATGCAATGACTTCTTACTCAAGGCATCTGCAACCATGTTTGCCTTACCAGGATGGTAATTCAAACCAAAATCATAATCCTTCAGAAATTCTAACCATCTTCTCTGCCTCATTTTAGTCTTTTCTGATCGAAGAGATACTTTAGACTCTTATGATCGCTGAATACCTCAAATCGAAAGCCATACAAATAATGCCTCCACAATTTTAAAACAAATACCACAGCTGCCAGCTCTAAATCATGAGTCGAATAATTCCTTTCATGAACTTTCAATTGTCTCGAAGCATAAGTCATGACCTGCTTATCCTGCATCCAAACACCACCTAATCCCATCAACAAAGCATCACAGTAGACAACAAAAGATTATGCCGGATTCGGCAAAATCAATATCGGAGCACTAGTCAACCTCTTCTTCAGCTCTTGGAATCCTTTCTCACCTTCAGAATCCCAAACAAACACCTGACCCTTTCTTGTCAACTTAGTCAACGACAAAGCTAACTTCGAAAATCCCTCAATAAACTTTCTGTAATAACCTGCAAGACCAAGAAAACTACGGATTTCAGAAGCATTCTTCGGTGCTTCCCATTAAGATACTGCTTCTACCTTCGTAGGATCAACAACAATGCCATTCTTGGAAATCACATGACTAAGAAAGCTTACTTCACATAACCAGAACTCACACTTAGACAACTTCGCATAAAGCTCCTTCTCTTTCAACAATTCCAACACAACTCTAAGATGTTATGCATGCTCTTTATCATTCTTTGAATAGATCAGAATGTCATCAATAAATACCACCACAAACTTATCAAGATACGGATGAAATATCCTGTTCATATACTCCATGAAAACACCAGGTGCATTAGTAACTCCAAACGGCATAACAGAATACTCATAATGTCCATACCTCGTTCTAAATGTAGTTTTCTGAATATCTTCCATCTTCACACGAATCTGATGATATCCGGATCTCAAATCAATCTTACTGAATACACAAGCTCCAACCAGCTGATCCATCAAATCATCAATCCTCGGCAATGGATACCGATTCTTGATTGTAACTTTGTTCAACTGCCTGTAGTCAACACACAGTCTCATCGAACCCTCTTTCTTCTTAACCAACAACACAGGAGCACCCCACGGTGAAACACTAGGACGAATAAGCTTCTTCTCCAACAATTCCTCTAACTGCTTCTTCAACTCAGATAATTCAGATGCCGACATGCGATAAGGCGCCATCAACACCGGACTAGTTCCAGGAATCAAATCTATAGTAAATTCCACTTCTCTCTCAGGTGGCAATTCACTAACATCTTCCGGAAACACTTCTAAAAATTCATTCACCACTGACATTTCATCACTCTTAGCTTTTCCTTTCACCTCCCTCAAAGAATACAACATAAACACCACAGCACCATCATTAACAACTGCGCAACTCTGATCATCCATCTTAATTCATTATCCTTATTAGAGTCTTCCTCAACTCATATGGTTCACAAGCTTCTACCAAACTTCATTCATATTCATCACTTTATGCCTCATTTAGATAGCAAGACAATTGTATACCATCCAATACGATTCCGTCTACTATCAACAAGAGATTAAGGGTGATCAAGTCCTCAATTTTTCAATAGACATCTGATAATCATACTGGAGTATAAACCATCTTTACCAACACTTTCTGTTCTCAGAATCGTACTCTTCTTTTTGCACTTCCAACTATGACTCACGGTCCAAACGATTCCAACAACTCTAACCACTCTTGCACTATCTTCTCAAGTAGTACCTCGTACCAATGACTTACAATCGGAACATATTCGGGAAGCATCTCTTCTCCCCCACTTAGTTTCATACTACTTCTACAATAAGCAATCAGAAAAGCAACAAGTACCGACAATGTTGTACACACTTGTCGCGTACAAAGGGATAATGATATTAAGACACTAGTCACAACGACCGACTATGCTCTGATACCACTATTGTAACACCCCTTCTAATTTCCCCACGAATTATATAAATTAATCAGAGTTTAACATAACGAAAGGGCGTCACAATTTAAAAATTCAAACAAGGAAACACCACAACAGTAGTCATGCATTTACTGAAGAACTTATTTAAACGATTCAACCAACAATTATGTTTTACACAGCGGAAATAACATAAAACCCGGAACAAACTCAATCAATGGTTATTCCCAAACATAAACCAAAGAAAGAAGTCAATTTGATGAATCCAAAACAATCATTCCCCAATGTTACAACTACCAGAGCATGACACTGACACGTGGACAATCTAAATAGCATAGATCTATAAGCCATCCTCACCAATTTCCTGAGCAGCTAATCCCTTCAATCTCAAATCATTAAAGTAAGGGTGAGATTTCATCAAAAATTAAAATGCATTATACGTTTCTTTAAAACAATAAAACAATCAATTCATTATTCCACCCTCACTAGTATATTGATTCCGTTCACCATCGGATCACACGGATCAATATGCACATAATAACAATCAATGCAATTACAACGGAAAACATCTAGCATGTTATAATTACATATGCAATCTGACTCAAATGCATGTGGTACCAAAACGTGAACCAAGTCACCAACATCGATTCGTCCACAATCACCTGTCATACCCCAAAATTTGCCCTCCATCTACTCAAGAACTTTCATACATCCCTACTCAAGGATTCCTCGAGAGTTGATCGACAAACTCTCTCTAGACAATCAACCCAAACTAGGGTTTGGTATCTCTCAAGTCAAGATGAACTTCCAACATCTCAATGGTCTTCATGCCTCCTCATATGCTTCAAAGATTCTCCATGTCAAGTTTCAAGCCTCAAGTCAAGTTTCCTCGATCGATTGCTTAGATGGTTGAAAATCGGTTGTATTGGACAAAAGTCAACTATGGTCAACATACGGTCAAACTTCATATTTTTGGTCAACATCCTTATTTTGAAGTTACATTCATCATTTGATCAAGGGTTGATCATGATTCATCAAGAAAACTCAAGATTTGCTCAAAAGTCAAACTTTCTAAATTAGGGTTTCTAGGTGAAAAGTCAAGCGAACTTTGGTGATCATAACTTTCTCATACTTTCTCGAAATTTTCCACCACCTCTTGTTTTGAAGGAAATTCAATTCTCTACAACTTCATGTCTCACAAGAATGTCAAAAATGCTTCATTTGAGAGGTATAGCTCAAAACATTACAGGTCATTTTCAAAGTCAACAAAAGTCAACTTTTGTTTTGAAGATATATTGAGCATGGTAACTCCAATTGAGATGAGACCAAAAGGGTTGGTTAGAGGACTCTTAGAGCTTTCCAAAAAGTCCAAGAACACTCAAAAATGTGGAAAATTGAGCAAGATACACCATTTACAAGTTGGGCAATTTTGAAAGAATGCACAAAGAGAGATACTTCTAAAAATCAAATCTTTTGCAAATGGGCTTGCTTTTTCTTCATCCAAACTTATTCCTCATACAATTAGGAATATCCAAGCCCAATGCCTTGAATTTTTGATTTATTTTTCTATTTAATTTTGGATTTATTCATTTAAATACAAATTAAATTTTAAAATAAATTATAAAATCAAAATTAATTGAAAGATTGATTTTATTCCTTCCTTGAGATTCAAGAAACTCACCAAAGTCCAGCAAATTTCGAAATTTGACAAAAATGGCAAGATTGGATTGGAATTGATCAAGTTTTGAAAATTTGATTTTATACAAAAATCAAATTTTGATTATCATTGAATGGTGATTGATTCTTGCCAAAAACTGTCTCAAATCCATCCAATATAAATACTTGATGCATACCAATCAAAAGAGGACGAAAAAATTGCCTTTAGAAACCCTAACCCAATTCAAAGAAACCGTACACTTGAAGCAACTGGCAACCCTAGTTTTGCTTCGATTCAGCCAATTCCAAGCCTTCCATTGTGTTCTTTGAGGCTCTCAGAATCGATCCAGACCCTTACAACTCTCAAAAACATCAAGAATTGAGAGAACACGATTTCGGTTTGTCATACTTTTTCAAAATTCGATTTCTATCATTCATGCACTTTTAACATGTTTCGTGGTTTGTTTTGTGTTTAGATGGAAGTTTGCAAGCTTTCTGCATAGTTTGATTGAATTTTCATGGCCGGAATCAGAACTTACCATAGCTAGGGTTCCATGGTTCGAATTGGGATCTCACGAAATAGGACAAATTGGACAAAACGAATACCACCATCATGTTTAGAATGATGAATCCAATCGAACCATGCCTTTGAATTGAATTTATATTGCTTGTGTTGGATTTTAGAATTTGCAGGGGACATAGCGTCGAAGGAAGCCGACGCTAGCTTTTCAAAATTTCAAATGGAGAAGATGAAGATCTTCGCGCGTGTTCTTGGTTCCCAGGAATCGAGTTTGTTTAAAACGATCGCGTTTCAACTTTCAAACACCAAATGACAAGTGGCCTAGTGGTTAAGGCACTAGCTATTGGAGATGCTCTCATAAGACATCGGTTCGAACCAGCCAGGGACCATTCTTTTTCCTCTTTTCACAAACTTATATTTTCTAACATATTTTCATATTTTCTTTTATTTAATATTTTCATGTTATTTTAATTCTTTTCACAATTTTATCCATGCATTAAAATCATCAAAATGTTTTTTTCCTTTTGCATTTATTTTCAGAAAATACTTATTTAATTTATAAAATTAAAAAATATTATTTTGCATGCATATTTATTTTTATTTATAATTTTGCATTTAAATCATTGTAAATTCATTTTTAATTATTAAATTGCATCTAAAAAATCCCAAAAAATTATTTTAATATATTTATATTATTTCCAGCATATAATAATTTTCTCATATTAAAAATTGCATTTTTTCTAACATTTTTTCTCTTATTCGATTTCATCATATTTCCCGATTTTCTTATTCTTTCACAGGTTGCTCCGATTCGGACGTTTTCTTTTATCGTCTTATTTTTCAATAATGTAATTGTATATGGGATGTAATAGTTTAATTTAGGATTTTTTATTTTCCGCATTTTAAATTATGTATCTGCCCCAAAGCCATGTAATAGCGTAGGACATTTACCTTTCCGCACTTTACATTCCGCATTTTATTTTTCGCACCCTATAAATTGCTAGTAATTAGGCGTGTATGGCAAGACTAAAATTGAACATAGCCCACTAATTTTCAAGATAACATATTCTGAAATCAACACACTTCTTTCACACACGCACCCCTTAGGGTAATTCTCTCTCGATGCCTTTCGATTCAAAATGGTCATGTCCCTCGAATGTAGAGGTATTCTAGCACCGTTGCCTTCCAAACAAATCATCATAGTCCCTTCGATACAAAGATCATAAGACCCCCGATGTCGCCTCCGAATACATGATCTTGATCCTCGATTGTCGCCTCGAAAATGATGATAGTCCTTGAATGTGCTAGGATACTTCCTCAAGTTGCCTTCGATGACCATCCGATGTCCCTGAATGTCCGCTTACATCCAGCGAATAGGGTTACCTACTAACTAATGGTATGGATAGCACTATTCTAAAGGAGCGTAAAATAGTGCAACGACCAAATTACGAGTGGGTAATAAGTCTCTAGTTGCTTGCTCTATTAAATACTTTTCACACCACACTCTTCTTTCAAAATTCAAATTCTTTTTCAAAACAAAACATTTTCGAACACTTTGTATACACTCCTACATGAGTCATTACAAAGTCAAAGCGAAATGCCATCTTTCAAAATATTTTTGTCAAACACACAGAAAGCAATTTTAAAAAGTGATCTAGAGCAACTAAGAGCCCGTATATAACTACAGATGGAAAGGGGTGCTAATACCTTCCCTTTTCATAACCATTCTCCGAACTCGAATCTAACGAAGGTCTTTTTACATTACTTTTACCTTCCCTTAATTGGATAAAAATAAAAGTCGGTGGCGACTCTTGCTATCCGCACATTTGGATACAAAAATCCTACAAAGTCTGTTCACCGTATTACATCACCCAGACACGAATTGACCTCACCCACGATCACCGTGCGATTATTGGCAATACAGGCCAAATTCCACACAATGGAATTAAATCCACGGAATGCATATGCATGCACATCAAAAGCATGCAACATTCAACACAGATTATGACCACATCAGACATCATAAACCATCATCAACCACAACATGATATCAGCACCTATCATGAAATAAATCATCCCAAAGCATAAATATGCCAAACGCTTACCCTTCAATTAGTAAGACTATCATCGGTATATACAACAACAACAACAACTCATGATATCAACAAGCATCATGAATATACAACATCAACAACAACATATAATAGCAATATAATCATGATTATATGGCATTAATTACAACATATAGAATTAACACCCAGCCAGTATACACAAAGTTAATGACACAATCACGAATTACAATGGATCCTTTCTACGGAAGCCAAAACAATCCTTCAAGATCTCAATTACTGGTTTTGAAAATGTTTTTAATAGATAGTACTCGTTCTAAGCTTTCCAACGATACCAACGATGCCTAAATCGGAGTTACGGTCGCAAAGATATGACCAAAACAATTTTCAGAAAATCACCTTCTATTTCTACACAGTATGTATCGATCCAAAACCCCATGTGTCAATACAAAACTTGCTTGTGTCGACACAAAACACGCATGTGTCGACTCATACGTAATAAATTTTCCATTTTTCAAAGTTTCTTCCAGTATGAATCGACCCCTAGCTTTCTTGTGTCGATACAAAACCTACTTGGGTCGACACATAACTCTCTTGTGTCGATACAAGAGTTCAGATTTTGCCCTATGAGTCGATGCATGACTCTATGTATCGATGCAAGTGTTTCCCACGCCTCTGGTTTTCTAATTTTTTGCTGCTTGCATCGACACTTAGCCTCTTGTGTCGACCCATACTGTTATTTTTTCACCTAAAAACCAGTTTATTCTTCACTGTTTGCAATCCCAATCAATACCATTCATCACCAAACTCCATTTACACCAGAACAGAATTAATTCATGTATTTTCACATCCAATTGACCACACAATTATGTTTTCTAATTAACCTACGATCATTCTACACAATTAATCGTTCTTATCAATTCCAATTGAATTATTACGTCTGATCATAACGTTAGGGCACAACCTAGAATCCTAATTCGAGATTTCTAACGAATCAATTCATTCTATTGATTATCAAAACCTATAAGGCATAATAATCTGATCAAATCACCCCTTACCTCGCGATGAATCTTCAAACTTTCGACGCCTTGACTTTTCCTCTTTTCCTCTTCTCTTCTCAAAAGCACGTAGAATGAAAACTCTAATATTCCTCTCTTTTTTCTCTTTCCTTTATTTATTCCTTTTATTATTTCCAATAAAAAAACTAATTAGAGAAATTAGAGCCTTTTACTCTACACACCTCTCAATTCCACTTCACACTCCCATCACATCCATTTATTTGATTAATTAATTAAATCCATTTAATTCAAAAATACCAATAATTAAACCTTTAATTAAATTAATAATGAAAATTCTAATTATTTAATAATTGAATTATTTGGGGTGTCACAGATTGCGTCATATCTTCCCATCAACATCTCGTTGGGCGGTCAACTTCATTAGGGATGTAGCTTGAAGACTATTGTTGAAGCCTTTAGACCCTGAAGTTTCCTTCGTTGAATGCTCTGACGGTGCACTTTTTGATAATTGGGGTGAGGACTTCATAATTGCTTTCCTACTTCGAAGTGGGTATCTACCTTAAGTAGTCTATTGATTACCGACAATCTTCTTATAGACGATCCTTCCTGATGGTCTACTTCTCCTGGACATAATTTGATAGTCAGACGCGGACGACGTTCCTTGAGGGACCCGTCTCCCCGTACTATGTCGCAAAAGTTTGGATAGCTCTCTCCATCTAGTCTTTTTATTAGTACGTTGATGCCAACCGATGATCTGAACTACTACCAACTTATCTCCTTGAAACATGAGTCAGGGGTGCTTTCCCCCGGGCACTTGGCGAGCCTATATTATTTGATCTAGCCTAAGGAGACTTTCATGAATCAAGTGGAAATCTCGTGGTACCTATAAGAGGTGTAACACCCCATCTACATACCCCGAAATATATTAATTAAATTAATATTTAAATCAGCTTTAACCAGAGTTTAACACGGTAATCACGGGATGTCACAATTAATAGATAAAATAAATTTCATTCAATACAGTAGCCATGCTACACTGAGGATCAACATCTTCAAAATAATTCAATATAGATAAGACCATGTCTTACAGTGAAAAATCATAACCCAAAGCGGAATAATTCCATCATTATTATTCCCAACAACGTTTAAATAAATAATAAACCAATATCTAATTCTGATCTAACATTCCCGATGTTACAATCTAATCGAGCATGACACGACTCGCGTACTAAGCGATAAGCTCTAGAGCCATCCTCACCGACTCCTCATTGCTAACTTTAATCGAAATGGTAAGTAAGGGTGAGACTTCTCATAACTAAAGCATATTATAAGCTTCTCAATTAACAATATATTTCAAGCATATTAATCCACCCATTTCAACATAACTTCATATTCAATACACAATCACAACCATATAATCATCATGCATAACCATCATCAATCAGAGAATAGTAACACTGGAAGACATCCTAACATGTTACTATTTCCACACAATCAAAATGTAGACTCAATGCATGTGGTACCAACACGTGACCAAGTCACCCAACGATCCATCATCAACCGGATCGGTACCATCGATTAGTCCATAAACACCGGACACGAATCGGCTAACCACCCATCCTCACTCGGATATCGGTTATCGGCAATCCAAGTCAAATTCCGCACAATGGGAATTAACTTCACCAAAACAATGCATATGCGCACATCACCAGCATGCAACATTAATCAGTCTATGTATACATTCATTTAACATAACTGAATCACAACAATCAACATGATATATCAACCAATCATGCATACATCTAACATCAGCATAAACATGCAAACCAATCAACATGATATAATCACCTATCATGAAATAATTCATCACCGAGCATAAATATGCCAAACACTTACCCTTCAATTGGTAAGACTATCACGATATATATCACAACAATGACAACTAAGGTCAACAACCATCAGGCATATACAACACCAACAAACACATGATATCAATACAATCATGAATACACCAATCATCATAAACCGAATCAAAACTCAAAGACATGATATTCCAACCATCATGCATACAAATAACAACAGTAACACGCTTTACATTCACTCGATATCAATATACCCATCACCACGGTTTCAACATTACATACACCTCAAAGTCGTCGGTCAAAATTGTTCGTTTGAAATTTGCCTCTTTTTCAAAATAATTTCAAATTTTAGAAAATCTTTTCATTTTATAAGATAGAGCATTAAATTTAAGAAACAACGTCCAAAGCGCTCAAAGCGGACTTACGGTTTGAAAGTTATGAATTTTCAAAGTTTTAAAATTTTCCAAAGTTTCGGTGGAACCGGTTCCTCCACAGGAGTAACCGGTTCCCACAACTCAAAATACCGCCCCAGGAAAATGTAGGGAACCGGTTCCTCCGGTAGGGAACCGGTTCCCAGTAAAATCTCATTTTACGGAAAATTAACGTGGAACGGTTCCTCCCACGAGTTCACGAGTTCAAAAATACCATTTTCACCATTTTAAAATGGAACCGGGTTCTCCTTTGGGAACCGTTCCCACGACCATCGACCCAAAATTTAGTTTTTGACAACACTATTTCCCAAAGCCATTTCCTCATTCATTCCAAAACGTGCCACATATTCCGACACCATAAACTCACTCATTCATCATCAATAACATACAATATAACATGTTTTATTCGTCAGTAATGATCCTATATCATACAAATCCATTAATCTATACATTCTGACACAATCTGACATCATCTGACACCATTAGGTATACATCCATGGAAACTTAGAAATCCCTAAACATAGATTTCCTAACATGCTATGATCTATAATATTAAAATCAAAACCTATAATAGACAATAATCAATCGAAATCACCCCTTACCTTGTGGGTTCTTCGAATTCCGACACCTTAGGTCTTCTTCCTCTTTCCTCCTCTTCTCAATTCCACGTATAGTGAGTTTTCTCCAAAAAGATCTTTTTTCCTCTTTTCCTTCTTTTATTTCTTTTATTATTCTAACATAATAAAAATAACATAATTAATGTGAGTAGAGTCTTTTACTCCTCACACCCTCACTTTATTCATCATACCACCAATAAATCCACTTCCATTTAATTTAATTTACTTCCAATAATCCAAAATATTAAATATTACATTCCTAATTAAATTAATAATTAAAAATCGTAATTATTTAATAATCGATTTATTTGGGATGTCACAAGAGGCACCCGTCATTAGCTATAAACTCATCGTATCTTCGACGTTGCCATGGTAAATACCTCAGTAGTGGTGTAAAATGTAACACCCCAATTCTACCCCGCGTAATTATATAATAAAATCAGAGTTTCAAAATTTCATTTAACAAAATTGAGGCATCACATCTTCACATTTCCAACAATTAGCATTATAATGCACATCAAAAATCGGATATACCCGAATCATACATAATTCATCATACGTACATATGAATATTCACAACACAACGGATATGTTAACAAAATATACATAACATCATGTTGTCATCAATACATAAGGTTATAACATAATAAGATAATATATACAAACTATCCTATCAAAATAATGACGTCGCCCAAATCCCGAGTGTTACTACGACCAGAGCAGAACGACACAAAATAAAGTGACTCGAGCTAATCCTGCTCATCCTCGGGGATCACCTGCACGTTACCAATATATAGGTAACGGCGAAACAAGTAAAGGGGTGAGATACTTCCAAAACATATAATTAAAAACAATGATGGAATATATAGATAGTTTGGAATTATAATTGATATAAGTTAAATAAAGTATGTCAACATGTATTTAAGCTTACATACTTTAAATTAGCATTTAGTGTATAAATTAACACATTAACTTCATCACATAATCATTGTACTCACATCAACACAAAACATCATGTACCGTCGCAATTCAATTATCATTCATCAATTAAGGACTCAATGATAAACAACTCAAAAATAAACACAACCGACTCCAAAATAAACATAATGGACTCCATGAGACACGACTATGTTATGCATGTGGTACCCATCACTTTGTCCATAATTAGGGACACTTGGCATAAAGCCCATCTTCGCTCGGCATAAAAGCCATCATCACTTGGCATGAAAGCCCTCTTCGCTTATGAAATGTATGTGACTCAATAAATAAAGACCACACAACAACATATCATCATCGCTCATCACAATTGACATAAAGTCTACTTCGCAATATTTATTCACATCAAATAAACATGTCATCGCACCGCATAAACAACAAGTATTCATAATTATATACACCGTCGCAAACATCATTGTCAATTAATCCGCCAATTTCCAAAAACGGAAAAATAGTAAAAACATCAATAATCGTCGCGAAAGCCATTCTTAATTACCGGCATAATTTATAAACATCAACTTCAAAATCGGATAGTTCATATACGCCTTAAAATGACTAAAACACAATCCGGGTCAATTTACCGTAAATTAGCCTATTTCGGGTCGTTCCGTAAAAACTCACAATTTCGGAAAACTAACTTCACCACTACGTTCTACACGTCAAACTTAGCTAGCACGTCAATTTTCGTTGAATTCGGAGCAACTTGCTCCGTCGTCGAATTTACCGAAATCGGAAAATCGGAACATAATCGGGTTCTAAATTTAATCGGCTATCTTATCCCCTAATTATATTTTATGGTTACCAAATATTACTAGGTAGAATTGGGATTATAAAATAAAACAGAAGCTAATGCAAAGGAATTATGCAGGAAAAATTCATTTCACAGAAAACAGAAAACGTATGTTACAGCAAAACTGGAAAACAGACAATTTCGTTTCTCCTTCCTCATGCCAGGGACGCACGTCCCCTTTTTCTTAATCACTTGGAGGCGGCTGCCTCATGGGGGAGGACGGTCACCACACTTAGGGAGGTGGGCGCCTCCCCCTCCTAGCCCATTCCATGCGTTTTTGTTTTATTCCCTGCAAAATTTCATTTATAGTTCTTATTTTCATATTCTGGTTTACTGTTTCCCTGCTATGTCTTCTTTCCTATTTCCATTCTCATTTCCATTTCTATTTTCATTCTACAATCCAAATACTACAACACTAATAACAATACCCATAATCTTTACCACAAATCTAACTCTCCTAAACATTTCAACAAAACTCTATAAACTATCTATCAATTTTTCTCCCAATTCAAACTAAATCCATCAAACTCTAACTAAATGAAATGGAAATCAAACCCCTTACCTAGCAAGCTTTGAGTATTCTTGATGATTCTTCAAGCCAAACCTTGCTCTTCTTCTTCTTCCTTAACCACAACCCTAGCTTTTCTCCAAACTTCTCAACTTTTGTGTTTTTGGTGTTATGTTTGGAAAGGTGGAGGAAATGATATATATAACATGTCTTACTAGCCAACTTAAGAAAATTGCTCACATACCCCTCATCTATTCCTAATACACTAAATATAACATCTAATCATATTATTAACTTAATTTGTTAATTTAATTCTGGGAAATTAAATATCGGTCTGAATAATATTTTACCGAACCGAACGGAACGTCGCTAAATATATTAATAGATATACCGATTAATATAATTATTTTCGTCGCTAAAACAATCGTCAAACAATAATTCAAAAATATTAATATAATATAATATTAAATAAAACGGGTGTTACATAAAATACATGCGATGCTATATTAGAGGATGAATCATGAACCTTCATCATGATCTTTGAGGAAATTACCTCTAATCTCTAATATGGATCTAGATCTGGATCTAGGATTCTCCACTATGTTACCTTGTGGAGTTTTCACGAGAATTATAAATCTAGAATTCCGAGAAATTGTAATCGAAACGATCATCGATTGAATTGACTGCAACCATTATTTGTCACCTCTTTTGAGCGCTTTCAATTATGAAATCTGAGGAGAATGTGAACGATAAAGTTGGAAATTAAATGTGAGCTCGTGGAAATCGTAAGAATCAGAAGTCAATTTGTTCTTGATTTGGTAACCTAAGGAGCGTTGCAAATTGGTAATCTAGAGATTAGATACGAAATTGTGGATATCACAGGAATCAAAAGTTGTTCCCATATACGACACAATTGTTCTATTTGAAACTAGCAATGGATCCAGTTAGAGAATTGACAATCTTAAACAATAATGTTGATCTCCTTCACAAGTAACGCGGGATGAACCTGCATGCTTAACACTAATGTTCGAGTCAATTCAAGATTTAAAATAAGTATAATAAAAATGAGGATCATAAAATATACCTCTTTTTATGTGAATTGATTTTATACTTTAAATCATGGAAAACAAATTTGAGATAAACTGAACCTGAGTCAGAACCTGAGTCATTTGAACCCTTATCCTGTCCAATATACATATATATTAGTATAAACCAAAAAAAAAAACTTATTTTATAAAAGTGTATTTAAAAACTCAATTGAGAAAAATTATTAAATAGTATTTATTTCACTAAAAATTGAAAATAACAAGTTTAAAATTTTCATTTTAATTGTAACTCATTTCATTCACAAACTTCAATTTTAGGTTGAAAGGGAGAGTGTGTTGACTGGTAAAATTTCTTGGATCGAAACAAATGGAGAAATCGGTATCAACAGAGAATCGGAGCGAAAGCAATGAACACTTGTTGGACTCCGCCAACACACTCTTGGATGCTTTGTCGTCTTCAATTTCCGAATTGCAACTGTAATTCACCTTTTCATTTTCATCTTCACGTTTCGTTTCTTTCATCCATGTTTTCAATTTCAATGTCTGTTTTTCAGTGACGCCCTAGTTGTGAAAGATTCTATTGGGAGTTCTTCTTCTGTTGATGATGGTATGTGTTGTTTTCTTGATAGTTTTGAAAATCAATTTAGGATTTTTTTGAATTGAGTTGAATAGTTAGTGAATAGTAAGTGAAAACTGAATCATCAATCTCAAAAACCTTTCTTTGGTGAACTGGACATGGAAACTGAAATGTAGTAGAAGAGTCATGTGTGTGCGAAGTTATTTGGTGAGTGTATGTTCTTGAGATAAAGAAAAGAAAAGACAGAAGTTATTAGGTCTCATTTTGAAGGTGGATTTGTATTATTGTCATTCATGGGTGACCGATATACCATTTCATAGGAGACAGTGTTATCAAATATCCCCCATGGTGGTGCTGTGGCGGAGATACATGGCAGTTTCTGAGCTAGCCGCAATGGTAAAGATCAACCGATATTGCAGGTTTTTCCGCTATAACTCCGCCACAAAGCCAGCCGGTATGGCGGAATTTTGGCTCTCCGCCATGGACCACCATCCGGCAGCAACAACACTGCTAGGTGATTGCGTGTTCTTGATAGAAAGACAAGATAGAGAAAGGGGCGAGTGTGAGGAAAACTAGGAGAAGGAAATGACTGTTTTAGTGCAGAGGAAGAACGTGCATACGTGGCTGGTTTGTCATAAAGGAAGAACAGTCAATGCAGAGAGGAGGGTAGTGGTAGGAATTTTTAAGAGTGCACTCTAGTTGCATGGCTTAATAGAGATAACTGATAAGTATGATATTCCTGATGGGATAGTTGTGGAATAATTGGATATTGAGAGGTCACTTATACATTATGTTGTTATAACTTCATTTTGATAGTGCATTTTTTTTCTCATCTTTCATGGATGAGGCATGTTGGCCTAGCCACGTCAATGATTTGAGTTTTTGATATCAAGCGAGTGAATGATATTGTGAAATATTACAGACTGGGAAGCAAAAGCTGATTGTGAACCTGACAAGCTACTGTCTCCAGTGTCCTCTAAAGTTTCACCTAGAGTGTCAAATCTTAAATTGGAGAATACCAAAAGTCCAACCCCGAAGCGACGTGGAAGAGGAACATTCTCTTATGATAAAGATAAACTTTATAGTGATCGGTTACTTGATGGTTCGATTATTGATGATGTTGAGGACGAAGAAACTCGTTCTGGTTCAGAAGATAAAAATGGTACACCAAACTGTAAGTAAACCATGTTATGATTCAACCTTTCTGTAAAATCTAGTTATGCATTCAAAATTTCAAATTATAATCTATACTTTATGTTGGGTTTTGTTTGCATGATATATTGTGAGGAAAACAAACAATTCAATAATAATATTTTTTTATTGATTTCAGTACAATATGGGACCAGTCACGTTCTTGTGTTGTCTCACTTTTCACCCAGTACTAGAACAACAGACCTTGAGAAGGTTTTGATGACTTAAAAATTGTCATTTGTGATTCGCTGGGTCAATGATACAGTCGCACTTGCAGTATTCGAACTCCTGCAGAGGGTAATTACAACATTACCTGACTTTATTATTTTGGAATACCATGATTTGTACATGCTTCGATGTTTATTTGCTTATGCATACTAAAAACCAGTACTTGTCTACTTGAACTTGTTTATATAGATGTAGTTTAGTTCTCTCTTTAACACGACCGTCCTTAGTCTAAAGCATGTAGTGTGATTCATTCTTTGCTAGTATATATACCTGATATTTGTATCAGTGTCACTTTGACATTTGAGTAAAGTTTGGTACTAATGATTCTATCATCATTAAGACAAACAGTGTTTCACACTCTTTCTTGCCCTTGCAATATATGTAGAGTGTGGCGCGGGTATATGGTTTCGTGTAACTTAAGTATGCAAAAACTTAACTCTGTTTGCAAATTCATTATTCCTTGTACGCATTTTTTTAGTTTGATCACTTGACTCTCCGATACCATCAATTTTATAATGACTCAGTGTCATTAACTTTATAGTGACCTAATGCCATTAATTTGTTAGTGACTATATGATACCTATAATTTTATAATGCAGCACTTGAGGCTCAAATTAATGCTCGATGTTCATTTAATATGACAATGAAGATACTTGGTGAAGAAGATGCACATCTCAGTTCAATTAAACCAAATGGTAAGACACTGCTTTCTCTTTCTGCTATATCAGGGAGATTTAAGGTTGGTTTACTTTATATTACAGGTTTCTTTGTGATACATTTACTTTAGGAAACCTAGGCACGATCTAGTTTATGATGCTATGTTTGATGATTAAATCAGCAATTCACCCCACGAAGTTGTAGATGTCGAGCATTTACACCCTTGTAATTGGTAAATAGTAAAAAAGACCCTGATTTTGAATGAAGTCAGACAATTTGGTCCTCCTTTTTACTTGTAATGACTATTTTTGACTGTTAGTGATATAGTTCATAGACTAACTTGCTAATAAGTTCTGTGATTCAAGAACTAATTCGAACAAAATTAGATACAAGTTAGCAAAATGACCAAATTACTCAACATAATTCAAAATCGGGTTTTTTTTTGGGTATTCAAACTTTATGGGTGTAAAGGACTGATCCTTAAAATTTCAGGGGACGAACTGGCAATTTAGTTTATGTTTGATCTTTAAAATCTGTCAAATTTGTAGTGATGAGCATTTTTGGAGCTCACAATGCCAGCCTAGTTCTGTCATTCGATGTCGTTTGACTGCTACTTTTTTGTTTAGACGGGATAACATGGTAGTTCCCCTGCTCTGTATGTACATACTGCATTTCGAGACCTTCTAGACACCCTGGCTCGTTCCCTCAAACTTGTTTTATTGCTAGCTAGCAACACAATAAAACGATAAACTTGTAACAATTCATTTCAAATCAATGATAATAACGTTCCCTTATACTTTTAAGTAGTTGGGGCTATTGAGTACTAAGCAGGTTACTTGACTGAAACTAAAATCCCATTGTTTATTGCAATTTTATTAACTGTATGATCAGTTAATGTTGTCTCACATAGATTTTCGGTTGCATTGTTTTTATTCAGACCTGAAACCACCTCAGCAAAGACAGAAAACCTCAGTCGTAGCAGCGCAGAGGATGATTGCTAACAGTATGGGGATAAAATTGCCCTCCCCCAGCCGTGGTACAGGCTTCCGGCAATATAAAAAGGAAGAAGATTCACGGAAGGAACGCATTGTTAACAGGCAAAAATTGAAAGAAGATGCATGGGGAGAGGATTAATTTATTTATAGTACTGCTTGAATTGTCTTAGCTTTTAATTCCATTCATTGTATGAATAAACATCAATGGATTGTATGATTTGTCTGTTGTTCGCACAGATAGCTGTATTTAACGAAAGAATTTCTGGAACATGAAATCGGGTTGCAGATGGGAATTGCTCATCTTGGGAAATAATTAGACTTAAGCATGTAAAGGGTGTGTACCAAAATTTAAAACGTGTACATACTAGTAGTTGTTAGATCACTTGTTTACCAGAGAATTCTTGATTTAGTATTTGTTGTTGGATTTGAAATAAAGTTGCTCGATTTGTAATTTTTAACGCCGATTTTCTTTAATTTCAAGTGATTTTGTCTGATCTTTAACTCTTTCAAAAAGTAATAAGTAAAGAGTTAAGAGTTTTTTAAATTACTGAACTAAGAATAAGAAATGCTTTAATATAAAATAGATAAAGAAATAAACATATAGTTATTTTGTTTGGATGATTGGGTGTTGTGAAAAAAGGTACAAATATGGTAAAATAAGGTATTTGTAGGGAAACACCTGTTTGATTGGCTAAAACATCATGATTTATTCGTCTTGGTTCACTATTTGTGGAGATGGTGTCTCCCGTATTTTTTACTAAATATTCGGAGAATATGAAATTTATATTCGTCTTGGTTCACTATTTGTGCAGATGGTCTCTTCCGTATCTTTTACTCAATATTGGAGGAAAATATGGAATTGAATGATATAGAAGGGGATTGAATAGTGTCATTTCCCAAAAATTTGTCATATCTTTATTAATATCCATATCTTTCTAAATCATTCATTCTCATTTGCATCCACATGTAGCATTGGTTTTGTTTAAGAGGATCCAAGACTTGAGTTTCAACTGTGTTTCAAAGTTTGGTTATGGTTAAGGATTTCCATGTACTTTGGATTGAGCAAATCACCATAAAGGAGAAGGAAGAAAGCATGTTACATTGCGATTGACCTAATTTCCTCTCAAGACAAGTTTTGATCCATGGAAGGAGCTTGAAAATGATCTATGCATACTCTTGACTTTTGGTTGATCAAGTTTTATTCCTTTATTAACCAAGATAGTCAAGGTCCATTTTCATTAAAGATATGCCATGTGAGTAAGGATTCAAGAACAAGTTTAATTTGTATTAGAGAAATTATGATTTTACTTGAGGAACAAGTCAACGTTCAACTTTTCAATGGATGAAAGACCAACTCTTAAGCATAATTCATCCAGAGTCTTTGCCTTATTTATCTTTAAGGTCAAGCTTCTAACTTCATTCAAAGATGTATCAAGTTATGATCAAATTTCCAAGGCATCATTCAAGTTTGTTTAGGATTCAACATTAACTATGACAAGGCTAAAATTCAAGATTACCATTATAATTTATAGCATCAAAAGAGCTTTCAAAGGGAGTTTGGTTTCAAGAACATCAAAAGCATTTTCATTCATTTGCAAAGGAATACAAAGCAAGGCATCACACTTGAAACTCATTTAATCTACAAGTGTTTACAAGTTGAACCAAACTACAACATCTTCATCAATCCACAAGAATATCCAAGTTTTTTTTTCTATTAACTTGAGTTTACAAAGAAAGGATTTGATGTCAAGTTACTCAAAACTCAAAGAATGCAAAGGGTACAAGAATTTCAAGTATTCTACAACTAAACTTCTATGAACATCACTAAATCTAAACATGTTACAAAAGCTTTTCGTGTCAATTTTCCTAAACTCCAAGCCTTGAATCAATCTTTGGCATTCTCAAGCTCCAATATGTCCTCCAGTTCAAGCACACATCAAGGCTTTATTCCAAAAAAAAGTTTTCTTCTCATGCCAAAGTATTACTCCATCATGATCTTTTTCCTTGCAACACCGATGATATCATTATATATACGAACATGCCAAGAACATGGAAGTAGAGAGATAAGTGAAGGCTAAAGTATGCATCAAAGTTCAAAAGGAAAATCAACTTGCAAAGCCCATAATACACTAGTTTTCTTAAGTCCAAAAATATTCAAAGTTACATGACTTAACAAAGAAGTTATTAAGGTAAATAGAAGAAACAAGTGCATGTTTGGGTGGAAATTTTAATTCCTTCTAAAAATTCATAAAGAAAAAAAAATCAGGAATTACAAAAGGGAGAGCAACACACAGTTTTGTACAGCAGGTGGAAAATAGAAATTTCAAAGTTTACAAAAACTCACAGGGTTTTGTACAACAGAATAATCCCACAAAATGAGGGACACTCCTCACATTGCTCATAATAGAATTGATTCCCTCACACCTCTAACAAAATTCTCCCTCACAAATACCTCACAATCTTATCTGATCACACTCAAGCAATCCCATCTTCTACCCTCACTCCCATTCTACTATATATACATTCATTCATTCCCTCATTAGACAACGGAGATCACCTCTACCAAACTCTGCCTCACACTTTGCACAATAGCAACTTTACAAACCAACCTGAAACCAAGTCTTAGAAACCTCTGCTAAGACCTCTTCTCTCACCTTCACCACCTCTAATACACTCTCCAGCCTCACTCATACCTCAGAATCACAACACACCATAACCACCATAGACCTTAAACTCAGAATCATTCACTCAACACTCAAAACACACACAAAGCCAAAGCAACAACAACAGATCCAAGCACAAAAACAGATGCCTGACGATAGTGTCGCTCCCACATGCCAGCCACCAAAAGTACAATGAGATGGAGTTGAATTGGATAATCTCCCGGTTATCCTCGAACGACGTCCATAGGATGTCATCATGTACAGTCCAATCCAGATACACACGGAGAGATAGCACATCCTAGTTCCCTCTATGGAAGACATACATATAAGTCCTAGATATATGCTCATTGTACTACATATCCAACTCAAAACTATGGATGTCGTAGAAGTGAGAACTGATCCAGCCCTGAAAACAAATAAGATTCATGTAAGAACAAATTATAGTTATTATTAGAAAATTAAAATTAAATTTAATAGTTGGAATGAAAATTATCATCAACAATGTAGAAGAGCCTATCAGCTGCTGTGTCCTCTAGTTAGAGGCTTCATTTAGCTTTTGGTATCGATATATCAAACAGTTGGCCTCCCAGTTCCACTCCCTCACTATATCTAAATCCATGAAGTACCGTAGGTATGTTACAGCCACGTAATTGGCAATTTTGTCCACAAAAACGAATGTGGCAACCAAGAACATGAAGGAACACCTTAGAGCACACTAATGGTGATACTGAACAAAGAAGTTGTCTCCCTCAGACTTAGAATCAGATGCCGATGAGAGGTTCTAGTGATATAGTTCCTCAAGGAACGAGAACTTGGCATGAGCCCTATTGGTGGAGGAACACTACTCAAATTCCTTTTCTAGTTGAGCTCCCTGATAGTCAATCATCCATTAATCACCTTATTACGAGTGATACGAGAGTAGTTAAGTAACCTCCCTCTGATAGGAAGAGGTAACAGGAAGGCGGCGTCATCAAGTGTGATCGTCATCTCCCTAACAGACAAGTGAAAAGATGAAGTCTCCTTGTGCCACCTTTCGATAAATTCCCCTGCACGCCGTGTCTGATGGTACTGTAATCGGAACTCGTAATCCCTAGACGAGGACGCGCGTGAAAGGATACTCCTCAGAGAAGAAGTCAATGTTCCCTCCACTTCCTCCAGCAGTGCCCGACCATGTCCTCGATGGTTGGTAACCTGCTCAGCTTTCTCTTGCCGATCGGATACAATTTGACTAGGCCTACCAAATCTCAATCTGTTGGGATTCTTAGCCATTTATCTGAAAAAACAAATAATCGTTAATCAAAAGGAAGGGAATGAACAAGAACGTGTTTGGAAAAAAAATACCCAAGCCCTTTTTCGGAGATGCACCTCTGAAACTCCTCAAAGGGGTTTTCTGCGATACATCTCCGAAAAAACCAGCAATTTCCATACTCAAAGCTTCAACCTAACATCGCTATTTTTACACAAAAATCCAATTTTTACATTTTGACAGGATATACATAATCTAAACTTAAAATACACATGTAAAGATTAAAAGGGATTAGAGAACCTACTCAAATTTGAAGCATTTAGAGTTGTTGAAATTGAGAGTTGAAGTGAGTTGTAACAAGTGCAAATGAGTAAACAAACTGAATGAGTTTTGAAAGTAAAGATTTTAGAGGTTTTTGGGGTGTTTGATAGTTAGAATATGAAATATATGAGATTAAGGGGTGACTATTCTTGTTTGTCACTGTAAACTCCTAATTCAAAGATGCATCTCTGAAACACCCTTGATTTCAGAAAAAAAGTATTTCGTCAATACATATCCAAAAATATCCTAGAAAAATAAGTGTGGTGCTTTTGAAAATACATTTCCGAATTCTGGGAGTAAAAACAAAATTGTGCCAGAGGTGGCTAAGAAGGTGTACGAGTGGAGAAAGAATTCCCAACGATCAAGTGCCACACATTTCTGGCTCATTTAATTGTTTTTTTCCTATCATTTTATTGTTTCGTTAATTATTATTTATATATTATAAAAATGAAAACATATGCTAAAACAATTATTTATCTTAAGTAGTTTTATTTACAATAATTAATTAACTTATTAATTTTATTAAATAAGATTACTTGATTTAATTAATTATTTTCTTTGTTTATTGCTTTTTTTTGTTTATATTATTTGAATTAGATTCTATTGGTTTGGGTATGTGTTTTGATTGGTTTTATCTCTATTTGATATATTATATCTCCGTCGTAATGTAATAATTTTATCACTTTCATGTTGATTGTGCTTTAATGCTTTATTTAATAATTATTCATCTTCTTATGCCCTAAACCTTTCAAAGAACTAATACTCAGTTGCAGGCCTATTTTTATACCATAGGTTGACAATTTTTCGAGCATCGCAAACAATCTCACATGGAATCCTCTTGGGCCATTCAACATTGAAACACATGCACACTTGCACACATTCATAGTTTCTCTTGGGCTTTCTTACAATGAGACTTATTCGATTCATTATTTCTAAATAGTCGTCTAAAAGACTAGCCTACTTTGCTAGTACACTTGTAGTTTTAATTCAATTTAATCGCTTTATTGATTTCACTTGTGCGGGCCACCTTTTATGGGTTTGTGTGTTTATCTCTTATCATTATCCCCATTCAAAAATGTGTACCCCCATTCCCATGTGATGTAACACAATTTTTTCTCTTTATTTTATTTTGTTTGCTTGCTTATAATTTGTCACTATTGCGCACTTGATAAAATCAATCAAACCTCCGCATTCTTGGTACATATACCAAGCCATAGCCCAATTTGATAAGTAGAATTTGCCTTTGCAATTGCAATCAACCATTCCAATCATCTTGGTCCATATACCAAGCCCTAACAAACTTTAAAAGTTGAGTTTGCTTATCAATTACAATCGACCTTCTCTCATTTCCTCTATTAAAAACATTTTCATAATAAACTTTTACGTTTGGTCCAATGTCAAGTCATTCAAAAATGTGAAAATTATTCTCTTAAGTAAATAGGATTGAATGGAAGGGGTGGATGCATATCTCACCTTTTCCAAAATTAATCGAGTGTCAGTTGCATAACTTTTCATTTGATTAAGCTCAAAGAAATACATTTTTTGGCTGATGAATGTTCCAATTTTTGTTTTCTTGCTCTTCAATACTAAGAAGTAATTAATATCTCTCATCAACAACATTTTAAAACGTGTCTGCATAATATGAGCAAACTCTCTACATAAAGATTCATTAGTGAATCCTAAAGTAACATATCAACGTTAATCTGAAATAATAAGATATGCATTACTTTACACTTTATAAACAAAGTGATATCCATATTACCATAATTAAATCCTTTATTAGTAAAAAAAAGTCACTAAAGTGCTCATACAAAGTACTAGAAGCCTGTTTGTGACCGTATAGTGCTCGTTTTAGCTTAAAAACAAAATTAGAATTTTCATGGTTTTGTGGATCTATGTACTTGCATGTATGAAGCTCACGATCATGCTTAAAACCCTTTAAAATATTTTGATGGCAACAACACTAAAGATTGTTGAATTTGACGATAACATCTTTCTAACTTATTCATGATGGTGATTAACTTGAAGACACCTTAATCCTCTTCAAGGCGGTGACTCAAGGTTCCATTTAAGTGCTTATATTATTGGTGTATCTAACTGTTTTTGCGTGAAACAATTTCTAGCCTCTCATTAAAGGTTACTTGCAGATCAACTACAATAATCTCAGACTTTTGTGTCGTCTTTGAGTGTTTGTACGGTTTTGGTTAAAAAGGGAAAAAGTAAAGGTATAATTGCAAGAAAAGCGTAAAAGCATAGAAAATAAAAGAGGTAAAAGACAAAGGCAATAAGTTAAAACGAAAACTGGAAATTTCTTTGAATTAAAAGGTGGAAGCATTCATAAATTGTCAAGGTTAGAAATTGTTTCTCACTTAATATGCGGATACTTTGAGTGTATTACTTTTAATGTGAAGAAATACGACCTTTACACAAATACATAAACTTGCTTTAAATCTAAATCCTAAGAATGTAACCGTTGTCGTTGGAGTACCCCATGTTAAGATTTTACATGGTCTAGATTTACAACTTCCCCTATATTTGTGCCAGCGAACAAATTCAAAATTCAAAACATCTTTTTAGCGCTTCTTTGGCTTGTCTGTCGATTGACGCTTCGCTTTCCTCAACTCACATTTCTTTTTAACTTGGTCATCAAGCTTATTACTCTTGTCGACTAATGTCTTTCGTCAGAGCATTTAATTGTGACTCTTTAGTAGACTCACCGTTAGTTATCATTTATGCCCTTCTTCCTAGGGGGTTCTTCATCACCGAAAGGCTTCTTTCTCTTGTCGAAAATATCATATTAACAAATTGCCCTCCAAAAGGCCAAGTACGACAAATACTTTTTGTCGGTTGGAGAATTTGGTGTTTTCTCTTCCAAATTTTTGACTACACGCCTTCTCTGATGACATCACGCATCATTATGAATTTTTCTACGCAACAGTTTCCCACGTTCATCAATCTTGTCTCATGTTAACTCCTAGTTTCTTGGGTGTGAGTTTCCAACCAAACTCCACTAACTTTTCAATTCTTGATATGCATGCCCACCGCTGATGTGACACCTGCCCTCCATTTTCTTTAGAACTTCCCCTTAAATAGTCGTCTTTAACCATTTTGTCTGTAACATGGTGGGAGAACTGACTTGTTTGTTTTGCGTTTTATCGCAAATGTTGCGGATAGCAAGAGTCGCCACCGATTTTTCTTTTATCTAATAAAGGAAAGGTGAAAAGAACAAGAAAGACCTTTGATAGATTCTGAGTACGGGAGGTAATTATGAAAAGGGAAGATATTAGCACCCTCTCTATCCGTAGTTATCTACGGGCTCTTAATTGCTTTAGCTCACTTTTGAAAATTTGCTTTCCGTGTGTGTGTGATTTGAAAAATTATTTTGAAAAGTATTATGCTTTAACTTCATAATGATTCTTGTATCAGTCCTCAAGAATGTATACGAAGTGTTTGAAAATATTTTTTTGAAAAAATGTTACTTTGTAATGATTCTCGTTTGAATGTATACAAAGTATTTGTTTGGAAAGTATTTTTGAAGATATGTGCAGTGTGAAAAGCATTTTTGATTAGATTGGAGCAAGCAATTAAAAGCCTTATTTTACCTACTCAGAAAGGTCGTTCTTGTTATTTTCCTTCTCCTTTAGGATAGAGCTATCCATACCATTAGTTGGTAGGTAACTCTATCCGTTGGATGTGAATGGACAGGCGTAGGGTCATCGTATGGTCATCGAAGACAACATTGTAAAGATACCTTAGCAAATTCGTAGGGACAATCATGACTTTTCGTAGGCAACAACCAAGGGACGAGATCATGTATTCGTAGGCAACAATCGAGGGTCATCAAGGGACTATAATCTTTTGTAATGATTTTGAATCGAGAGACGTTTGTTAATGGTACCCCTACGTTCGAGGGACATGACCATTGTTTCGTAAGGCAACAAGAGAGGATTCCGTAGAGGGTGCAAGTATGAAGAGTGTGTTCAATTCAGGTATTTTATCTTGATTGTTAAGGTGATCTACGATTGATTGATTAGTCTTGCCATACAATCCTATTAGCATACATCTAAGCAGTTTATAGACAATTTATAAGAGAGTGCAGAATGTAAAAGTGCGGAACATAAACCCAACGCTATTACAAGGCTTTGGGGCAGTTACATTATTGGAGGTGCAAAAAATAAAGTGTGAGAAATTAAATCTAAGTTGTTACAAAATAATCTTGTGACCTATATATCGATTTCTAGAATTTAAATGAGAATAAAGCATGAATAAATAAGAGAAAAATATTTGAATGGAGGCATAAGTGTTCTATACACTAATTAAAAGGAAAACATATTTTATGGTATTTTTTGGAATTGATTTTAATTAAGAAAACCTAATTCTAAGTTAGTTAGTATTTAATTATGAAAATAATTAAAAGTGACGAGAAAAAAAATATTTTTGTGTCTAAAATTAATTAAACATTTTTAAACCTTAATCTAAAATAAAAGTATTTTTTAGGTTTTTTTATTGTATTTAAAAAAGAATTTTGGAAAAGAATTAAAATAAGAAAGAAAATTGAAAAGAATTAGAAAAAGAAAGAAAACTAGTAGTTAAAGAATAGGAATGGTCCTGTTGAGGGTTGAACTCGTGACCCTAGGGTGATGGATCCAAAATTTCACCACTGAGTCACATGCTTGTGGTGTTATCATGCTAGCCTTGGAAATAGATATGCGTTACCTGCGTAAATCAGAAAATATTGAAAAAAAATAGAAAAAGGCAGGGGTCAAACCCACGCCTTGAGAGACAAAGAGGACTAGCAGCATGGTTAACCACTGGGGTGGTGATACATCCATTAATATATACACAACCATAAATATATAAGTGAAATTCAATTCTGATTTACGATTTTCAAAAGTCAATCGCGTGGGACCCAAGAAGTTTAATTGGACGAATCACATAACGCCACACCTACTTTTCCATAGTCCTCACCGGCCAAAGGAAGTTAGAGGCACCAGATCTGTGCTCTGATCACCTTCTCCGATGAGAGATTTTCTAAAACCTACAAAAATGCATCAAAAAACAAAAACAAATAACCCAGATATATTAATTAACATGCTATGAATCCAATGGTGTGGTCAGTTTTATGCAGATCGACATAGCCATGGATACGACGAAGCAAAAGCTTCATGCCCTAACAATGGCATAACATGATTCCTGTGTAAAATCCCACAAACGGTGGATATAAACATTCATAAACATCTGTATGAACACGTATACATGCATCAAAACAGTTTAAATGACATGGATTTAGAGTTTGAAACTGGTGTACTTGGGGAAGTGAATTCTAGATGCTTTGAACTCGTGCAAGGACTTAGATCGATTCCTGAATACCTCAGAAAAGTGAATAAGTGCTTGAAATTGATTGAGAATGGCTGGAATGTAAGGCTCGAGTTTTCCCTAAACTTGCAAAATTTTGGAAAATTTTCTAGGGTTCTTACGGTCAGTCATTTGTGTCCCTTACTTGTGGTCTCAATCTGATACTTATAAGGAGTGAATTAGGTCAAAACTTTGAGAGTAAATATATTGCATTCATTGAAAAATATTTGATTAAAACTCAAATGTAATATTTCCAAAAATTGGCCAATCTTCTATCAATCAACTCTTTTGTGTTTTGGCCAGCTATCATGGGCTTTCTTGGTCCTCAAGGCTCTTAAACCCAAGGCGTTGCACGCACCACTCTTGTTTTATATTTTATTTTAATTAAATTTGAATTTTAATGGATTAATTCAAAAATAAAGAAATAAAAAAGAAATGTCGTGTGTGACTGGGCTTAGAGGTCATGGATAATGTTACAAACAAGCTTGAATCATGAAAACATAGGCCCATTTGGAAAAAATTCAAAATTGATCAATATATTCTTCATGCACTTCTTCAAAATTTCCAAAATTGTGTAAACTATATCTTGCTCAATTTTTATCATTTGAGAGTTTTCTTGGACTTTTTAGAAAGCTTAAGATGTCCTCTAAGAACTCCTTTTGGTTTCATCTTCATTGAAGCTTCCATGCTCATGTACACTTCTTTGGAAAAAGATGACTTTTTGTTGACTTTTAGGAGGACCTATATTGTCTTGGCTCATATCTCTCAAATGAAACATTTTTGGGCAAATCTTGTGACACATAAAGTTATAGAGAGTTGTATTCCCTTCAAAATGAGATTTGATGTAAAAATTTCTAATGAAGTATGTGAAAGTTATGCCTGGTCAAAGTTCTATTGACTTTTAATCAAAAACTATAATTTAGAAACTTTGACTTTTGATCAATCCTTTGAACTTTCTAGATGAATCATGATTAACCCTTGATCAAATGATGAATGCGACTTGAAAATCTTGATTTTGACCCAAAATGATGAAGTTTGACTGTATGTCGACCACAATTGACTTTTTGTCCAATACAACTGATTTTCAACTATCTGAGCAATTGACTAAGCAAACTTGAGCTATGAGGCTTGAAACATGACATGATGATACCTTGAGATATATGAGGAGGCCTTATGCTCACTTGAGACACTAGAAACCATTTTTGACTTGAGAGAATCAAAACCCTATGTAACACGGTGGGATAACTGACTTGTTTGTTTTGCGTTTGATCGCAAATGTTGCGGATAGCAAGAGTCGCCACCGACTTTTCTTTTATCCAATTAAGGGAAGGCGAAAAGAACAGGAAAATACCTTCGTTAGATTTTGAGTATGGGAGGCGGTTATGAAAAGGGAAGGTATTAGCACCCTTTCCATCTGTAGTTATCTACGGGCTCTTAATTGCTTTAGCTCACTTTATAACTTGCTTTTGGTGTGTGTGTTTGAAAAGATTTTTTAAAAGGCATTTCGCTTTGACTTCGTAATGATTCATGCTCGAATGTATACGAAATGTTTGGAAATATTTTATTTTCGAATAGACTTTGTAATGATTCATGCTGGAATGTATACAAAGTGTTTGAAAATGTTTTTTTTTGAAAGTGTGAGGTGTAGAAAGTATTTGATTGAACAAGCAAAAGAGACTTATTTTTACCCACTCAGAACGATTGTTTCCGTGTTATTTTGCTTTCCTTTAGAATAAGGCTATCCATACCATTGGTTGATAGGTAACCTTATTCAATGGATATAAAGGGACATTGGAAGGGACATCGGATGGTCATAGAAAGCAACTTGTGAGGATATCTTAGCATATCCGGAGGGACGATCATCACTTTTCGTAGGCAACAATCGAGGGACTAGATCATGTATTCGTAGGCAACATAGAGGGTCGTCAAGGGACTATGATCTTTAATTCGAATAGACTATGGTGATATGTTTGTAGGCAACTGTGCTAAGATATCCCCACGTTCAAGGGACATGACCATTGTTCGTAAGGCAACAAGAGAGGATACCCTAAGGGGGGTGCATGTGTGAAATATGTGTTGTCTTAAGATATTTTATCTTGTATTAGTGATCTAGGTTGATTTTTATCTTGCCATACACACCTAGTTACTAGCAGTTTAATAGGTGCGGAAAATAAATTGCGGAAATATAAAGTGCGGAAAAGTAAATCCTACGCTATTACATGGCTTTGGGGCAGATACATAATAGGTGGTGCAGAAAGTAAAAGCAGAAATATAAATCTACGCTATTACAGAATAAAACTTTGCGACCTATACATCCTTTCTAGAATTTAAATGCAAAAGAAATAAATAGAAGAAAAATGGTCTAAGTGTATACCTAAATCCTAATTGCAAAAGGAAAATATTTTTGGTATTTTTGAAGGTTGATTTTAATGTAAAAATCCTAATTCTAATTGATTTTAATTAGAAAAAACTTAATTTAAATTAAATGATTAACCTAAATTAAACTAATTAACTTAATTAATTAAGAAAAATATGGAGAAAATTATTTGTGAAAGTAATCCTAATTAAGCTAATTGTTTAACCTAATTACTAATTAATTAATTAATTGAAATAATTTAAAAAACGAAAACAAGAAAATAAACAGCAGAAAAAATAAAAAAGGATGAGGGTTTCTGTCAGAGGTTCTGACAAAAATTGACACAGAAGCTAGTCCTTCTATGAGTGGCGCGCCTTGGACATCCAGAAGAAGCTGGAGCTTCTAGAAGGGATCCTTCTGAGGGTGTCAGCTTTTGGAAGTGAATCTTCTGAAAGGGTCTAGAAGCTGGAGCTTCTGGAGATTCTGGGTCTGGGGGTCCAGAAGCTGGAGCTTCTAAGATTCTGCATCTGGGGGTCCAGAAGCTGGAGCTTCTAAAGGATCTGGTGCTGGGGACATCCAGAAGATGGAGCTTTTTGAGATGATAGTTTTGGAAACTCTGAGACATGTGTTAATTAAAAAATTGGAAAAAGCAGTAAAAGGTGGGGTTCGAACCCACGACCTGAGGTAGAGAGAGACATAGCGCGTGCAAGGTAGACCGCTGGGGCGGTGATACATCCATTCATATTGCTGGAATCATTAGTATGCATGTGTGGCTTGTTCCTGAGTCAGAGGCGTCGGAGCAAGGCTCCGATCGTCTTCTCTGGCGATCTGGAAATTACACCCTACAAAATAAACAACATGAATGCAAATAGAGGACCCTATCCCTTAATTCGAACCCCAGGAATCCAATGGTGGTGTTTTTACAGCCTGAAAGTCCCTATATCGGTGGGTTCGAAGCTCACAACTTCTTATGCCCTAACAATGGTATCACAGGATCTAAGCCCTAAAGCTCACAAGTAACACGTTGTACCTGTTCTAAATAATATCTTGAGATCATACAAACAAACAAAAATAGTTAGTAATGCATGGATTGAGAGAAACAATTTTGAGAAATTTACCAAATCGGAGAGGCTTAGAAAGCTTGATCTGGAGTGCTTTGTCTTTGTGTAATGATGTGAATCGATCCCTGGGAACTTCAGGAACACGAATGGATGACTGGAATGGCTTGAAACTGCCTGGAAATTGAAACACGATTTTGCAAGTTTTGAGAAAAATTTGAGAGATTTCTAGGGTTTGTAAGAGGCTAGCAATCCGTGTAAGAGGCTGGAAAATCGTCCCTTTGTCTTGTGAAGGTGTTAAGTATATATAGAGGAGTGGAAATAGGTCAAGACTTTAAGAGAAAATATGTTCTTTAAATGGATAATATTTGATTGGAAATTTGTATGAAATCTTTCCAAATTTGGCTCAATCTTTCCCTTAATCTTCTTGCACGAAATTGAGAGCTCTTCTGGGCTTCCTTGGTGTTATACCCCAAAATTTGCCCTCCCACATCTCATGAAAATTCACATATCAATACTCAAGGATTTCACAAGGGCTGACCAGACAAACCCTCTCCTAAGCAATCAACCCAAACTAGGGTTTTTTCCATTCTCAAGTCAAGATGGACTTCCAATGCTCCAAGTGATCATAATAACTCATCATATGCTTCAAATAACTAGCATGTCAAGTTTCAAGCCTTACAAGTCAAAATTGCTCATCTAATTGCTTAGATGGTTGAAAATTAGCTGTGTTGGACGGAAAGTCAACTATGGTCAACATACAGTCAAACTTCATAATTTTTGGTCAACACCAACATTTTGAAGTAATATTCATCATTTGATCAAGGTTTGATCATGATTCCTCAAGAAAAGTCAAGATTTGATCAAAAGTCAAAGTTTCTAAATTAGGGTTTTTAGACAAAAGTCTACAGAACTTTGACCAAGCATAACTTTCACATACTTTATCAAAATTTTTTCCACCACAACTCATTTTGAAGAGAATTCCATTCTCTATAACTTCATGTCTCATAAGCTTGGGTAGAAAATGCTTCATTTGGAAGTTATGGATCAAAACATTACAGGTCTTTTTAAAAGTCAACAAAAAGTCATCTTTTTGCAAAGAAGTTTTCATGAGCATGGAAACTTCAATGAAGATGAAACCAAAAGGGATGTTTAGAAGACATCTTGAGATTTCTAAAAAGTCCTAGAACACCCAAAAATGTTAAAAATTGAGCAAGATACACATTGTGCAAGTTGAGCATTTTTGAGGAGGTGCATAAAGAGAAATACTTGAGAAAATCAAAAAATTTCCAAATGGGCCCAACTTTTATTGATTCAAACTTGTTCCTTATCTGAATTGGAACCTCCAAGCCCAAGGCCACGTTTTTATCTTTTATTTTTTTATTTTGGATTTTTATTCATTTAAAACCAATTTAATTAAAATAAAAGATATAAAATCAAAAATTAAGTACAAGATTGATTTTCTCTCATCCTTGAGGTCCAAGCAAGCCAATTAATCTAATTATTTCGAAATAATTAAGATTGGCAAGTGATTTGATTGAAATTGGCTCAAAAAGGAAATATTTGGTTTGATTCCAAATCAAATAATTTTTCATTGATTGGCATGATATTTCTTGCACAACTCTAACTCAAAATCGTTTTCTTTTTTTCATGCATAATCAATTGAATTTAACCATATATTTGTGTTTGTGATGAAGTTTCGATCATGTCTGGATAGTTTAATTGAAGCTTAGGTACAAAACGAAGGATTCACCATGGCTAGGGTGTAAAACTTTGGATTATGGCTTTCTGATTTAGGCAAAATCAGACCAAACTAAAGACATATTCATGATCAGGAGCTTGATTGCAATTGAACCATGGCTTTACCTTGAATTTATATTGCTTGTGTTGAATTTTTGAAACTTGCAGGGGTATAGCTACAGAAGCGATCTGTAGGTAAAAGCTGTTAATACGAACAAAAACTGTAGCTAAAAGTCTGGTATTTAAATTGGGGAAGATGACCCCTTGGCGCGTGTTTTCTTTCATAATAAGAATGTTATTTCTCTTATATTGTTTTTGTTCCATTATACTAACTGTTCACAGTGATTTCTGGTGAAACAACCGCTAGTCCTCCAAACTATCAAACAAGCGTTATGATTGTTGTTTAATCCCTTTGGTAACTTGCAGGATCGACTAGATTGATCCTATGAGGTTGTTGGTCATTGGCGTAAGTTTAAAATGATGGTTCATGTTCAAGGCTCGCTTCTGAATATTTTATATCTATATTTCAAGTGTGTTTGGTTATGATGTCCAATAAGTTGATAACCGAAATTAAGTAAAACAATATAAGACTAATTCGAACAAGTACGATATAAAGACTTCGAATTGCAGAAAGTATATAAATGCAGGAATGCTTAAAGGATTTCTTGAACATAAAAGACTTTCAAAATAAAGCATGAAGTGTAAAAGAGATGAATTTAAAGGCAAGTATGTAAAAGCTTTATGGAAAATAAGAATATTAACATAACAGTTTCAGAAAGTAAAGAGTTTCGAAATGAAAGAAAAGCGTTTAGATGCAAAGAAGGTTAAATGACTTTGGATGTAAAAGATTTAAATGACATTGATGCAAGATAAAGGTAAACTGGAAAGATAAAGATACATTATTGAAAGATAAAAGTGGTGCAATCATACGTACATCATTCGTGCATTCGTTTCCCTATCCATGTGGTATTTTGAATGTTACTGAATTTTAGTACAATAGATATGACACACGAAATCCTAACACTAAGACTTCTATTTATACTATTCTAACCATAGCAGTCGACTTATGAGAGCACACGCGTTTCGGACATGCAGAATACTATGCCTCTCTAGCCTCCACGTCTTCGAACCGTTTCCAGCGCGCGTTTTCTAACTTCCATTTATCCCGCTCACGTTTGAATTTCAAATATCTGAACTACCTTTCGATTCGAACTCACTGCTCAACTCCACGCTACTATCACTTCGAAGCTCCTTCTACATATATCATCATACTCGAAACTCCTAGTTTCAATATATTTGATCGAAGAGCTGATTCTTTCATTTCAAATCATGGCATTTGCTTCATTCCAATGAATACTAACATCGTTTCATCTCGAGCTCAGTGACTCCTATTCGAATCATAGATATCAAAATCTTCAGCCAACAAAATGCCCCTTTAAAATATGTATTTCGAATCTCTTTCTGAGAAATACTTATTTTAAATATATCCTAAGATTTTGATGTGACTCGAGTAATTATGACACTGTATATGATTTCCATTACATCGATCCACGGCGGCTCAGGGTTTCGAACTTGCTTCAGTTACCACAGTATAGTGCGGTTATTAAAGGTAATGATTGTCTTTAATCATTTTATTTCCAATGCTTAATTCGCCACCTCACTCGTGTCCAACCCGTTCTCCACGTATCTTGGCTTTAGTTGATGATCGTTTCAAATTCCTTACTATAAAACCCAATGAGACTCGATCTGTTTACTCTTTTTCCACACTCTGAAACTTTCTTCTTCTCTCTTTGCTGAAAAAACCCTAAAACCTTAACAGCTTCTAACAATGTCTTCAACAACAACATCTCAGAAAAAGATTTCTAAGAAGAAGACCAAAGGAACGATCCTAGAAAGCAAGGTTGATACTCACCATGGCCAATCGGTACTTATTCCTCAAAGCATCTCCAAACGAGGAACTTACATGCGCTTCTCAGGTATTGATTCCAACTAATGTCTCTGGAAAGAGGTTCGCCCTAATGGGTCCTCTCACAGGTTTTGAGATTTTGAAGGACGTTAGGACCATATTCCCTGTTTGCTATGATTTCAAACCTTTGTTCAATAAAATGGAAATCCTAGGTAAAGCGATAATGTGAGCGAACCTCCTTCTAAAGACACGAGACCCTATGATTCCCCCAAAGGATCCTTTCATTTTGGATTATGTTAAAAGTAATTTTAAGCCATTTCGATCCTGCCCTACTGCTGATATAGCTTACCAGAATTGGTTTGCTAAAGTAGAGATTAAGAAAGCCCATCAGTGGGAAGAACTAGGCATTTATAATCTTCTCAAGTTATCGAAACCAGGCTTTACTTACAGCCATCCTTTGCTCTTTGCATCCCTGTACTTCTGGGATAGTACCTACAACACTTTTCATCTTCCAGGAGGAATGATCACCCCTACATTTTTTGATATAGCTGCTATTACTGGATTATCACCACTAGGAGAAACATACATTCCTGATTCTGAGGAACATTCGAGCATAATTGACTTCGACATCAAGTTAGCTAACTTTTCCAAGTTTATCAGCCATTATCACATTGAAGGTGATAGTGTCTCTAACGTTGAACATATTGCTTTCCTCACCCTCTGGCTATCAAGATATGTCTTATGCAGTAGATCACTTCAAGTGGCTAGCAGGTTCATTCCCTTAGCAAGGGATTTACATGAGAATAGGAGGATTAATTTAAGTGAGCTCCTACTAGTTGACCTTTATGAAAGTTTGAGGTCGGCCGTTTCGAGCTTAAAATCCCACACCCCCAAGAATATCCTACTTGCTGGTCCTTTCTGGTTGCTTCAGCTATGGCTTAATGCCATGTTCGAATCTTCCCTTTCTACTGCGGATACTATTGTTGACTCGATCCGAAATAGCGGTCGAAATGTCGAAGGCACAAGATTGAGAAGGTGACTCAGTGATGACAAGGCTGATTTCAGTTTTATTTTCCCAATACATTATGCTCTTTTCTAAGAAGCGAAGTTCGAAGAGACTATGGCGCCTTTTGCTTGAGGACTCATGGACCATCATGGTTCACTATGCCCTTTCGGAGCTGCCAAGGTCAAAGAAATTCAAGATATCTGGAAAGCCTTTTTGCTCCCAAGACTAATTTCTTCAAGGATTACCCCGACCAAGAATCAAATCCTTCTATTCGCCTACCAACTTTGTCTCAAGACAATTTGGTTTATATAGTGATTCTGAGCCACTCTTTCGGACTCACGACTCCATTACCTCGGTCGAACTTTCAAAGCTAGAAGCCAAACTTCAACAAGAACAATATCAAGGCTTTGCTCAATTTAAATTGATTTCCTTGAACCATCATATTTTGCATCAAAGGTTTTGGATTGGTGGAGTAGATTCTACCGTCTTGTATGTTTGACACTCTTATTATCGAAGAGAAACTAAGCTACATAAAAAGAAAGGTATGTTCACTCACGCTCAAGAAATCAAAGCTTTTCAAACTTACTTGAAACAACTTATGATCCTACGCTTGGAGTCCACGTATATCGAGCATCCCAAACCTTGAAGGAAAAGTTTCTGAAAAAATCTCTAAGTTCGAGACTTCCTTGGGATCACACGAGGATAGGTATAGGTTGGCATTGAAATGCATCCACCTAAGTTTCCCTACCTACCTCAGGCGGCTCGGCTTGGTTTCCTCCATACCCTTGGTGGTTGACTTGCAAAGAGATGTTCAAATACAAATCTCAAAGGAAACTAAAGCCATCGAGGCTGACATGGGCTCGACAGGCTCCATAATTTCGAGGGCATCTTCGCTATGACCTTTACGCCATGTCGATTCTTTCGAATGAAGGCGCGTCGAATGCTTGGGAAATCCCAAATAAGTCTTTCTTACTTTATTTTAACATTACATCTTATGTGTTTCATTTTTATTATCGAATAAAATTTGCATCAAAGACCAAGGAAGGAAGTAGTTCTCGGACAACTACGAAGCTAATGCCAATGTGCCCAAAGCAACTCCAACCATCACTCCTGCAACAACAACAACAAGCACCATTGCTCCGACTCAACAACTACTCGATTCAACACAGATCCAATCACAACTATTCCAACCCCAAAGGTAGCAGTTTTACTTAGGCATTTCGAAATAATTTCAAGTATATAAGCGAAATCTAACTCACGTTCACATTATTTGACCTAGGACTCCACCAACTACTCCAAAGAAAAGGAAACCCAGTGCTAGTGGAAAGACTCTCAAGGCTGGGGAAAGCTCACCATCAGTTTTACAAAAGAAACATAAGAAAGACATTCCAACAGACACTAACATCTCTGGACTTGAATCCAAGGGTGTTGCTCCCTCCCACAAATCCAAAAATCCACCTTCGACCTCCAACGTAATGTTGGAACATATAGACAGCAACATATCTGCAGATAATCCACAGGTGAATTCACTTCGAATTTTTGACAATGATTATTCGTACCTTAGTCATAAGTTTCTAATCTTTCTTTATTTGTGTAGGATGATTCAACTCCGATCCCCACTACTTCGACTCCTCCCCCACAAACAACTGCTCCGATCCATTCTTCTCCTCATGGAGATTCAAGCAATTTGGTGCAGAATAAAGGTTCATCCAATATGGCAATTCCAACTGGGACCTCTGGACAGCCAGATGACCAAGGCACTTCGCCTCCTCCCAAGGAGACCAACGAAACAATGCACGAAGATACTACAGAAGTGCCTCCAGTGACTTCTCACCCAGAGTCTCCTCCCAAAATCTATCAAGAGAGTGAAAATTCAAGTGAGGAGGGGTCTGAGGACGAAGAAGGAGATGATGCTCAAGAAGGTTCGAGCGAAGGGCGGAATCGAGATCTTTGGTGGTAATCAAAATGATAACATCGAGGTGGTGGACTTGATTGATGATGAAGAGGATGATGAAGAAGCGAATAATGAAGGCAGTGATGTCCCCACTAATGAACCAATGGATGTTGAGCTGGATGTCACTCCATTGCGTATGGAACTCCCAGAGTCTTTGAAATTCCAAGCAGTAGAAGAGGAGTTAGCCCTCTTGAAGCAATGACCCTCTTGGGTACATGAAGGCTAAACTAGCTCGGAGAAACACTCCTCTCTCTAAGGCTAATCTTTGGTTCGACCTCGGTTGACACCTTCCGATGATAGAGTCATACTTCTTCACAAGATTGAAAAACCATACTTAATGTGGATTTATTGAAATACTCGGAAAAGATAGTACTGACCTTCGTGATGAAGGACTTATCAATCAAATCAATCTCGCCACATGTTCCCTGGAAGTCAGCACCATTTTGTTTGAACTTCAATCCCTGATTGATAACGTAACTGGATGCCTTCTTCAAAATGAATCTGCTGGCAATAAAGTCCAAGAAAAACGAAGTGCAATGGACGCTGATTATGAACACGCCTCGAAGCTCACTAAGGAGGTTGAAGATCATGCCATGCACATCAAGCAAACCAAAGTTGATTATGATCTTTGAACTCAATCCATTCTTCAATGGGAGAAGCAGATCCAGGAACTTCAGCATAAAACTAAGGAAGCTCAACAGCAACAAATTGCATATGAGTCCAATACTTTTGGTACTCGATTCGAAAACTTCGAATAAAGGGCTTCTGAGAGGAGGCGGTGAGAAGGTGAAGGCGAAGTTGCTATCTTGGAAGGAGCCGCTCTCTCAACACAAGCTTGAATCTTTCAAGAATATCTTGATCGATTAAGGAACAACACCCACTTGAACTTGTTTATTTAAAGCAATCTTGTATTTTAGTTTGAATGTTTATTTGTAACACTTGACAATGCCATTTTGGCAACTAATTTCACCATTTGGCTTGAGTTATCATTTATGATTCACGTTGCTACTATTGAACCTCCTGCGGCGTGGTTTATATTTCTTTAAATACTTCCCATTAACCTTTAGGATTCCTTTGTCATCTGCCACCTCTTGATTTCATACGCATTGTTTGAAAATGTTTTCACTATTCGAAAAGGTCCTTCCCAATGGGGTGACCATTTACCTAATGCTTTATTTTCTTGTCCATAGGCAATATAACTTTCCACACTAAATCATTAATCTTGAATGTTTTACCTTTCACCCTCTTGTTATATGCTCTGGCCACTCTCTTTTTTTGCCTCATCAGGACTTCTAATGCATGCAATCTAACTTCATCTAGTTCGACCAACTCATTCATCATCATTTCCCAATATAAAGAAGATGAGATTTCATTTTGCCTTTGAATTGACGATTGTAGATGAATTTCTCTTGGTAAGGCGCATCATGACCAAATGTTAATTGGAAAGGTGTAGTATTAGTAGCCTCTTTGGGAGACGTTCTACATGCCCATAGTATTTGATCTAAAGTTTTATGCCAACTTCTTGGTTTTTTACCAACATGTTTTTTGATTAGACCTATTATTACTTTGTTGGTACTTGACGACCATTTGCACGAGCATAATATGGTGTTGGCGTTAGCAACTTGAACCCCATTTCTTGGGAAAATTCTTGCATCTTTTACCGGTAAACACGGATCCTTGGTCCGTGGTTATGCTCTGCAGCAACGAACCTATAGATGATATGTTTACGTATGAATTCGATGATAGCCTCTTGGTCTGCACTACTAATGGTATTGCTTGATCCATTTGGTGAAATAGTCTATTCCTACCGGGATATATTTCGACCCTTGGATGAAGCGGGATTGATTCTCCTATTAAATCAAGGCCCATCCTCTAAAGGCCATGGTTTAATGATCGAATCAACTCACTTGCGGGGCATGTTGAATTCTGCATGTTTGGCATTCTTCACATCCTTTGGCAAAATCTATACAATCTTTGAGCATCTTGGGCGATACATACCATATCGAAATAGCGACCACTTCATTTTATGACACCTTGATGTGCATACCCCATTGTGGACCTCTGATAGTGCTAAATATGCCTCACTTTCTCCTAAGCATTTTAGTAACACACCTTCTTGGGTCTTCTTGAACAATTCATTTCCCATAAGGACATATGACAACGCTCTATATTTTATTTTTCTATCTACATTCAATGTTGGGTTTTCTAAATACCTTATTAATGGATTTCGCCAATCTGTATCTGTTAAAGTGTCTATGGCTAATACTTCGAACCTATCTTTATCACCATAACTTATTTTGATATTCTCTAGATCTGATGGTGTAAGTCTAGTAGCCATGACTCTTCCTCTTATTTCGATTAAGTCCTCAAAGTTTTTGGCAGAAACTTTATATCCTGAAGCCAATTGTGCTAGGTCATTTGCTTCTTGATTTTCTATTCTTGGTATGTGCTGAATGTCCATGTATTCGAATTTTTTGAGTAGCCTGTTAACTATGACAAAGTATGTCATCAAATTTTCTTTTATGCATTTATAGTCCTTAGTTATCTGCTTGACTACTAACTCTGAATCACCCTTGATTTCGACTCTAGTTGCCCCCAATTCCAACAAAGCTTCAAGTCCAACAATGGCGCTTATTGACCGTTGTTAGAACAGCGAGGGCCATCTAACTTATACTTGAATTTTGTTGGAATTCCTTCGAGGAGAAATTATAAGAACTCCAACACCACTGCCCTCTCTATGGGTCGAACCATCAAAGTGACTTCAAGGTTTCATTTCGACATAACCCATGATTCGACCAATGAATGGTCCACAATGAAATCGAAACTACTTGGCCTTTCACTTGCTCTTAAAGGCATAAAGTCAAAGCATATTACTGTCGAGGCCAATGCCCATTTACCAATTACGCTATGCATTATTGGCTTGGAAAGCATGTGTTTAATAACAGAAATGAGATGAAACATAAACATCAACGGGTTTTATATAATACTTGAGTTTCATACAAGAAAAGTATAAACACAGACACAACTTTTCTATATTACTATATCTAGTTTACGCATCATTCAACACCTACTTAAGTAATATATAGCTCTTTCGATGCCCTCTTGTCTTCTGTACTAACATACTACCTATAGTAAGTTGAGGCAGATATACAATCTCATGGGTTTTCCCGTGAAGGTGGAGACAAGATAGGAGGTTGAGATAGATATCTTTTAATCTTGTCAAAGGCCTCCTGTGTGCTCCATTCGAAGGCTTGGCCTTGCTTTAAGCAAGCGATGGAGAAAGCACGTGTCTTCCCATAGGTTGAAATAAATCTTAGAAAATTAATCTTCCCTAGCGAGTGTAACTCCTTTTTGATGTGGGGCTTTAGTCTCCATGATGGCTTTGGTCTTGTTACGGTTAATTTCAATTCCTTTTTATGAACCACAAAGCCGGAAATCTCCTGCTAAAAATGCACATTTAAGGGGTTCATTTTTAAGCCATGTTTTCTCATCCTTTGAATGATTGGCTCAAATGATGCGGATGATTTTACGGATATAGACTTGATGACTATATCATCAATGTACACTGCATAAGCGTCTCAATGAAATCATGAAATATGGAGTTCATTGCTCTTTGGTAAGTTGCTGACATTTTCAAACCAAAGGCATCACTACCCATTCATAGGTGCCTAAGGCTCACAGCAGCGAAATCTTGTCTTAGCAACATCTTCTTGACAATGAAAATTTGATTATAACGAGTATCCATCTAGCATACTTAGGTATTCGAATCTAGCGAGAATCTATTAACATTTCATACGGGCATAGAATATTGATCTTTGGGGTTGCGGTATTTAGATCCCTAAAGTCTATGCATATTCTTAATGAACCATTTTCTTAATAACGGTACTATATTTGCTAACCATTCGACATACCTTGTGGTTACGATGAATTTGCGGTAGCAACCTCTCGACCTCCGCTTTGATCTTCGTGAGCCTTCTTGCGCGAACCTCACAGGAGTCTGCTTGATGGGCTTTTGCCATCCTTGATTGGAAGTCTATGCTCCACTAACTCTCTTTTAAACGGGCATTTCATCATAGTCCCATGCAAAGCAATCTTTGTTACGTTTGAGGACTTGATCACTTCTTGTTTGAGGCTTGGTGAGTTTCGCGCTTATATAGGTGATTCTTTTTGTGTTGATATCCCCTAAATTTACTTCTTCGAGTGGGTCCTGTACCAACATCTTAGCACTTGAATTTGTTGGATCCTTCTCGAAGCCCAAGGGTTCTGTATCATAAATGGCATCAAGCCTTTGATCCATTTCGTTCTCGTCGCAGGGTGTATCTCTCGGACCATTCCCTTCGAGTTCGTTTACTTCAACTGTATGTTCTATTGCAGCCTCTGAAGCCACTTTCAATTCGTTCTCATCCATATAGGCCGAAATCCTTTCAAAGAAAGAGGACTCAGTCATGATCAGGGTCTTCAGATTCCCAGCCTGGCGGCCGTCTTTGTGAAGTGCCTTCGCCTTTAATTATTTTCCTGTCCCAATACATGCCATCATGGCGAAGGGTCATGTAGTAATGTACATCTCTTGTTTCATTCGATTCGTCACTTGAAGTGCGAGGGCTATTACGGCGGATACTTGTCATAATTCCTCTTGTTAACTAGATTGTTTTGTCATGAAGTAGCTCTGGTCGCTTGATGTTCTCTACTATCCATCTTCTCTCCACAGGACTAACCTCGATGCATCGGCGGGGGCTGCCCCGCCATGAATCCACTCTCTTCCCAATAGCAAGTTGTAATTTGCTTTGGCTTGATCACCATGAACATAGTGGGTGCTGACTTGATCCGACGATTAACTCCACTTGTACTACCCCGATGTTTGTCCTACCTTCCCTTCATAGTTGGATAAAACCATGTTATGAGGTCTAACATCACCGTCTTGAATGCCTAACTTTTCGGCATGAATTTGGGCATCAGTTGGTATGGCGCCTCCGTCTACTAAGACTTTGTTCACCCATGGGCTCCGACCTTTGCTCGGATGAGCGGTGGCTTGATGATTCTTCATTGTAGAGTGCGGGTGTTCGAAGAATGCGTTACGCTCTTCGACCGCGCCATTATCCATTACATAATAACGGTGATGCGTTTCATCGAGATCAATGGTGTCTTCTTCTTCACATTCTTGATTTGGGTCTGGCGGTCGGATATTATCTGAGATACCACATTGCGGTTTAGGTTGGGGAGGATTCTCCTTCGATTGAGTTATCTGTAAGCATATCCTCGTCTTCTTCTGGACCCGGAGTGTATTCTTTTGATTCATCTGGTTTTGCTTCAGAAAAAAGCCTCCTGCTAACTGGAGGTTTGTCTTCGAGTTGCTTACTTGTTGTTGGTTGATTGGTGCTTGACGCCTCTTTTTGTTAGTCGGCGCTCCTTTGTCTGCTAGACCTTCCCTCTCAGCCTTTCGATTCCGTTGCTACCTTCGCCATTGGGATCTTGACATGGGGTTTTTACCTTTATAATTTCCCAGCCTCAGTTCCTCTCTCTTTGCTGTGTTGAATTGTCTCCAGTATACCATGGCATGACGCGCATTTCGCTCATTGCCTCCCCAACTATCTTTCCCTTTGTTGGTTTTGACTTGCGACCATCTATCATTGGTATACGGGGATTTTAAATGTCACCCTTGAGCACCGTTTGGATATGGGCTATCAGGCTTTTGATTGTGACTACCATCAAGCGACTCATTGACCAACCTCCTTATGATTCCGGCATGGGGTGAAGGGAATCGTTTGAATGCTCGACCATGTTACGGTCATATCTTCTTTGAACACCTTGGGCAAATCAAGCACTTTGTTGCCCTGTGACGACGAACTAAAAATTCAACAAACTCTCACCACTCTAGGATAACATTTGAACAATTGGTTATCTTGCCGCCAATTACTCGATTCGAGCCCTTTGCTTCCGTTCGAACTCCATGGCAATCCTCTCATTGCATATGATCTTGCATCTTGGACAAAGCATCATTTCGTTTCCGCCTGACATGAGGTATTGTTTTAGGCTAGTATCTGCGACATAACCATCTTCCATTTTGTATTTCTCTTTTCAAGGTATCTTTCAACTTCTGCATCTCGAGCAGGGTCTCTCCATGTTCACCATATTGGCGTCTATATCGGTCCCTTATGCCATCATCTCCCCATCGATGGTTTGATGTCTTCGATCCGAACCTTTGAACTCTGGGCGGAATATTTTACCATATAATCAAATTTCCCATTGGGCTCCCTAAGGTGTCGGGTCTCTTCGAGGCGTTACCATCTTTCTCTTCCCTTACGTACCATCATCTCCCATCCGATGGTTTGATGTCTTCGATTCGGACTTTCGAACTCTCGGGCGAGAATATTTTACGAGAAAGTCGAACTTCCAGGGTTCACCAAGGTATCCCATATCTCTTTTGAGGAAGCTTGTTTTATGTCTGAACCTTTTCGGTTTGAGCCTCGGGCCTTGATGCTTGTCAATTTACATTTACGGCTTTCGACCCTCGATGGCAGTTCATACGAAACAATAGGCGGAGTTGGTTGACCAAGCTCATCGTTCGTGGGCGTCTTGATGATTCCATTGTTGACTTCTACCAACACCTCTCTCTCGGTCTATCCTCTTTCAAGGTAGTGGCCCTGCGCTTCCACCATATTGATGTCTCCCATGCTCGAAGGCTCGGAGTAGTTGGTGTCTGCAATATCCAAAGGGTCTTCATCCACCTTCATCTTTGGTTTATCAGCAAACTTTAGTCTGCCTTCTTTAATTGCATTTTGAATCAAGTCCCTGAAAAGAAAACACTGTGAGGTTTTGTGGCCTAAAACTATGATATTTAAAAATCCTCTTTTCTTTCTTTGATCTAACGGAGGCATTTTGACATTCGGTGGCACAATTAATTGGCCATCTTTGACTAGTAAGTCGAAAATCTCATCACATTTTGTTATATCGAAGGTATACACCTTCTTTGGAAATTTATCATTTTTTTCATTTTCAACAATTTCTTTCCCTTTGTAGGGACTAGGAGTTCTGGCGTAAGGTGGAGCTGTTTCAATTCAGTGAGATCTATTTCGATCTCCTCGAATTCGGGGTAGTCTTCACCTTCCTCCATTTCGACATAGGAGACTCTTTCCTTCTTATTACTCTTAGAAGCCACGGCCTTCTACCTTGACCTTCGACTTGTCGAACCCTATCTGCTAAGCGAGCCATATCCCTCGGTATTGTGTGTCTAATTTCTTTCGAATAGAATAGTCCGGGCCACGGTGGCCATTTCGACTAACTCATGTTCGGGACTCTTGTGAAACATCTAGATTTCAAGAGTGCGAACCTATTTAAGTATTCATCTATAGGTTCGATAAACTTCCTCTTAACACTTGCTAATTCCTTTAGACTTATCTTGGATTGTCCCATATAGGCATTCATGAAACAACCTTTCTAAGAGGGTCCGGTATCTATGGATCCGGGGCAAAGTAGTGAACCATGTGAAAGCATTTTTGTAAGGGAACTTGGGAAATATTTAATCCTAAGGTTCTCGTTATTTGCTAAGTCTCACCCTCGATTAAATACCTAGCTATGTGTTCGGCCGTTGATTCATTCGTATCTCCGCAAACTTTGTAAATTTAGGGATCTTGTATCCTCTTGGCAAATCGATATGGATTACATAGTGCGCTATGGGAGAAGCGTAATTTGGCCTTCTAATCCTGTATTAACACCATTTTGGGCCATGATCCTTTCTATCATGGTGGTTAGGTTATTTTCGCGGGATGTTGTCATTCGAATTCCATGGACAACGCATGACATCTTGGTTTCGACCTACCATGACAACTCTTACGGGTTGTTCTTCTCGAAGCATTTGGGACTTCTAGTCTTCGACCCTTGCCCAGTTCTATGATTCCTCTTTGGGGTTCTTCTCGAATCCACAGGGCCTCAAATATTTCAATCCTTCTTTGGTGGTTCTATCAATCCCTTTGTGGTTCTTCTCGAATCAACTGGGATATCTACCCTTGCGCTCTTGCCCCGGGTTAACTCCCTCTGGCTGGCCTATAAGGTGGGTCATCGACCTTTGTTCTATGATAGGTGCGTTCGCTCGAACCAATGCACAGTTACGCCTCGCCTTCGGTGGGCGAAGAAATCGCTATTCGACTCATATTGTCGTTCTCTCTGTTTGTCACGATAACGTTTTGAACTATTGGGGCAAAGATTTCTTGCATAGTTTGTGCTAATACTCCTATCATGTTATAGTTCTTCATCCATTAAGCGCCTAAAAGCCCTTTGATTTTACGTGGTTAAGATGGGTGGCGTACCATAACCTCTTGACCCTTGGTTGTTGTCATAAATTGATTAGCCCAGAACGACCCTAAGTGTGGTGGCGCGTTCGGCGTCGAAGTTTGTAATCACGCCATAAAGGATGTTGGCATTCCATACTGGGAATTTCTGGGTCTAGTACTGTCGAAACTAAATGGTCTAGTTGGTGGTGGGGTAGCGAAATGGGTTTGTGCTCCTGATGGTGGAATGAATCCCCCAGGATACCCAGTGGTTCCTGTACCACCTAGGATCGAATTGTTTGTTAGCGGGCGCTCGTTCCATTCGTGGCCATATTATTTGTGGAAGGCGCAGTTATGCGTTCGAAGGGATCGCGTGGGCGTCCACAAAACAGATGCATTAGTGCCTGTTCCATGTTGGGCATTTTGTTCCCCTTGTGGGTTACTTGGATCTGACATCCTACTATTTCGATTTCTTCTGGGTAAGGGTTGGTTACTATTAGTTATTCTACCACTCCTAAGGTTCATATACTAATGAACTTTGTTTACTCAGAAAGAACCTTTTAATTAAATTAAGTTTTTAATCGTTAATTTCTATTAGCAACAACCAAACTCTGTCCCACTGGGCGTGCCAATTTGTTCACAGTGATTTCTGGTGAAACAACCGCTAGTCCTCCAAACTATCAAACAAGCGTTATGATTGTTGTTTAATCCCTTTGGTAACTTGCAGGATCGACTAGATTGATCCTATGGGGTTGTTGGTCATTGGCGTAAGTTTAAAATGATGGTTCATGTTCAAGGCTCGCTTCTGAATATTTTATATCTATATTTCAAGTGTGTTTGGTTATGATGTCCAATAAGTTGATAACCGAAATTAAGTAAAACAATATAAGACTAATTCGAACAAGTACGATATAAAGACTTGAATTGCGAGTATATAAATGGGGAATGCTTAAAGGATTTCTTGAACATAAAAGACTTTCAAAATAAAGCATGAAGTGTAAAAGAGATGAATTTAAAGGCAAGTATGTAAAAGCTTTATGGAAAATAAGAACATTAACATAACAGTTTCAGAAAGTAAAGAGTTTCGAAATGAAAGAAAAGCGTTTAGATGCAAAGAAGGTTAAATGACTTTGGATGTAAAAGATTTAAATGACATTGATGCAAGATAAAGGTAAACTGGAAAGATAAAGATACATTATTGAAAGATAAAAGTGGTGCAATCATACGTACATCATTCGTGCATTCGTTTCCCTATCCATGTGGTATTTTGAATGTTACTGAATTTTAGTACAATAGATATGACACACGAAATCCTAACACTAAGACTTCTATTTATACTATTCTAACCATAACGGTCTGACTTATGAGAGCCTGCCACGTTTCGGACATGCAGAATACTATGCCTCTCTAGCCTCCACGTCTTCGAACCGTTTCCAGCGCGCGTTTTCTAACTTCCATTTATCCCGCTCACGTTTGAATTTCAAATATCTGAACTACCTTTCGATTCGAACTCACTGCTCAACTCCACGCTACTATCACTTCGAAGCTCCTTCTACATATATCATCATATTCGCTACTCGAAACTCCTAGTTTCAATATATTTGATCGAAGAGCTGATTCTTTCATTTCAAATCATGGCATTTGCCTCATTCCAATGAATACTAACATCGTTTCATCTCGAGCTCAGTGACTCCTATTCGAATCATAGATATCAAAATCTTCAACCAACACTAACACAAACTGCAGGTTGGTTTAGTGGTAAAGCAGCGTGCGTGTGAAAGGAAGGACCCTGGTTCGAAACCCAACAGCCCCAATATATTTTTTATCACTTGCAAACTAACCATATTCTCCTATTTCATTTCATATTTTCTTATTTCATTTAATTTCTTTTCAAATATTTTTCTAACACATCAAAAAATCACAAAAAATATTTTCTTTTTGCATTTAGGTCAGAAAAATGCTTATTTAATTTTTAACATAAAAAAATAATATTTTGCATGCATATTTTAATTAATCGTTAATTAATCAAAAAATTAAGTTTTAATTATTTTTCTATGCTAAAATTAATCCAGAAAATTTCCAAAAAATATTTTCTCATCTAATTAGGTCTACTAACCTTAAAACTTCTTTTCCTAACTCAAAAATCTTTTCACTAACATTATTTTCTCTTATTTGCAATTCGATTCTTTTTTCCGATTATTGTAACTGCTTCCAGGTTGTAATAGTTAGGATTATTTTCTCGCATTTTCTTTTCCAATATTATGTAACTGCTCATGAGATGTAATAGTTTAATTAGGTTTTACTTTCTGCACTCCTCAATTATGTATCTTCCCCAAAGCCATGTAATAGCGTAGGATTTACTTTCCGCACTTTACATTTCCGCAATTTACTTTCCGCACCTATAAACTGCTAGTAACTAGGCGTGTATGGTAAGATAAAAACAACATAGATCACTTCTAATCTCAAGATAACATATCTGAATTCAACACACTCTCTTCACACATGCACGCCCTAGGGTATCCTCTCTCGTTGCCTTTCGAATAAATGGTCAAGCCCCTCAAACGTAGGGGTATCTTAGCACGGATGCCTACAAACATATCATCATAGTCCCTTCGAATTAAAGATCATAGTTCCTCGATGTTGCCTAAGAATACATGATCTCGTACTTCGGTTGTTGCCTACAAAAAGTGATAATCGTCCCTACGAATGTGCTAGGATACTCCTAAAAGTTGCCTTCTATGACCATCCGATGTCCCTTCGAATGTCCCTTCACATCCAACGAATAGGGTTACCTACCAACTAATGGTATGGATAACACTATTCTAAAGGAAAGTAAAATAACACGGAAACGACCGTTCTGAGTAGTTAATAGACTCTTAATTGCTTTCTCTATCAAAATACTTTTCACACCCCACACTTTCTAAAAGTCATTTTCAAACCCTTTGTATACATTCCAGCATGAATCATTACAAAGTTCTTTTCCAAAATGAAACATTTCCAAACACTTCGTATACATTCCAGCATGAATCATTACGAAGTCAAAGCGAAATGCCTTTTCAAAATCTTTTCAAACACAAAAAAAGCAAGTCATAGAGTGAGCTAAAGCAATTAAGAGCCCATAGATAACTACTGATGGAAAGGGTGCTAATACCTTCCCTTTTCATAACCAACTCCCTTACTCAGAATCTAAACGAAGGTCTTTTCCTGTTCTTTTCACCTTCCCTTAATTGGATAAAAGAAAAGTCGATGGCGACTCTTGCTATCCACAATATTTACGATCAAACGCAAAACAAAACAAGTGAGTTCTTCCACTGTGTTACACTTGGTCCTCAACACATGCATAAATCAAGCCGAACTTGTATTAATAATCATTCTTGTATTTTATTTAATTAAATTTGAATTTAAGCCATTTAATTCAAAAATAAATAAATAAAAAGATAAGAGGCGTGGCATGAGGTATAAAAGTCATGGACAATCTCATAATCAAGTTTGAATCATAAAATCTTAGGCCCATTTGAAAATTATTTGCTTTTGCCAGGTATTTTTCTTTATGCACCTCCTAAAAAATGCTCAACTTGCACAACTTGTATCTTGCTTAATTTTTCACATTTTTGGGTGTTCTTGGATTTTTTAGAAAGCTAAAGATGTCTTCTAACCAACCCTTTTGGTTTTATCTTCATTGAAGTTTCAATGCTCATGAACACTTCTTTTCAAAAAGATGAGTTTTTAAAAGGACCTGTAATGTTTTGATCCATAACTTCCAAATGAAGCATTTACAGCCCAAGCTTGTGAGACATGAAGTTGTAGAGAATTTAATTCTCTTCAAAATGAGCATTTGTGGAAATATTTCTGATAAAGTATGTAAAAGTTATGCCTGGTCAAAGTTTTGTTGACTTTTTGTTCAAAAACCCTAATTTAGAAACTTTGACTTTTGATCAAATCTTGGCTTTTACCTGATGAATCATGATCAATCCTTGATCAAATGATGAATGTCACTTCAAAATATTGATGTTGACCAAAAATTATGAAGTTTGACTGCATGTTGACCACAGTTGACTTTTTGTCCAATACAGCTGATTTTCAACCATCTGAGCAACTGGATGAGTAAATTTGACTTGTAAGGCTTGAAAGTTGACATGGTGATCCCTTGAAGCATATGATGACATATGATAACTACTTGAAGTATTTGTAATCCATCTTGACTTGAGGGGAGAAAAACCCTAGTTTGGATTAATTGATTAGAAGAGGGTTTGTCTGGTCAACCTTTGTGAAATCCTCAAGTATGGAGATGGGAATTATCTTGAGAAGCAGGAGGAAAACTTTTAGGGTATGATAGTTTCTCCTGTTCAATCTTCTTGTATCGGAAGGGTTAGATTGGTATGCTTGTCTTTCGTGACCTGAAGGTAGAAGATGATTGAACACTCGAGTACATCTGAAAATTTGCACTCGTTGTTGCATGGAATGGGATCGTCAGATGGCAATGCGCTGGAATGGGCTTATAAATGCCATTTGGAGAGGCTGATGCTGGAGAGTGAGTCGTACGCTGGACTCTGTATTCGTCTTTTGGATGAAAGATAAATCGGAGATGGGCTTAAGATGCCATCTGGGGCGGTTGATAATAAGAGAGAGTCAGAATAAACCTTCATCTTGGTTATTTCTGAGATGAATGGTTGTCAGCATGCAGATAGTTTTCCCGTCTTGTTTCGGGTGTTCATCTATGATCTGTTGCTTGGAAATAATTTGCATGGTCGTTCATATAGTTTTCCCGTCTTGTTTCGGGTATTAATCTTTGACCTTCTGTTTGAAAATAGCTTTCACCTGCTGGGGAAATAAATCTTGACAGGATATGGTTAGTCCTATACAAATTATGATGCATGCAAGTATATGATAGTGTTATGATACATGCATATTGTAATACGGTGGGAGAACTGACTTTTGGAATTTGTTTTGCTTTTGATCGCAAATGTTGCGGATAGAAAGAGTCGCCACCAACTTTTCTTTTATCTAATTAAGGGAAGGTGAAAAGAATAGAAAAAGACCTTCGTCAGATTCTGAGTAAGGGAGAAGGTTATGAAAAGGGAAGGTATTAACACCCCTTTCCATCCGTAGTTATCTACGGGCTCTTAGTTGCTTTTAGCTCATCTTTAAAAATTGCTTTCTGTGTGTGTGTTTGAAAAATGTTTTGAAAAGGCATTTCGCTTTGACTTCGTAATGATTCACGCTGGAATGTATACGAAGTGTTTGGAAATGTTTCATTTTTTAAAAGTGTTTTAACTTTGACAAATGTGTGAGGTGTGAAAAGTATTTTGATAGAGCAAGCAACTAAAAGTCTTATTACCTACTCAGAACGGTCGTTTTCGTGTTATTTTACGTTCCTTTAGAATAGCGCTATCCATACCATTAGTTGGTAGGTAACCCTATTTGTTGGATGTAAAGGGACATTCAAAGGGACATCGGATGGTCATAGAAGGCAACTTGTAGGAGTATCCTAGCACATTCGTAGGGACAATCATCACTTTTCGTAGGCAACAATCAAGGGACAAGATCATGTTTTCGTAGGCCACGTCGAGGGACTATGATCTTTGATTCGAAAGGACTATGATCTTTGATTCGAAAGCACGATGATGATATGTTTGTAGGCAACGGTGCTAGGATACCTCTACGTTCGAGGGACTTGACCATTTATTCAAAAGGCAACGAGAGAGAATACTCTAGGGGGTGCATGTGTGAAGAGAGTGTGTTGAATTCAGATATGTTATCTTGAAATTAGAAGTGATCTACGTTCGTTTTTATCTTGCCATACACGCCTAATTACTAGCAGTTTATATGGGCGCGGAAAGTATATTGCGGAAAGTAAAGTGCGGAAAAGTAAATCCTACGCTATTATATGGCTTTAAGGCAGTTACATAATATATGAGTGGGGAAAGTAAAGGCAGAAAATATAAATCTACGCTATTACATGATAAAAACTTTGCGACCTATACATCCTTTCTAGAATTGTAAATGCGAAATAAGAAATAGGTAATCGGAATAATAAGAAAATGTTAGCAAAATGTTTTGGAAATTAGTAGAAAAAAGGATTTTAGGTTAGTAATACTAATTAGATGATAAAGCAATTTTTTGGGAATTTTCTAGATTGGTTTTGATAAAGACAAGCAATTAAAAGTCAATTTTATGGTTAATTAACCATTAATTAAAATATACATGCAAAAATATTTATTTTTATGTCAAAAATTAAATAAACATTTTTCTGTCCTAAATGCAAAAAGAAATTATTTTTTTGGTGATTTTTAATACATTAGAAAATTGTTTGAAAAGAAATTAAATTAAATAAGAAAAATAAGAAAAAAGTTGGTTAGTTTTGCAAGTTGTAAAAATAAAGTGGGAAGCCAGGGATCGAACCCCCGACCTCCTGGATATACCACACACGTGTTACCATCTGAGCCAGGCTGCCTTGGTGTTTTAGAATCACAATCATTGGATTATATGTGATCCAACGTGTTAGTTTGAATTTCTAACCAAGTCAAACGTGGGCCCCGGTTATAATTGAGTAGCCAATCGGATCGCGCCATAACGCCACACACGCAGTCAAAGGGTCTCCTCCTGAGACGTCACCGGAGCTAGGGCTCCGATTGTCTAATCCGGTCTGCCTCAACCTGAAAAACCTGCAAAAAGCATCAGTCAACGCAAAACAAAAACCCAGATCGCCTAATTCAACCCCTGCGAACACGATGGTGATGTTCTTTTGCTCTGAATCGGCCTGGATATTCAGATTCGAAGTTTCTCAGTTTTGGAACCCTAACAATGGCAAACTGTGATTTCTACGTCAAAGCTCACATGTTATGCATCAAACACGTTCTAATGGATATCCTGAGATCATACAAGCAATCGAAAACAGTTAGTAATGCATGAATCATGAAAATCGATTTTAAGAAGTTTACCAAACCGGTGATGCTTGGATGACACGATCTGGAATGGCTTGGCCTTGTGTAAGGGCTTGGATTGGTTGCTGGAATGCTCAGGAACACGAATGGATCAATGAGAAGGTTGGAAAGTGGCTGCAAATAGGATTTCAAAATTTGCAACTTTGTGAGAATGTTTGAGAAATTAGGGTTGGCTCATGAGGCTAGGGTTTCGTTCCTTGTACTTGTGAATGTATCATGTATTTATAGAGCATGAAATTTGATCAAAAAGAATGAGAAAATATATTGCTTTGAATGCAAAAATATTCCCTTGTAAATATTCATCAAATCTTTCCAAAATTGGATTTTTCCTTCCTTGTAGCATCTTGCACGAATTTGGCATGTTATTTGGGCTTCCTTGGTCCTCAAGATAGGTAGAAATCAAACCCAACTTGTCTTATACCTTGCTTTTGTATTTTATTTAATTTAAAATTGAATTAAATGCTTTAAATTCAAAATAAATTAAATAAATTGAAGAAGAGGCGTGGCAACGTGTAGAGAGACCATGGATAATGTTAAGATCTAGTTTGGATCATAAAAATATAAGCCCATTTGGAAATTTTTTGCATTTGTCAAGTATTTCTCTTTGTGCACCTCCTCAAAAATGCTCAACTTGTGCAAGGTATATCTTGCCCAATTTTTAACATTTTTAGGTGTTCTTGGACTTTTTAGAAAGCTCAAGATGTCCTCTAAAAAACCTCTTTTGTTTCATCTCAATTGAAGTTTCAATGTTCATGAACACTTCTTTACAAAAAGTTGACGTTTTGTTGACTTTGAAAAGGACCTATAATATTTTGATCCATAACTTCCAAATGAAGCATTTTCTGCCCAAGCTTGTGAGACATGAAGTTGTAGAGATTGAATTCTCTTCAAAATGAGTAGGGATGGCAATGGGGCGGGTCGGGGGCGGGTTTAAGCACACCCAGACCCGCACTCTCAGAACCAGACCTTTCCCAGTTCGGGCTAAAATTTGTTCACCCGCCCCCATCCCCAACAAGAAACGGGTTTCCCCGCACCCGCCCGAATAAATTTTTGTTTTTTAATTTAAATTTTTTTAAGAAAGTTAAAAATATATAATTAAACTAAATAATTAATTACTTTAAAAGTATTTTTCAAGTTTAATAGTTTTATTTAAATTTTATTTTCAAAAAAATAAATAATAATTCTAATAAACATGATATTATAACATTAAAAAGTGTAAATAAGTAATAAAATTATTAAAAATAAATTAAATTTAGTTGGCGGGTTCGGGGCAGGTATTTCCATCACCCGCCCCTTTTAGTATATAAAAAGCAGGTTTCCCCTTCCAGTTAAACGAGTTTTCCCATAAATTTAAACGGGCCAATGAGCAGGTTTATTGCCATGCCTAAAAATGAGTTGTGGTGGAAAATTTTCTGATAAAGTATGTGAAAGTTATGCCTGGTCAAAGTTCTGTTGACTTTTGTCTAAGAAAGCCCAATTTGGAAACTTTGACTTTTGATCTATTCTTGACTTTTCTTGATGAATCATGATCAATCCTTGATTAAATGGTGAATATAACTTCAAAATATGGATGTTTTACCAAAAATTGTGAAGATTGACTGTATGTTGACCACAGTTGACTTTTTATCCAATACAACTGATTTTCATCCATCTGAGCAATTGTCTGAGGAAACTTGACTTGTAAGGCTTGAAACTTGGCATAGAGATTCTTTGAAGCATATGATGAGGCATGATGACCACTGGAAGTGTTGGAGGCCCACCTTGATTTGAGAATGGCCAAAACCCTTGTTTGGGTTAACTGCTTAGGAGAGGGTTTGTCTGATCAACCCTTGTGAAATCCTTGAGTATGGATATGTGAAATGTCTTGAGAAGTAAGAGGGAAAATTTTGGGGTATGGAAGTTTCCCTTGTTCAATCTTCTTGTATTGGAAGGGTTAGATTGACATTCTTGCCTTTCGTGAGCTGAAAGTAGAAGATGATTGAGCACTCGAGTACACCTAAAAATTTGCAGTCGCTATTGGTTGATGATGCGCTGGAATGGGCTTACAGATGCCATTTGGAGAAGCTGTTACTGGAGAGTGAGTCGTACGCTAGACTCGCAAACTTCATTTGAAATAGGAGAAACAAAGAAGATGGGCTTAAGATGCCATCCGGAGAGAATGATGCTGGGGAATGAGTTGTTCGTTAGACTCTGTAGGTATTCCTGAAAATAAGAAGAAAGCACGGAGATGGGCTTAAGATGCCATCCGGAGAGAATGATGTTGAGGAATGAGCCGTACGTTAGACTCCATGTCCGTCTTTGAATGAAGCTAATGGTTTGTATTGGTTTTTTAACCAAATATGCAGCATTCTGAAGGTAGAGAGTTGTCGACAAATAGTCGGAGATGGGCTTAAAGATGCCACCCAGGGCAACTAAGTCGTACGCTAGACTCTGTAGTTGCTGTTGATAATAAGAGAGAGTCAGAATAAACCTTCGTCCTGGCTATTCTGAGGTAGATATTTGGCAGAATATGGATAGCTTTCCCGTCTCGCTTCGGGTGTTGATCCAATGCCTGTTGCCGGAAGACAACTTTATGGTCTTTTAGATAGGGTTTCCCGTCTTGCTTCGGGTGTTAATCTTGGACCTTCCATTTGGAAAAGATTCGTACGGTCTTTCAGATTGGGTTTCCCGTCTTGCTTCGGGTGTTAGTCTTGGACCTTCCATTTAAAAAAGATTCTACGGTCTTTCAGATTGGGTTTCCCGTCTTACTTCGGGTGTTAATCTTCGTCCTTCCATTTGGAAAAGATTTGTACCTGCTGGGGAAAATAAAACCTTGGCAGGATATAGTTAGTTTTATGCAGATTATGATGCATGCGAGCATATGACAATGTGTATGAATGATATATGCACATGTTATGATTTTTATGAATAATGTATGAATGTAGATGTTGTGGTATTTCAAAACATATCTGACCGAGTTTCGAGTCGAGATATTAATGCTGCTGGAAAGCATAAAAGCTGGGAGGTACTCCGCCGGAGATCTTGTGCGTAGACCCTGTTGAGGATAGTAGAAGCTGGGACACACTCCGCTGGGGATCTTGTGCGTAGATCTTGCTGGGGAGTATCTGAATATTTCCTGGAGACTGATGTAATGTGGTAATGCTGAAGGGGGACGTAAAGCCCATGAGGCTCGAAGAACCCTTTGAGGTGATGGATCCTCTGATTGGGGAAAAAGAGATGTGGGTTTCTTCCAATGCACTATCTGACCAAGTTTCGAGTCTGGATACTGCTACCGCTGGGGAATGATAATCATTGGGAGACATTCCGCTGGGGATAAATATCTCTGTGTATACGAGATAAACCGTTACTGCTCGGAGACTGATGTAAACAGATGAAGCTGATTAAGACCACTGCTCGGGGACTAATGTGATGAAGCTCGAAGTGTTGGAACACTAGCGGGAAGAGATTAATACTTCGTCGGAGAAGGTTTGATGGCTCTGTGGTGATTGTACTCTTGTGAAAGTAACCCGCGGGGGACGCATTGGTGACTTTAGTCGTCATCTCAATTCCTAGAACCCGCAGTAATTATTTTTGTTCGTTCGCTTTTTGTATGTTTGTGAACAGATGTTTATTGTCAAATGCATATAATCATTCAAAGCAATCATTGGACTTTATAATGAACACTGTAAAAGAAAGAAAGTGCGTTATTTTTGAAAGGTGGCGTATGGCCAAGCAGTTTGTATACAATGAAAGTAAAAAGCTATGCGGAAATAATCTCGTCGAGTTTCAACTATGCTAGTGCTCATATATTTCGACTATCTTATCTCCTTGCTGTCAGTAGAAAGTGAGTGAATTGATTTTCGCCATTTGAATCTTGAATGCTGATAGTAGTATGCATGGTAGGTGATCGGACGAGACATAGTCGTACGCTTAAATCCCTAACTTTTGCCTAGACTGCCCTTTCGGGTTTTCAGTCTAACGGGATACCCTTTTTTGCCCAAGCCGCCTTTGCAGGTTTTCAACTTGTCGGGTGTACATGTTTTGTATATATATCCTTAACTTTTTCCCGAATCCTTTTGGTTCGCGAGGATGCCTTATTTTTGCCTAGGCGGTCGACCTAAGCGGGTCTCGTTCATGTGTAGTATTTTTGACTATATACTGCGTTCACGGTGTGGGAAGTCTTCGCCATCCATAGTGCTAAGCATCATAGCTCCACCAAAATCTTGTTTGACTCTAAGCGGTACCTCGTGGGTGGGAGTCCATTTTCCCAGGATCACCTTGTGGAAGGATGATGCGCTTGACTACCAAATCACCGACTTGGTAGACTCGGTGCTTGACTTTCTTGTTGAACGCTCTGATCATTCGTTTCTGATAGATCTGTCCATGGAAGATGGACGCGAGTCATTTTTCGTCGATCAAGTTGATCTGGTCGAGGCGGGTCTGGATCCATTCATCTTCGCCTAGCTCTGCGTCCTAGAGGACTCTGGTTGAGGGTACCTGAACCTCGATTGGCAGGACTGCTTCCATCTGTATCGAGAGAAGGGGTTGCCCACAGATGTTAAATCTTGTAGTGCGGTAACCATGGAGGGAAAATGGCAACATCTCATGCCAATCCTTGTAAGTCACTTTCATTTTCTGTATAATCTTCTAGATATTCTTATTGGCAGCTTCCACTGCGCCATTCATCTTAGGCCGATATGGAGAAGAGTTGTGATGCTTAATCTTGAACTGCATGCAGAGTTCGGTGATCCTTTTTTTGTTGGTATTGGTACCGTTATCTATTATAATCCTTTCGGGAGTGCCGTACCGACAGATAAGATTATGCTTGATGAATCGAGCCACATCATTCTTGGTAACAGATGCGAATGAGGCTGCTTCTACCCACTTGGTGAAATAGTCACACGAAGAGTTAGTAGAGGTTGTGAATTTGGGTACTGATGAAGACAGAAAAGAAATCAAGATAGGAGCAGGTCTTGAGAGCAGTGTCAAAGAGAGATTGGTTCAGATGCTACGAGACTATATCGAGGTTTTTGCTTGGTCATACGAAGACATTCCAGGTCTAGACATCGACATTGTGGTACACCGATTACCGACAAAAGAAGGTTTTCTCCCAGTGAAACAAAAGGTTCGTCGAATGCGTCCTGAGATGTCTGAGAAAATCAAAGCTGAAGTCATGAAGCAGTTCAATGTCGGTTTCCTAGCCGTTACTTCTTATCCACAATGGGTTGCAAATGTGGTACTTGTACCCAAGAAGGATGGCAAAGTACGAATGTGTGTGGATTACAGAGATTTGAACAGAGCGAGTCCGAAAGACGATTTTCCACTTCCTCATATTGATGTTCTAGTCGACAACACCGCCCAACACAAAGTTTTCTCTTTCATGGATGGTTCCTCTGGTTACAATCAGATCAAAATGGCTCCTGAAGACATGGAGAAGACTACTTTTGTTACACAGTGGGGCACATTCTGCTACAAGGTCATGCCGTTCAGACTGAAGAATGCTGGCACCACATATCAACGTGCCATGGTGGCATTATTTCATGATATGATTCATCACGAGATAGAGGTCTACGTCGACGACATGATAGCTCGGTCACAGACTGAAGAAGAATATCTCGATCATTTGCGGAAATTGTTTGGTAGATTAAAGAAGTACAGACTAAGACTTAATCCTAACAAGTGCACCTTTGGAGTCAGATCCGATAAACTCTTAGGGTTTGTTGTCAGTGGTAAAGGTATTGAGGTTGGCCCCGCCAAGGTTAAAGCTATTCAAGAGATGCCAGCGCCCCGCACTAAGAAAGAAGTCAGAGGTTTCTTGGGACGATTGAACTATATTTCCAGATTCATTGCACATCTAACTGCTACTTGTGAGCCAATCTTCAAGTTACTGAAGAAGGATCAAGTAGTGGAATGGAATAACGATTGTCAGATCGCTTTTGACAAAATCAAGGAGTATCTACAGAATCCTCCTATCTTGATGCCGCCCGCCGAAGAAAGACCTCTTATCGTGTACTTGACAATATTAGAGAACTCAATGGGGTGTGCGTTGGGGCAATATGACGAGTCTGGTCGAAAAGAGTATGCAATATACTACCTTAGCAAAACATTTACCGACTGTGAAACAGGATACTCATAGCTCGAGAAAACTTGCAGTGCTTTGGCTTGGGCTGCTCGCCGACTAAGACAGTATATGTTGACTCACACTACCTGATTGATCTCAAAAATGGATCCGATAAAATACATATTTGAGAAACCAGCTCTCTCCGGAAGAATAGCAAGTTGGCAAATGATCTTGACCAAATACGACATCCAGTATACTTCTCAAAAAGCGATCAAAGGAAGTGTGGTAGTTGATCACTTGGCTCATCAAGCCGTAGATGACTATCAGTCTATGCAGTTCGAGTTTCCAGACGAAGATGTTTTGTTAGTCACTGATTACGAAGAACTAGGACCAGACGAAGGACCTGAACAAGGATCCTGATGGATTATGGTTTTTGATGGAGCCTCAAACGCACTTGGCAATGGCATTGGCGCCATCATTACATCTCCTACAGGTGGACACACGCCTTTCACTGCCAGATTATGTTTCAGTTATACAAACAACATGGCCGAATACGAAACGTGCATCATGGATATTAAAGCTACTATTGACTTAAGAATCAAATTCTTACAAGTGTACGGAGACTCAGCTTTAGTGATCAGTCAGATTAAAGGAGAGTGGGATACGAAGCATCCGAATCTCATTCTGTATCGAGTGCATGTTCTAAGTTTGATCCCTTACTTCGAGGAGATTACTTCTGATCACATCCCACGAGAAGAGATTCAGTTTGCAGACGCATTAGCTACTATGTCATCTATGTTCAAGTTCAGATGGGACAACGAGGCTCCCCAAATCATCATCGAAAAGTTCGACGAACCAGCATATTGTTATGAACTTGATACAGAAGAGAAACTTTGGTACTACGAAGTCAAGAGGTATCTCGAGACTCAGGAATATCCCGCAGGGGCATCTGTCAATGATCAGAATTTCTTGAGAAGATTTGCATCCAAATTCTTCCTCAGCAACGACATCTTATACAAGCGCAATCATGAGTTGTGCTTACTCCGCCGCTGTGTAGATCAGAAAACTACTGCAGAACGAATCATAGAAGAATTACACGAAGGCGCATTTGGTACCCACTCCAGTGGACATACAATGGCTAAGAAGATTCTGAGAACAAGTTACTATTTGTCCACCATGGAAGCTGATTGTCACCGTTATGCTCGATCTTGTCACAAATGCCAGATATATGCAGACAAAGTGCATGTACGTCCAGTACCGCTGAATGTTTTAATCGCTCCTTGGCCTTTTGCAATGTGGGGTATTAACATGATCAGAGAAATAAAGCCTACTGCCTCCAACGGACATTGTTTCATCCTTGTGGCAATTGATTACTTTACCAAATGGGTAGAAGCAGCCTCGTTCACATCTGTTACCAAGAATGTTAGGCTCGATTCATCAAACATAATCTTATTTGTCGGTACGGCACTCCCGAAAGGATTATCACAGATAACGGTACCAATCTCAACAACAAAATTATCATCGAACTCTGCACGCAGTTCAAGATTAAGCATCATAACTCTTTTCCATATCGGCCTAAGATGAATGGCGCAGTGGAAGCCGCCAACAAAAATATCAAGAAGATCATACAGAAGATGACAGTGACTTGCAAGGATTGGCATGAGATGTTTCCATTTTCTCTCCATGGTTATCGCACTACAGTACGAACATCAACAGGGGAAACCCCCTTCTCTCTTGTATACGATATGGAAGCAGTCCTGCCAATCGAGTTTTAGATACCCTCAGCCAGAGTCCTCCAGGACACAGAGTTAAGCGAAGACGAATGGGTCCAGACCCGTCTATACCAGATCAACTTGATTGATGAGAAACGACTCACATCCATCTGCCATGGACAAATCTATCAGAAACGAATGATCAGAGCGTTCAACAAGAAAGTCAAACACCGAGTCTACCAAGTCGGTGATCTAGTAGTAAAGCGCATCATTCTTCCACAAGGTGATCCCAGGGGCAAGTGGACTCTCACCTATGAGGAACCATTTGTAGTCAAAACAGTATTTTCTAGCGGAGCTAAGATACTTAGCACGATGGATGGCGAAGACTTCCCACACCTTGTTAACGCAGACATAGTCAAAAAATACTACGCATAAACGAGACCCGCTAGGTCGACCGGCCTAGGAAAAAATAAGGGCATCCTGGAGAACCAAAGAGGTTTGGGCAAAAGTTAAGGATACATACCAAAAATGTACACCCGGCAAGTAGAAAACACAAAGGCTTGGGCAAAAAGGTATCGGTGGTAAAACCGAAAGGCGGTCTAGGAAAAAGTTAGGGATTTAAGCGTACGACTATGTCTCGTCCAAATCACCTACCTACAAACTACTACTATCAGCATTCAAGATTCAAATGGCGAAAATCAATCCACTCACTTTCTACTGACAACAAGGAGATGAGATAGTCGAAATATATGAGCACTAGCATAGTTGAAACTCGACGAGATTATTTCCGCATAGCTTTTTACTTTCATTGTATACAAACTGCTTGGCCATACGCCACCTTTCAAATTAATACAAGTTCTTTCTTTTACAATGTGCGCTATTGTTGTTTTTTGCATAAAGTCCAATGATTGCTTTGAATGATTATATGCATTTGACAATAAATATGTGTATACAAACATACGAAAAGCGTACATACAAAAGTAATTACTATAGATCCTAGGAATTGAGATGACGGCTAAAGTCACCAATGCATTCCCCGCAGGTTATTTTCACCCGAGTACAATCCCCACAGAGCCATCGTTCTCTACCAATCTTCCCCGACGAGGTACAAATTTCCTTCCCGCTAGTGTCCCAACATTCCAAGCTTCATTACGTTAGTCCCTGAGCAGTGATCCCAATCAGCTTAACCTAGTTACATCAGTCTCCGAGTAGTATCGGTTCATCTCGCACACGCAGAGATATTTCGTCCCCAACAGAATGTCTCTCAAAATGATTGTCATCCCCCGGCAGCAGCAATATCTAGACTCGAAACTTGGTTAGATAGTGCATCGGAGGAAACCTACATCTCTCTCATTCCCCAACTAGAGGTTTCAACAAGCTTCAGATTCATCACCTCAAAGGAATCTTCGGGCTCTGTCTCCCAGCAACAATCAAATACTTCCCAACAAGGTCTATGCACAAGATCCCCAGCGGAGTATCTCCCAGCTTTTATTATTCCCAGCAGCATTGATATTTAGGCTCGAAACTTGGTCAGATAGTGCATCGGAGGAATCAAGGACATCTCTTTCTCCTCCAAATCAGGGGTTTCAATAATTTCATCCCCAAGCGGAAGTCAAAATCTCCATCAAAACATTCACATCTTCTTCAAGATGGATATGTTTTGAACTACCACAACATCTACATTCATACATTATTCATAAAAATCATGACATGTGCATATATCATTCATACACATTGTCATATGCTCGCATGCATCATAATCTGCATAAAACTAACTATATTCTGCCAAGGTTTTCTTTTCCCCAGCAGGTAAAAGATATGTTTCAAATGAAAGGCCGAGGATTAATACCCGAAGCAAGACGGGAAACCCTATCCGAAAGTCCATACGAATCTTTTTCAAATGAAAGGTCCAGGATTAATACCCGAAACAAGACGGGAAACCCTATCCTAAAGATCATACGAATCTTTTCCAAATGGAAGGTCTAGGATTAATACCCAAAACAAGACGGGAAACCCTATCTGAAAGACCAGACAAGTTGTCTTCTGACAACAAGCATTGGATCAACACCCTAAGTAAGACGGGAAAGCTATCCACATTCTGCCAAATATTGTCCCCCAAAGTAGCCAGGGCGAAGGTTTATTCTGATTCTCTCTTATTATCAACAGAAACTACAAAGTATGGCGTACGACTCAGTTGCCCTGGATGGCATCTTAAGCCCATCTCCGACTACTTGTCAACATCTCTCCACCTTTAGAATGCTGCATATTTGGTTAAAAACCAATACAAACCGATAACTTCATTCAAAGGCAAGTGTTGAAGTCTAGCGTACGACTCAAAATCATTCTATCAAGATGGCATCTTAAGCCCATCTCCATGCTCCCTTCTATCTTCAAGAATACCTGCAGAGCCTAACGTACGGCTCGTTCCCCAGCACCAGTCTCTCCGAGTGGCATCTTAAGCCCATCTCCGACGATTCTCCTATTCAAGCGACGTTCTTGAGTCTAACGTACAACTCATTCCCCAGTAAAAGTAGACAACTTCCCCGAAGGACATCTATAAGCCCATTCTAGTGCATCATCAGTCAACAGGGAGTGCAAATTTTCAGGTGTACTCGAGTGTTCAATCATCTTCTACCTTCAGGTCACGAAAGGCAAGCATGCCAATATAACCCTTCCAGTACAAGAAGATTAAACAGGGGCAACTGTCATACCCCAAAATTTTCCCTCCTACTTCTCAAGACATTTCTCATATCCATACTCAAGGATTTCACAATGGTTGACCAGACAAACCCTCTCCTAAGCAATCAACCCAAACTAGGGTTTGGCTATCCTCAAGTCAAGGAAGACCTCCAACACTTCCAGTGGTCATCATGCCTCATCATATGCTCCAAAGGATCTCCATGTCAAGTTTCAAGCCTTACAAGTCAAGTTTCCTCAGATAATTGCTCAGATGGTTGAAAATCATTTGTATTGGACAAAAACTCAATTGTGGTCAACATACAGTCAAACTTCATAATTTTTGGTCAACATCAATATTTTGAAGTAATATTCATCATTTGATCAAAGGTTGATCATGATTCATCAAGAAAAGTAAAGATTGGATCAAAAGTCAAAGTTTCTAAATTGGGCTTTCTCAGACAAAAGTCAACAGAACTTTGACCAGGCATAACTTTCATATACTTTATCAAATTTTTTTCCACCACAGCTCATTTTGAAGAGAATTCAATTCTCTACAACTTCATGTCTCACAAGCTTGGTCATAAAATGCTTCATTTGGAAGTAATGGATCAAAACATTACAGGTCTTTTTCAAAGTCAACAAAAAGTCAACTTTTTGTAAAGAAGTGTTATTGAGCATGGAAACTTAAATTGAGATGAAACCAAGGAGGTTGTTTAGAGGACATCTTGAGCTTTCTACAAAGTCCAAGAACACCCCAAAATGTTAAAAATTGAGCAAGGTACACCTTGAACAAGTTGAGCATTTTTGAGGAGGTGCACAAAAAGAAATACTTGACAAAATCCAAAATTTTGCAAATGGGCCTAACTTTTCTTGGTTCAAACTTGTTTCTTAGTTGATTTGGAACCTCCAAGCCCAAGGCCACGAATTTTATCTTTTATTTTCTATTTATTTTGGATTTTAATCATTTAAAAGCCAATTTAATTAAAAGAAAAGATAGAAAATCAAAATTAAATGCAAATAGGATTTTTTTCTCATTCTTGAGGTCCAAGCAAGCCATACAAGCTGTCAATTTCAAAATTGCATTGATTGGCAAAGGAATTGAATGAGATTTGATCAAAAAAGGCAATATTTGGTTTCATACCAAATCAAATATTTTCTCATTGATTGGCACATAATTTCTTCATGATTCTTGACCTAGATCCATCCACTATAAGTACACAATGCATTCACAAGTACAAATGACGAAATCCTTGCCTCCAAGAACCCTACCCAACCTCATAAAAATCCGTGTGATACAAGCAATTGGCATCCTTGGTTTTGTTTCAATTCAGATGATTCTAAGCATTCCAATACGTTCCTAGAGGTTCTCTGATTCATCCCAGACACTCACAAGCCATTCAAACGTGCAGAATCATAAAATCACGATTTCGGTTTGCACTCTCTTTTTTCAAAATCGATTTTGATCGTTCACGCATATCTAACCTGTTTTGATTGTTTGTTCATGTTTAGAATGATGTTTGCAAGCTATCTGGGTGGTTCAATTTGATTTTAGATACAGGAATACCGTGATGCCATTGTTAGGGTTTCAAAATAATTTCTCATGCATTAAAAAATCACCAAAAATAATTTCTTTTTGCATTTAGGACAGAAAAATGCTTATTTAATTTTTGACATAAAAATTAATATTTTTGCATGTATATTTTAATTAATTGTTAATTAACCATAAAATTGACTTTTAATTATTTTTTCTCATTAAAACCAATCCAGAAAATTCCCAAAAAATTATTCTATCATCTAATTAGGATTACTAACCTAAAATCTTTTTCCTAACTCAAAAATCTTTTTTTTACTAACATATTTTCTCTTATGCGAATTTCTTGTCTTTTCCGATTATTATGTATCTGCTTATAGGTTGTAATAGTTAGGATTTATTTTCTCGCATTCTCTTTTCAAATATTATGTAACTGCTCATGGGATGTAATAGTCTAATTAGGATTTACTTTCCGCACTCCTATATTATGTAACTGCACTAAATCCATGTAATAGCATAGGACATTTACTTTCCGCACTTTACTTTTCGCAATTTACTTTCCGCAACCTATAAACTGCTAGTAACTAGGCGTGTATGACAAGATAAAAACGAACGTATATCACTTCTAATCACAAGATAAAATATCTGAATTTAACACACTCTTTTCACACATGTACCCCTTAGGGTAATTCTCTCTCGTTGCCTTTCGAACAAATGGTCAAGTCCCTCGAACGTAGAGGTATCCTAGCACTGTTGCCTACAAATATATCATCATAGTCCCTTCAATACAGAGATCATAGACCGATGATGTCTCCTACGAAAACATGATCTCGTTCCTCGATTGTTGCCTACGAAAAGTGATGATCGTCCCTTTGAATGTGCTAGGATACTCCTATATGTTGCCTTCTATGACCATCCGATGTCCCTTCGAATGTCCCTTTTACATCAAACGAATAGGGTTACCTACCAACTAATGGTATAGATAGCACTATTCTAAAGGAACGTAAAACAACACGAAAACGACCATTCTGAGTAGGTAATAAGACTTTTAGTTGATTGCTCTATCAAAATACTTTTCACACCTCACACTTTTGTCAAAGTTCAAACACTTTTCAAAACAAAACATTTCCGAACACTTCGTATACATTCCAGCGTGAATCATTACAAAGTCAAAGCGAAATGCGTTTTCAAAAACATTTTTTCAAACATACACACAGAAAGTAATTTTTTAAAGATGAGCTAAAAGCATCTAAGAGCCCGTAGATAACTACGGATGGAAAGGGGTTCTAATACCTTCTCTTTTCATAACCTTCTCCCTTACTCAGAATCTAACGAAGGTCTTTTTCTGTTCTTTTCACCTTCCCTTAATTGGATAAAAGAAAAGTCGGTGGCGACTCTTGCTATCCGTAACATTTGCGATAAAAAGCAAAACAAATTCCAAAGTCAGTTCTCCCACCGTATTACATAGGCGTTGATGTTTCGCTCCTCGTGAAGTAGCTTTGTCAACTCTAGTACCTTCTTCTCACTTGCATAGGACTGAGCTTCAAACGTTTCCTTTCTTCTTTAAGCTGAATCCATGATCTCTTCAAGTCTTCAAAATCAGTAGGCATGTCGGGATGGAGAATGGTATAGGGTACGTCACCTATAGCAACAGGTTCCATAATTGCTGGTAGAACAGGCATGAATGGCATCATGAGGTTTTGAGCTCGAGCTCGCACCCATTTGAGGTAAGGTTCCCAAGGAATGGAATTTCTGTGTCCCAAAGTCTTGGTATCAATCTTCTTTACCATGCCCCAAGCGTGTATGAATCTTTGATGGTAATTCTGGAGATCGTGGTTGTAGTCGAACACAATATCTTGGAGAAGCATATCATGAGGACAATCTCTTCGAGCATAACCAAACTGACGTAGAGCTAAAGAAGGGTTGTAGGTGATACCTCCCCTTATGCCAAGGAGTGGTACGTTAGGGAATTCCCCACAACGCTCAATGAAAGTGAAGTCCTTTTGAGAAAAGAGACACCAACGGATATCTGAATGAAAGAGTGACATCAGCCTTTGAGACCACTTCAATCTTTGCTCGTTATTCATCACTGATTGAGGAAGGTGCGAAATAAACCACCTGGAAAGTAACGGTATGCAACATATGAGAGTTCCTTGTCTCTTGATAGGCACATGATTACGAGTGAGGAATATCTTGATGGCGTTCACGTCTATGAACTGATCTGGATTAGGAAATAGTACTAAGCCCTAGGTTAGCAAGACCAAAATGTCTTCGAATGCATGGAAACTCATAGCTTTGAGGAACTCTCGGGATTTCTTTATCAGGAACTTGGCAAGCAAACCCTTAACTCCACTTCTTGTTTCCCAATTGTCTTCAATGTCTGATCGTTTTACATGTAACGCTGATGCGATGTCTTCGTACTTAGGAGCTTTTTCTAAACCGGTAAAGGGCACCTGATCAAGAATAGGTATCCCAAGTAGCTTAGAGAACTTTTCCAAGGTAGGAACCAACTGATAATCTGGGAATGTAAAACAATTGTGTTTCGGATCAAAGAACTGGAATAAGACGTGCATCATATCTTCTTCAAAACTGGAGATAACCAAATCAAGCAGATAACCATGTCTTTTGATGAACTGAGCATGATCGGGAATTTCTGAAACCAATTCTTTGAGTTGAGAAGGTATACCCATGAAGTTGATTCATATAGTCTTTCTAGAAGCCATAATCCCTACAAAATAGAGCAAAGATAAATCCCTAGGTCCTTGAAATAGTTAGAAATGATATGCAATGTTATGATGTCATGATGTCATGCTTAACAAGCACAAGCAAATCACACAATAGCCCTAGGTTTAAGGCTTGCATGAGGTATAGGTGTCTACCTTACCAAAGTTTGAGTGGGTTCATCCTGTCCTACAATAGTAACCGGGTTATAGGAATCTCATATCATTGATCTTTCTCGTAGGCTTTATTTCAGTACGACTACCAAGTGGTCGACCGAAACATCCCGAAAGTCAGATCTTAATGAGCGTAGAATCGAGTATCAACCAACCTTAGTCTGCACCAAAGCCGGCCATCTCACTACCTTCTAATGGCCAAGATGGGTCAATTAGGGTTCTAAAAGTTGAGTTAGTGTTGATGACACCAGGAAGACGCCAAACACTTTCCTCAACTTGAGCATGAGGAGCATCAGGACATCCAAAGTGTCGCACTACCGTAGCCATCATGTTGACAGTTTCGGTATATGCCTAACGGTCGCGACGATTTATTGCTACTTACCTAAGGAAACCTGGATCCGGGTGTAGGATCCCCCACAAGTATAATACCCAAGCAACCCTTTAAAAGTAAAGCATACAAGTCAAACAGAAAGCAGTAAAGATGATCTAGAAATCCCTAAGGTATTCTCTCTTTAGGGTGTATCCCCGGCAGAGTCGCCAGTTCTGCAATACGGTGGGAGAACTGACTTTTGGAATTTGTTTTGCTTTTGATCGCAAATGTTGCGGATAGCAAGAGTCGCCATCGACTTTTCTTTTATCCAATTAAGGGAAGGTGAAAAGAACAGAAAAAGACCTTCGTTAGATTCTAAGTAAGGGAGAAGGTTATGAAAAGGGAAGGTATTAGCACCCCTTTCCATCCGTAGTTATCTACGGGCTATTAGTTGCTTTTAGCTCATCTTTAAAAATTGCTTTCTGTGTGTGTGTTTGAAAAATGTTTTGAAAAGGGATTTCGCTTTGACTTCGTAATGATTCACGCTGGAATGTATACGAAGTGTTTGGAAATGTTTCATTTTTGAAAAGTGTTTTAACTTTGACAAAAGTGTGAGGTGTGAAAAGTATTTTGATAGAGCAAGCAACTAAAAGTCTTATTACCTACTCAGAACGGTCATTTTCGTGTTATTTTACTTTCCTTTAGAATAGCGCTATCCATACCATTAGTTGGTAGGTAACCCTATTCGTTGGATGTAAAGGGACATTCGAAGGGACATCGGATGGTCATAGAAGCCAACTTGTAGGAGTATCCTAGCACATTCGTAGGGACGATTATCATTTTTCGTAGGCAACAATCGAGGGACAAGATCATTTCTTCGTAGGCCACATCGAGGGACTATGATCTTTGATTCGAAAGGACTATGATGATATGTTTGTAGGCAACGGTGCTAGGATACGTCTACGTTCGAGGGACTTGACCATTTATTCGAAAGGCAACAAGAGAGAATACTCTAGGGGGTGCATGTGTGAAGAGAGTGTGTTGAATTCAGATATGTTATCTTGAAATTAGAAGTGATCGACGTTCGTTTTTATCTTGCCATACATGCCTAAGTACTAGCAGTTTATATGGGTGCGGAAAGTAAATTGCGGAAAGTAAAGTGCGGAAAAGTAAATCCTACGCTATTACATGGCTTTGGGGCAGTTACATAATATAGGAGTGCGGAAAGTAAAGGCAGAAAATATAAATCTACGCTATTACACGATAAAAACTTTGCGACCTATACATCCTTTCTAGAATTGTAAATGCGAAATAAGAAATAGGTAATCGGAATAATAAGAAAATGTTTACAAAATGTTTTAGAAATTAGTAGAAAAAAGGTTTTTAGTTTAGTAATCCTAATTAGATGATAAAGCAATTTTTTGGGAATTTTATGGATTGGTTTTGATAAAGAAAAGCAATTAAAAGTCAATTTTATGGTTAATTAACAATTAATTAAAATATGCATGCAAAAATATTAATTTTTATGTCAAAAATTAAATAAACATTTTTCTGTCCTAAATGCAAAAAGAAATTATTTTTTTGGTGATTTTTAATGTATTAGAAAATTGTTTGAAAAGAAATTAAATTAAATAAGAAAAATAAGAAAAAATGAAAAAGTTGGTTAGTTTTGCAAGTTGTAAAAAGAAAGTGGGAAGCCAGGGATCGAACCCCCGACCTCCTGGATATACCACACGTGTGTTACCATCTGAGCCAGGCTGCCCTGGTGTTTTAGAATCACAATCATTGGATTATATGTGATCCAACGTGTTAGTTTGAATTTTAAACCAAGTCAAACGTGGGCCCCAGTTATCATTGAGTAGCCAAACAGATCGCGCCATAACGCCACGCACGCAGTCAAAGGGTCTCCGTCTTAGACGTCACCGGAGCTAGGGCTCCGGTCGTCTTCTCCTGCCTCAACACGAAAAAACGCAAAAGCATCATTCAACGCAAAACAAAAACCCAGATCGCCTAATTCAACCCCTTCGAACACGATGGTGATGTTCTTTTGCTCTGAATCGGCATGGATATTCAGATTCGAAGTTTCTCAATTTTGGAACCCTAACAAGGGCAAACTGTGATTTCTACGTCAAAGCTCACATGTTATGCATCAAACACGTTCTAATGGATATCCTGAGATCATACAAGCAATGGAAAACAGTTAGTAATGCATGAATCATGAAAATCGATTTTAAGAAGTTTACCAAACCGGTGATGCTTGGATGACACGATCTGGAATGGCTTGGCCTTGTGTAAGGGCTTGGATTGGTTGCTGGAATGCTCAGGAACACGAACGGATCAATGAGAAGGCTGGAAAGTGGCTGCAAATAGGATTTCGAAATTTGCAACTTTGTGAGAATGTTTGAGAAATTAGGGTTGGCTCATGAGGCTAGGGTTTCGTTCCTTGTACTTGTGAATGTATCATGTATCTATAGAGCATGAAATTTGATAAAAAAGAATGAGAAAATATATTGCTTTGAATGAAAAAATATTCCCTTGTAAATATTCATCAAATCTTTCCAAAATTGGATTTTTCCTTCCTTGTAGCATCTTGCACGAATTTGGCATGTTATTTGGGCTTCCTTGGTCCTCAAGATAGGTAGAAATCAAACCCAAGTTGTCTTATACCTTGCTTTTGTATTTTATTTAATTTAAAATTGAATTAAATGCTTTAAATTCAAAATAAATTAAATAAATTGAAGAAGAGGCGTGGAAAGGTGTAGAAAGGCCATGGATAATGTTAAGATCTAGTTTGGATCATAAAAATATAAGCCCATTTGGAAATTTTTTGCATTTGTCAAGTATTTCTCTTTGTGCACCTCCTCAAAAATGCTCAACTTGTGCAAGGTGTATCTTGCCCAATTTTTAACATTTTAGGTGTTCTTGGACTTTTTAGAAAGCTTAGGATGTCCTCTAAAAAACCTCTTTGGTTTCATCTCAATTGAAGTTTCAATGTTCATGAACACTTCTTTACAAAAAGTTGACTTTGAAAAGGACCTGTAATATTTTGATCCATAACTTCCAAATGAAGCATTTTCTGCCCAAGCTTGTGAGACATGAAGTTGTAGATAATTGAATTCTCTTCAAAATGAGCTGTGGTGGAAAAATTTCTGATAAAGATGTGAAAGTTATGCCTGGTCAAAGTTCTGTTGACTTTTGTCTAAGAAAGCCCAATTTGGAAACTTTCACTTTTGATCAATTCTTGACTTTTCTTGATGAATCATGATCAATTCTTGATCAAATGGTGAATATCACTTCAAAATATGGATGTTTGACCAAAAATTGTGAAGATTGATTGTATGTTGACCATAGTTGACTTTTTGTCCAATACAACTGATTTTCATCCATCTGAGCAATTGTCTGAGGAAACTTGACTTGTAAGGCTTGAAACTTGGCATGGAGATTCTTTGAAGCATACAATGAGGCATGATGACCACTGGAAGTGTTGGAGGCCCACCTTGATTTGAGAATGGCCAAAACCCTTGCTTGAGTTAACTGCTTAGGAGAGGGTTTGTCTGGTCAACCCTTGTGAAATCCTTGAGTATGGATATGTGAAATGTCTTGAGAAGTAAGAGGGAAAATTTTGGGGTATGACACATATGTTATGATTTGTATGAATGTAGATGTTGTAGTATTTCAAAACATATCCATCTTGAAGCAGATAGGAACATTCTGCTTGAGTTCTTTGATGTCTGCTTGGGGATGAGGTTGTTGAAAACCCAGGCTGGAGAATAAGAGAAAGGTGAATTCTTCCGATGCACTATCTGACCAAGTTTCGAGTCTGGATATTGCCGTCGTTGGGGGATGCTCCGTTGGGGATCTTGTGTATAGACCTTGTTGTGGGTGATTACATTGTCCATAGACCCTGCTGGGGGACAATGTGATATGGAATAACCTGTTTCTGCTTGGAGACTGACGTACTGTGGTGAAGCTGGTAAGATCACTTCTCGAGGACTAAGTGATGAATGTAGAGGATCACTACTCGGGGACTAATGTGATAAAGTTGAAGCTGATGTAGCTGATAAGATCACCGCTCGGGGACTAATGTGATGAATGCTGAAGTGTTGGAACACTGATAAGATCACTACTCGGGGACTAACATGATGAATGCTGAAGTGTTAGAACACTGATAGGATAACTGCTCGGGGACTGACGTGATGAGGTTTGTAGCTGATATAGTTGATAAGATCATTGCTCAGGGACTAACATGATGAGGTTTGAAGTATTGGAATATTGTTGGGAGGAGATGATAATGTAGTACTTCATTGGAGAAGATTTGCCTTTTTAGGGAGAACGATGGTTCTGTGGGGATAGTAGTGTATTCTGTAAGTAGGTGATATGGACGAGACATAGTCATACGCTTAAATCCCTATCTTTTTCCTAGACCGCCCTTCCGGGTTTTCAGTCTACCGGGATACCCTTTTTTGCCCAAGCCGCCTTTTCAGGTTTTCGACTTGCCGGGTGTACATTTTTGTATATATATCCTTAACTTTTGCCCGAACCTTTTTGGTTTGCCAGGATGCCCTTATTTTTCCTAGGCCAGTCAACCTAGCGGGTCTCGTCTATGCGTAGTATTTTTTTGACTATGTCTACATTGACAGGGTGCGGGAAGTCTTCTCCATCCATACTGCTAAGTATCATGGCTCCGCATGAAAATACTGCTTTGACTACAAATGGTCCCTCATAGGTGGGAGTCTATTTTCCCCTAGGATCACCTTGTGGAAGAACGATGCACTTGACTACTAGATCACCGACTTGGTAGACTCGGTGCTTGACTTTCTTGTTGAATGCTCGGATCATTCGATTCTGGTATATTTGTCCCTGGCAGATGGCTGTGAGTCGTTTTTCGTCGATCAGGTTGATCTGATCAAGGCGTGTCTGGACCCGTTCATCTTCTCCTAACTCTACGTCCTGGAGGACCCTGGTTGAGAGTATCTGAACCTCGATTCGTAGGACTGCTTCCATACCATATACAAGAGAGAAGGGGGTTGCCCTTGTAGATGTTCGTCTTGTCGTGCGATAACCGTGGAGAGAAAATGGCAACATCATGTGCTAATCCTTATAGGCCATTGTCATCTTCTGTATGATCTTCTTGAGATTTTTGTTGGCGATTTCCACTGCGCCGTTCATTTTTGGCCGATATGGAGAAGAGTTGTGATGCTTAATCTTGAACTGCGTGCAGAGTTCGGTAATCATTCTGTTATTGAGATTGGTACCATTATCTGTGATAATCCTTTCAGGGACGCCGTATCGATAGATGAGATTATGCTTGAGGAATCGAGCCACAACATTTTTGGTAACAGATGCGAACGAGGCTGCTTCTACCTATTTGGATGCAACAAGGATGAAACGATGTCCGTTATAAGCGGTGGGTTTGATCTCTCCAATCATATCAATGCCCCACATTGCGAAAGGCCACGGAGCGGTCATAACATTCAACGAGACTGGGGGTATGTGTACTTTGTCTGCGTATATCTGGTATTTGTGACAAGATTGAACAGAGCGGTAACAATAAGCTTCCATGGTGGACCAATAGTAACCTGCTCTTAGAATCTTCTTAGCCATTGTATGTCCACTGGAGTGGGTACCGAATACGCCTTCATGTAATTCTTCCATGATTCGTTCTGCTGTTTTCTGATCTACACACAGTGTAGTAAGCACAAGTCGTGATTGCGCTTGTATAAGATGCCGTTACTGAGAAAGAATTTGGAAGCGAATCTTCTTAAGAACTTCTTATCATTGACAGATGCCCCTGCGGGATATTCTTGAGTTTTGAGATACCTCTTCACTTCGTAGAACCAAGGTTTCTCTTCTGCCCCTTCAGTATCAATCTCATCGCAGTATGCTGGTTCGTCGAACCTTTCAATGATAACTGGGGAGCTTCGTTGTCCCACCTGACCTTGAACATAGATGACATGGTAGCTAATGCGTCTTCCAACTGATTCTCTTCTCGTGGAATATGATCAAAAGGGATTTCTTCGAAGTAAGGGATAAGGCTCAGCACATGCTCTTGGTATGCAATGAGATTCGGATGCTTCGTATCCCAATCGCCTTTAATCTGACTGATCACCAAAGCTGAATCTCCATACACTTGCAAGAATTTGATTCTTAAGTCAATAGCAACTTTAATACCCATGATGCACACTTCGTATTCGGCCATGTTGTTGGTGCAGTCGAAATAAAGTCTGGCGGTGAAAGGCGTGTGTCCGCCTATAGGAGATGTAATGATGGCGCCAATGCCATTGCCAAGTGCGTTTGAGGCTCCATCAAAGACCATGGTCCATCGGGATCCTGGTTCAGGTCCTTCGTCTGGTCCTGGTTCTTCGCAATCAGTGACTAACAAAATATCCTCATCTGGAAACTCGAATGCATAGACTGATAGTCATCTAAGGCTTGATGAGCCAAATGATCGGCTACAATACTTCCTTTGATCGCCTTCTGAGTAGTGTACTGGATGTCGTATTCGGTCAAGATCATTTGCCATCTTGCTATTCTTCCAGAGAGATCAGGTTTCTCGAATATGTATTTTATCGGATCCATCTTGGAGATCAACAAGGTAGTGTGAGTCAACATATACTGTCTTAGTCGGCGAGCAGCCCAAGCCAAAGCACTGCAAGTTTTCTCGAGCTATGAGTATCCTGTTTCACAGTCGGTAAATGTTTTGCTAAGGTAGTATATTGCATACTCTTTTCGACCAGACTCGTCATGTTGCCCCAACACACACCCTATTGAGTTCTCTAATACTGTCAAGTACATGATAAGAGGTATTTTCTTGGCTGGTGGCATCAGGATAGGAGGATTTTTCAGGTACTCCTTGATTTTGTCAAAAGCTGTTTGGCAATCGTCGTTCCATTCCACTACTTCATCTTTCTTCAGTAACTTCAAGATTGGATCATAAATAGCAGTTAGATGTATAATGAATCTGGCAATGTAGTTTAATCGTCCCAGGAAACCTCTAACTTCCTTTTTGGTACGGGGAACTGGCATTTCTTGAATGGCTTTAACCTTGGCAAGGTCAACTTTAATACCTTTACCACTGACAACAAATCCCAGGAGTTTATCGGATCTGACTCCAAAGGTGCACTTGTTAGGATTAAGTCTTAGTATGTATTTCTTCAGTCTATCAAATAACTTTTGCAAATGATCGAGATGTTCTTCTTCAGTTTGTGATCGAGCTATCATGTCGTCAACGTAGACCTCTATCTCATGATGAATCATGTCATGGAATAAAGCTACCATGGCACGTTGATATGTGGCGCCAACGTTCTTCAGACCGAACGACATGACCTTGAGCAGAATGTGCCCCAATGTGTAACGGAAGTAGTCTTTTCCATGTCTTGAGGAGCCATTTTGATCTGATTGTAACCGGAGAAACCATCCATGAAAGAGAAAACCTTGTGTTGAGCAGTGTTATCAACCAGAACATCAATATGGGGAAGTGGGAAATCGTCTTTCGGACTTGCTCTATTCAGATCTCTGTAGTTCACACACATTCGCACTTTACCATCCTTCTTAGGTAAGGGAACCACGTTCGCAACCCATTGTGGATAAGAAGTAACGGCTAGGAAACCGACATTTAACTGTTTCATAACTTCGGCTTTGATTTTCTCAGACATCTCAGGACGCATACGACGAACCTTCTGCTTCACAGGGAGAAAACCTTCTTTCGTTGGTAGTCGATGTACCATAATATCAATGTCTAAACCTGGCATGTCTTCGTAGGACCAAGAAATAATCTCGATGTAGTCTCGCAGCATCTGGACCAATTTCTCTTTGATACTGTTTTCAAGACTTGCTCCTATCTTGATTTCCTTTCTGTCTTCGTCGGTACCTAGATTCACAATCTCGACTGGCTCCTAGTGTGGCTGTATAACCTGTTCTTCTTGTTGTAGCTGCCTGACAAGTTCTACTGGCACTTCACAATCTTCCTCACCTTCGTCCTCGGCTTTGTAGATCAGGTTATCGAAGTCATATTTAGCAATAGCAGAGTCGTTATCGACGAGATTAAGCGTGAATCTGCAGTGAATCATGTGGGTGTGTGTAAGAACACATAGCTTTTTGAAAGGCTGGTAAAGTAAAAAGAAAGATAAAGAGCACAGTATTTGAATGCAAAAGTCCAATGATTTATTGAATAAAAATATGCAAATAACAAATAATAACCGTCACAAATGAGCCGTGGTGCCCTGGGCAAGGCACTAGGCTTAAAGTTTATTGTTCAAAATCATAAAGAGTAGAAAAAGCAATTACTCCTATCTAAAGGAGATTGGTATAACATCTTCAGTCTTCCAATTGTTGAGTCCGTCGTCCGGGGTTGGGAAGATCCAATTGTTGATGTCGAAGTCGCCATCGTCATCTTCTATAACATGGACTCCATTTTTGTTGATGTGGAAAGGATGTTTTCTGGCACGTTCGCGGCGTATCATCTTCTGAGCTTTGATACTGAAGCCTAAATTAGTCTTGTCAGATTTGAAGGGAAAATCGGGGAGCTGACCCCAAATAGTACAGTCTCCTTCTTTAACCGCAGCTTTGGCGTCTTTCAGTGAGGCCATCTTCGGTGGAACTCTAGTAACTTCAGGAGTGACAGGAGAGTCAACCGACATGACTTGTGGAATTGCTTCGAAAGCTTGACAGGGAGTTTCGACAAATTCACCTTCTATTACGATGTATCAGAATGACTGCAGATGGCTTACCATATATTCTTCTTCACCGCATACCGTAACAATCTTCCCCCTTCATTTGGTACTTCAACTTTTGATGCAGGGTGGAGGTAACAGCGCCTACCCCATGTATCCAAGGGCGTCCGAATAGGCAAGAGTAAGCTGGACGAATGTCCATGACGAAGAAAGTAGAGTCAAAAGTCTGGGCACCGACTTTAACTGGCAGGATGAGCTCAACAAGTACTGTTCTTTTCAAACCATCAAGATCTCTTACAATTATGTCATTGGGCTTCATGACCACTCCTTTAGCATTAAGTTTGTCGAAAGCGCTCTTCGGCAGAACATTCAAAGCAAAACCAGTATCCACTAATACGTGAGACAATGTAGTGCTCTTGCATTCAATGGAGATGTGCAAGGCCTTGTTGTGATTCCTTCCGGCAGGAGTTAAATCAGCATCAGAGAAACCTGAACCATCGTTGATGGTCAGGCTAGCAATACAACCTTCGAATTGATCAGTAGTAGTGTCTTGCGGTATATGAGCATTCTTCAGAAACTTTACCAAGGCTTTAGCATGAGCCTCAGAGTACAACAAAAGAGCTAGCATGGATATCTTGGATGGAGTTTGTCCCAACTGTTCCACAACATTGTAGTCGCTCTTCTTGATGATCTTCAGAATTTCCTCCATCTCTTGCTTGGAGGTATCCTCAGCAACTTCCTTTGGTACTTCTGTTTGAGCATGATGAGTTACTGGTTCTTTCCCTATCGTTTCGGCAACTGGTTTGATAGCAGGAATGTGAATTGGTGTAGTAATGTCTTTCAGAGGAGAGATATCTGGAGAAAATACTCTTTCGGTTCTTGTTACTTTACTTGATGCGGTGATGTTGCCGATGTTAGGATTGGTAGCTTCAGTTGTAATGTCTTCAATGGTCAAAGGTTCTTGCTTGACGCCATGATAGTAAACTTCGGCTCCGTAATTCCAAGGTATAGCTTTGTCAGAGGAATATGGAATTGATCTGGGCGAGGTAATAATGAGAGGTGCCACTCTAGGCGCAGGATCGACAGAAGTGATCCTTATTGTGTTTACATCAGCATACTCTTATGGGAAATTGTCTCCCCATCCGGTTGCCTTGACGTCTTCGATAGGAATCTTGTAACTTCCGGGAGCGGTATATTTCACCATGAAATCAAACTTCCCACTTGGCTGCCCCAAGGTATCCCAAACATCTGGTATGGCTTTGTCTACATCTTCGATCTTCAGATTCTTAGAAATGTCTTCGCACAGATTCTCCATAGACGGAGGTTTCAAAAATAGCACTTCTCGGTTGTCCATCATGTGTTGAATACGCCTCTTCAACCAAGCACAACCATCAGATTCAGATGCACACCAACGATAGTTATCAGGGCATCATAGAAATACACCAGCTTGCAGCAAATCTTTCTTAATAGGCATCAGAGGAATAGTCAGCTCGTTCACATCATAAACTTAGGAGTCATCGTCGATAGCATTGGAACTTTTACCATGGTCATGCATTGGTGCGTTGATCACATTCAGAGCTTCGATAGGAGGGTCGAATTCAATTTCTATGGCTTCAATCATGTCTTGGATTTTGTTCTTCAGAGCCCAACAGTTGTTGGTGTTGTGCCCTGGACTGTTGGAGTGGTATGCACATCTTACGTTAGGATTGTACTTTGGAGAGGAAGTATTGGCATGTTGAGGAGGATCCCTCAAAGTAATCAGCTCTACTTTCAACATGTGTTGCAATGCTTGAGACAACAACATGTTAATATTCATAAACTGTCTTCGTGGCGCGTTTTGGCTACGCGCGTTGTCTCGTTGAGGTTGTGCTGGTGTAGGATTGGAGATCACAACTTCCCCCACAGATTGAGTATGGTCAACTTTGTTACGACTCTTCTGACCATATACATCATTGGCTTCTTTCTTACCAACAAAAGATCTCTTTGCAGCATTTGAAGATGACTCTACTTGTATTTTTCTGCTCTTGATTCCAGCTTCGATATGTTCGCCTGTCAATATCAGCTCGGTGAATCCGACTGAAGAGTTTCTAATCAGATGATTGAAGAATGGGCCTGTCAGTGTTCCCATAAACATGTCAACCAACTCCCTATTGGACAAGGGTGGTGGAACTCTGCATGTTAAATGTCTTTATTTCTGAGCATATTCTTTGAACTTCTCGTCACGACCCATAGACATGCTCTGTATTTGCATGTGGATGGGTGCCAATTAAGCATTGTACTGGTACTTCTTGTAGAAAGCATCTTATAAGTCATTCCAGGCATGAATGTGGGTACTTTGTAGCTGATAATACCACTCCAACTGAGTTCCGGATAAACTCTCTTGAAAGAAATGAATCCATAATTTCCTGTCTTCAGTATAAGGATGGATCTTATGAACAAAGGACTTCAGATGCAGCTTCGGACAAGACATGCCATCGTACTTGGCAAAGGTAGGAACTTTGAACTTGCGGGGAATTACCACACAAGGAACAAGACTCAGATCATCAAAATTTATCCTGGTCATCTTCAGATTTTCAACAGCATTCAGATGGTCTTCAAGTTGTTTGTACTTGTCATTGTCATGAGGATATTGATCACTCACATAGTCTTCATCTTCGTTTTCAGACTCATGATGGCTTCCTTCATTGTTCTTGACACTTCCCTCAATTTCACCGCTCTTGTCTGAGAGTTCAAATTATTTGACCACCCTGACTGGACCCTTGTGATTTCTTCCCATGTTGAGGATTCCAATGGTCTTCTTCTTTCTAGTGATGAGCCTCTTTAGATCTTTCGATCCTTGGGCCAAATTGGTGAACATCTCCTGGAATTGGGCATTCTGAGCCTGGAGATCTTTGACAGTCTGTTCAAGAGCCATTTCTGCAAATAAACAGCGAGAGAATAAGAAAATCGGTCTTCAATGTACCTGTTATGAAATGTTATGCCATTATATGCAATGTTATGCAATGCAATATTTTCAAGGACCTTAGGAATTTAAATTTGTTAAACAAGCACGAACAAACTTTTTATTAGTTTACTTTTAGTGAGTACAAAAGAAAGTTTAAATACATAAAAAGAAATTCCTAGAGCTTAGGTCTCCCATGTGCGCTTCCTCTTTGTGTTGAAGTAGGTATTGATGCTTTGCTCCTCGTGAAGTTGCTTTGTCATCTCTAATACCTTCTTCTCGCTTGCATAGTACTGATCTTCAAATATATCCCTTTCTTCTTTAAGTTGAAACCAGGATCTCTTTAGGTCTTCGAAATTAGTAGGCATGTCTGGGTGAAGAATGGTGTAGGGTTCGTCAGCTATAGCAACAGGTTCCATAATCACTGGTAGGACAGCTGTATACGACATCATGAAGTTTTGAGCTTGAGCTCGCACCCATTTGAGGTAAGGTTCCCAAGGAATGGAATTTTTGTGCCCCAAGGTCTTGGTATCGATCTTATTCACCATGCTCCAAGCGTGCACAAATCTTCGATGGTAGTTCTAGAGATCGTTGTTGTCGTCAAACACAATGTCTTGAAGAAGTATATCATGAGGACCATCTCTTTGAGCATAACCAAACTAACGTAGATCTAGGGAAGGGTTGTAAGTGATACCTCCCCATATGCCAAGAAGTGGTACATTAGGGAATTCCCCACAACTCTCGATGAAAGTGAAGTTCTTTTGAGAAAAGAGACACCAACGAATATCTGAATGAGAAAGTGACATCAGCCTTTGAGACCACTTCAATCTTTGCTCGTTCTTTATTACTGATTGAGGAAGGTGCAAAATAAACCACCTGGAAAGTAACCGTATGCAACACATGAGAGTTCCTTGTCTTTTGATAGTACAAGTGTGGAGAGAATGTAGAATGTCCCCAAGCAAGGTAGGCACAGGATTACGAGCGAGGAATATCTTGATGGCGTTCACGTCTATGAACTAATTTGGATTAGGAAATAGTACATATCCATAGATTAGAAAGGCCACGGTGTCTTCGAATGCATGGAAACTCATAGCCTTTAGGAATTCTCGAGCTTTCTTTATCAGAAACTTAGCAAGCAAACCCTTAACTCCGCTTCTTGTTTCCCAATTAGCTTCAACGTTTGATCGCTTTAGATGTAACACTGATGCGATGTCTTCGTACTTCGGAGCTTTTTCTAAACCGGTGAATGGTATTTGATCAAGGATAGGTATCCCAAGTAGCTTAGAGAAGTCTTCCAATGTAGGCACCAACTGATAATCTGGGAATGTAAAGCAGTGATGTTTCGGATCGAAGAACTGGAATACACCGTGCATCATATCTTCTTCAAAACCAGAGGTAACCAATTCTAGTAGATAACCATGTCTTTTGATGAACTGAGGATGATCGGGAACTTCTGAAACTAATTCTTTGAATTGAGAAGGTATGCCCATGAAATTGATTCAGATAGTCTTCCTGGAAGCCATGATTCCTACAAAATAGAGCAAATATAAATTCCTAGGTCCTTGAAATAGTTAGAAATGATATGATGTTATGATGTCATGTTTAAAACAAGTAGCAAGCACAAGCAATTCACGCAATAGCCCTAGGTTTAAGGCTTGCATGAGGTATAGGTGTTTACCCTTCCAAAGTTTAAGTGTGTTCAACCTGTCCTATAATAGTAACCGGGTTCTAGGAATCTCATATCATTGATCTTTCTCGTAGGCTTTACTTCAATACGACTACCAAGTGGTCAACCGAAACATCCCGAAAGTCGAATCTTAATGAGCGTAGCATCGAGTATCAACCAGCCTCAGTTTACACTGAAGCCGACCATCTCACTACCTTCTAATGGCTAAGATGGGCCAATTAGGGTTCTAACAGTTGAGTTAGTGCTTGTGACACCACGTAGACGCCAAATACTTTCCTCAACTGGATATAAGGAGCATCGGGACATCCAAAGTGTCGCACTAACATAGACATCATGTTGACCGTTTCGGTATACGCCTAACGGTCGCGACAATTTATTGCCACTCACCTAAGGAAACCTAGATCTAGGTGTAGGATCCCCCACAAGTACAATACCCAAGCAACCCTTAAAAGTAAAGCAAGAAAGTCAAACCAAAAATAGTAAAGTGATCTAAAAACCCTAAGGTAGCCTCTCTTTGGGATATTCCCCAGCAGAGTCGCCAGTTCTGTAACACGGTGGGAGAACTGACTTGTTTGTTTTGCGTTTGATCGCAAATGTTGCGGATAGCAATATTCGCCACCGACTTTTCTTTTATCCAATTAAGGGAAGGCGAAAAGAACAAGAAAAGACCTTCGTTAGATTCTGAGTACGGGAAGCGGTTATGAAAAGGGAAGTATTAGCATCATTTCCATCCGTAGTTATTTACGGGCTCTTAATTGCTTTAGCTAACTTTATAACTTGCTTTTGGTGTGTGTGTTTGAAAAGATTTTTGAAAAGGCATTTCGAATTGACTTCGTAATGATTCACGCTGGAATGTATACGAAGTGTTTGGAAATGTTTTATTTTTGAAAAGGCTTTGTAATGATTCACGCTGGAATGTATACAAAGTGTTTGAAAATGTTTTTTTGAAAGTGTGAGGTGTAGAAAGTATTTGATTGAGCAAGCAAAAGAGACTTATTTTTACCCATTCAGAACGGTCATTTCCGTGTTATTTTTCTTTCCTTTAGAATAAGGCTATCCGTACCATTGGTTGATAGGTAACCTTATTCGTTGGATGTAAAGGGACATCCGAAGGGACATCGGATGGTCATAGAAAGCAACTTGTGAGGATATCTTAACATATCCTTAGGGACAATCATCACTTTTCGTAGGCAACAATCGAGGGACTAGATCATGTATTCATAGGCAACATAGAGGGTCGTCGAGGGACTATGATCTTTAATTCAAAGGGACTATGATGATATGTTTGTAGGCAACTCTGCTAAGATATCCCCACGTTCGAGGGACATGACCATTGTTCGTAAGGCAACAAGAGAGGATACCCTAAGAGGGGTGCATATGTGAAATATGTGTTGTATTCAGATATTTTATCTTGTATTAGTGATCTAGGTTGATTTTTATCTTGCCATACACACTTAGTTACTAGCAGTTTGATAGGTGTGGAAAATAAATTGCGGAAATGTAAAGTGCGGAAACGTAAATCCTACGCTATTACATGGCTTTAGGGCAAATACATAATAGACGGTGCGGAAAGTAAAGGCAGAAATATAAATCTACGCTATTATAGAATAAAACTTTGCGACCTATACATCCTTTCTAGAATTTAATGCAAAAGAAATAAATAGAAGAAAAATGGTCTAAGTGTATACCTAAATCCTAATTGCAAAAGGAAAATATTTTTGGTAGTTTTGAAGGTTGATTTTAATGTAAAAATTCTAATTCTAATTGATTTTAATTAGAAAAAACATAATTTAAATTAAATGATTAACCTAAATTAAACTAATTAATTAAGAAAAATATGGAGAAAATTATTTGTGAAATTAATCCTAATTAGGCTAATTGTGTAACCTAATTACTAATTAATTAATTAATTGAAATAATTAAAAAAAGTAAAATAAGAAAATAAATAGTAGAAAAAATAAAAAGGATGAGGGTTTTTGTCAGAGGTTCTGACAAAAATTGGCACAGAAGCTAGTCCTTCTATGAGTGGCGCGCCTTAGACATCTAGAAGCTGGAGCTTCTGGAAGGGATCCTTCTGAGGGTGTCCAGAAGCTGGAGCTTTTGGAGGTGAAACTTCTGAAAGTGTCCAGAAGCTGGAGCTTTTGGAGGTGAAACTTCTGAAAGGGTCCAGAAGCTGGAGCTTTTGGAGATTCTGCGTCTGGGGGTCCAGAAGCTGGAGCTTCTAGAGATTCTGCATCTGGGGGTCCTGCAGCTGGAGCTTCTAGAGATTCCACTGCTGGGGACGTACAGAAGCTGTAGCTTCTAGAGGATCTGGTACTGGGGACATCCAGAAGTTGGAGCTTCTAGAGATGATACTTTTGGAAACTCTGAGACATGTGTTAATTAAAAAATTGGAAAAGCAGTAAAAGGTGGGGTTCGAACCCACGACCTGAGGCAGAGAGAGACATAGCGCGCGTAAGGTAGACCGCTGGGGCGGTGATACATCCATTCATATTGCTAGAATCATAAGTGAAATTCCTAGCAGCAGATACGTGATGTCACAAAGAATGTTATGACACAGTATCTGACACTCTGTTAACAATTCACACAGTAAATTTAAACAGCAGTAAAGAACACAATAAATTGTTTACCCAGTTCAGTGTGTAACTACACCTACATCGGGGCTACCAAGCCAGGGAGGAAATTCACTATTAGTAGAATTAATTCAGGAATAAACCAACCAGTTTATCTCCTTCACTTAAGACCTACCCAATGCAACTTCAATCTAAGTCCTACTTAGACCTGAGTTCCTACTCACTCCCCTACTTAGACCTGAGTTCCTAGACACTCTTCAATAAACAAACTTGATTTTGCTTCAAAGCTTTAATCAAGAGACACAACACTCGTGCTTCAAAGCTTTGAGTGATAAACAACCCTTACAACCAAATCCTAGTCCAAGGCACTTATCAATTGATAATTGCTTGGCCCACAAGAGTAACTAGAATTACACAAAATACAACCTGCTAAATCTTCAATACAGTTCAAGAGAACCCGTTTTGTATTATTTTGACCCGATTAACTCCCGAATATTTCGAGTTTGTCATGACTTTTTGCAGGTATTACATAACTTAGCTCAAAATAGAAGAAAACATGAAACATGCAAAGCTAGCATCAAAGAACAGAAGAAAAGATGAATACATCAAGAAAATGCGATTTTGTGCATGATGATCGTCGACCATCACGACCGTAAGACATTCATGAAGCGTGGCGACCGTAACACCTTAGCCCACGACCGTAACACGGAAAACATAAAAGCTGCTCGTAACACATACATAACGACCGTAATCGCCTATTATCGGTTACAAAACAAGTGCGAGCGTGGAAAAGCTTGAGAGAGTCAAAGACTCACGAATCTTCTCAACCACCCACGTTCAAACCACGTCCCTATATTCTTGGAGCATTCAAGTGAACACACGAAGCCAAATCTTCTCCAACTGCCAGTCTGCAGTCTTCTATAAATACCTCAACCTTCATAGTTAGAAGCACAGAGCATTTGAGATTTTACTTGTGCGGAAGCTCTGCCGAAATCGAACCCGTTGTTATTTTAGTTTATATTTTCCTCTGCAATTGTTGATTTCCTTTGTTTAATTTCACTGCCCCAACATTAGGAAATTATTATTCTAGTTAGGATTTTTATTCAAGCTTCAGAATTCATTTGTATTTCCGATACCAAGTCCAAGTTTCCGATCTGTGGAAGAAGGATTAAAGTATTGGCTTTATTTTCAGGTTCTTTATTTTGCATTTGTATTACAGTACCTCTCATTTAATTAATTTAAGTTTCATTTATTATTTATAATGTCTGCTTTGTGTTTATTTAGTTTTGTCTCATGTTCATTTATTTCGATTTCCATGGCTAGCTAAACCTTTAGTGTCGGTATGGAATAGTTAGAGACAATAGGCATCTGATCAAACTTAGGCTAAAAACCTTAATCAACTTAACTCTGGTTATAACTTTTTATGCTTAAAAATAAAACCTTTTGTTAAAAAAAGTAAATAGGTTAGGTTAGGATCGAGACCAAATTTTCACCGGATAGCTAAAGTTAGGCATTTGATTTAAATACGGTGAAGCGCTTTAAAACAAATTAGAATTAATTAAGTTTCCAAAAGTATGTTCTAAACACTTATAGGCTATATAGGGCTTTAGGCGTGTAATCCAAGATAAGACCATGAAAGTGTGAGTTGAGGGTTTTAAACGATTAATTCTGGATAAACTAAGTTGACCATCCTTATATGCTTAAGTCCGATTAGATCCTTTAGGTCGACTCTATTACATACCGACCATTTCATTTCATTATTAATTTAAAATCAATTAGTTTACCTTCCTTAACCTTCCCAAAACCAAACGTGACAATTTCCGCCTTAGCTAAACTAGCATTACTTTCCGCACTAGAGTGATTACAAAGTCCCTATGGATTCGACAATCTTTTATTACTACCGCGATAGGCTGTGCACTTGCAGTTAAGATACCGTTAGACACATTAGGTCCCTGCAAGGTTAAATAGCCAATTGGCTCGGTTCTGAGGATCGATTCGGTCCCTGCAAGGTAAAACAATGTTAGAGTAAACTTTGTTACGTATCCTTTGGATGAAACTTTCCGTCGTCCGCTTGTGGATAAGGTGGGCTGATTTGCAATGATCCAAGGTAACCGGTGCTCGGGATGGTAGATGAGCAAGGTGTCACCATGATTCAATTCCAAAGCAACGTGACAAGCCCTCAAATTAAAAGGTTTGCCGCCTCTAGTGCAGATGGAATGAATATGGGCCAGGAGGAAGGGTGCGGCGTTGATTTTCTGACCAGAGAATGCACAATGCATGAAAAATAGCTCCTTGGAGTTGAGCTTATGGTTGCTATCTCTAGCGAAGATCGTGTTACATAGGATACGGTGGAAGTAGCGTATGGCAGGATTGTGGATTTTTGTGGCATTGAGGTGATCGTAAGAATTTGCACGGTTGTTGGTGAGGCTATGCCAAAGGTTGAAAGATTCTTCTCCAAAGTTGTCGGGCACACGGAGGTGGGAACCTTCATCGATGCAGAAGTCAAGCAATCGTCCGAACGCGTTCTGAGAGAACTCGTACTCGGTACCGAAAATGCGAAACCTCGCAACACCAAAAAGTTGGTTTGTTGGACCGTTTGGAGTGATGTAGCAAAAAGAGCTGAGGAACTCAAGGGTGAGGTTCTCGTACGTGGGCTGGGGCTAGCTACAGAGATTCCATAAGCTGACATTCTGAAGAAGACGTTGAACACCTTCAAGCAAACCAAGGTCTCTTAGGCAGTCAGTGTCGACATACCTAGTAGGGTGTAGTCCTCGACGTTGGAATTTCAAGAACTTAATACGTTGAGTCTCGCCTTGGTCACCATCACGTAGGGTAATGCCAGGAATTGGTTGGAGATTGTTCGCCATTTGCATGCAAGAGTGTTTGAGTGAGAATGGGTGTGGTTTTTGAATGAGTGAATGAGAGGATGATACGGGTAATGGGAGTATATATAGTGAAAAGAGACAGTGGGAAGTTTGAAAATTGAGAGGAATTAGTGGTGATTTTAATGGGGTTAATGGGGAGTGAATGGAGGAAGTGGGACGGTTGGGAATTTATGGAAGAAGAAGAAAGAAAGGTTGAAAGAGAGGAAGAAGCGTTACGCTACAGTTCTTGATGTAACCCGTGTTCTGATCGTAACACCTAGCTAATAGCGTAACACGCTGAAGGGTGTGTGTGACGGTCGTGGGGTTCGATGACGATCATGCGCTACAAAATTTGCAATTTTCAGTAGAACACAATTACAGTGATATTTTATAGAAAACACAACATATAGGCGTACCAACCATAGTCCAACATAAACATGACATTACTCCATTCAACACACATTCCAATATATAATTTGCAAGAATTAGAAAACCATAAACCATTGTAAGCAATAATGAGTGTAAGTTTAAACGAAAACAAACAATTGCATTAATTCAAAATGAGCTACTTGTTCTTTTTGTGAAAGTAAATAATTGCAAAGGAAAGAAAATGAAATGTAATAATCTAATAAAGAATGAAACTACCTAGAAACAAACAAAAAAAAAAAAATTCTAAAATTGAAATGAAAAAAGCGAAACTAAGAACTGCTTCATCCAATCTTTACTTTTAAATCTTCTAAAGCTTGGGTGATGTTATAGAATTGTTCCACTGTAATGTCAGTTAAACCAATGAGATCCAAACGCATAGTCTTCAATTCATTCTTTATTCCATCAATGTCAATTTTATAAGAATCCAAAGTGGTCAGAATGGTATTAAGGTGTGTAGTATATTCTCCTTGGTTTATGTTAGGGGCTACTTGTGCTTCAGCCATATTTGTAAAATCATGGTAACCAGGAGGAGTTTCAGGATCCGTTTCGTTTTCAGACATGAAATTATCAGCAACAAAATATGATTGTGGTGTTTCTGGTGTTGAAGGGTGGTCAGGTGGATTCAATTCATACAACCAATTATCACGGTTATGGACACTTACTTGGGCATGGTTTGGAAGGGTAAAAAGGGTAACAACTTCGTTTCTTATCAAGTATTCATAAGGTGCAGGGCCTAAATTTCCTATTATCCGGTTGTTGAAACAGAAATCAATGTTCATAGGCCTAATTGATCCGAATGGTGCACAATTATTTAGTTGGTAACGAAGTCCAAGAGCATTTGCAATCATTGTAACTAATCCTCCCACACTGACAGGAACATTAGGGTCCTCACTAATGCGGGTAAAGGTTTTCATCAGGAGCGGGACAGCATTGACAGGGCGTCCTAGGTTCATACAATAAAGCAGAGATAACTCATCCTTGGATACAACATTTTGGTTTTGTTCTTTTCCAAATAGAGTGTGGGCAAGAATCCTATGGAAATAACGGATAGCTGGGTTATGTATCTCATTGTTATCCATACTCTCTGGGTCAGGATGATAGTTTCGGTTAAAGTACCCCAGGAGTAATCCAGCTCAAAATCTAGTAAATTCGCCTCAGGGGTAGTAAAAGCTAAGGGTCCACTAGGGAATCCTAATAAAGCAGCTAAGTCCCTATGGTTATAGGTGAACTCAATACCAAAAAGCGAAGGCGATGATTCCTTTTAGCTCCGACGTGTTCGGTATATAAACTAAAGAACTCAAGAACTCAAGGGTAAGCTCTCGGTAAGTGATAAACCTAGATTTAAGGTGTGCTTTCTCCCATCCCAATTGGTTAAACATGTAGTAAACACTGTCAGTTATGCCTAAAGTGTCCATAGTAGGTTCATCATGATACAGGGTCAAACTGATGTCTCGTTGAGACAAGGCCTCAAATCTTCTTCTTTGGTTTCTACCTCTAAAGGTGGTTTCCATAAAGTTCTGTGGATGATCCATAGCAAAAGTAAAGCGAGGAAACAGAGTAGAGGAGAAAGTAAAGAGAGAAAATGACTTTTCAGAAATCCTGTGGCAAGTAAAGTTGTTTTGAAATCAGCAGCAGTTTTACAAAAGTTTAAAAAGGAAAAATAGCAAATTGTAAAAGAAATAAAACAGAAAATACAAACATAATAGCAAGCAAAAACAAAGAAATGGGTTGCCTCCCATGAAGCGCTGTTTTTAACGTCATAAGCCTGACGAAGTACTTAGTGAAAGATCAGTCGGGAGAAATAGGTGGCAGTTCTACGAGTTTTAGATTATTCGTATAATCTCTATTTTCGATATGATGATACTGTTTTAACCGCTGCCCGTTTACAATAAAGGGGAACTATTTCTATCCTTAATTTCTACCGCTCCGCTAGGAAATACTTTTGTAATTTCGAAAGGACCGGACCATCTAGATTTAAGTTTTCCAGGGAAGAGTCTAAGTCTAGAATTAAATAGAAGTACGACGTCTCCCACACTAAATTCTTTCCGAGATAAACGCTTATCGTGCCATTTTCTAGTTCGTTCTTTTGTATATTTTAGCGTTTTCGTAAGCGTCTAATCTTAATTCTTCCAGTTCATGTAAATCGAGGATGCGTTTCTCGCCAGCAGCAGTGTAATTAATATTGAGTGTTTTTATCGCCCAATAAGCTTTATGCTCTAATTCTACCGGGAGATGACATGATTTTCCGTAAACAAGTTTGAAAGGTGTAGTTCCGATAGGAGTCTTGTAGGCTGTCCTATAAGCCCATAAAGCTTCGTTAAGCTTGGATGACCAATCTTTTCGAGATATAGCGACAGTTTTTTCTAATATTTGTTTAATCTCTCTGTTCGAAACTTCAACTTATCCGCTAGTTTGCGGATGATAAGGTGTTACTACGCGGTGTTTTACTCCGTATTTAGATAGTAATTTATCAAATATCTTCAAAATAAAATGAGATCCACGGTCACTAATAACAAGTCGAGGAACACCAAAACGCGGGAAAATTATATTCTTAAAGAGCTTTATCACCACTCGTGTGTCATTTGTAGGAGAAGCTATTGCTTCGATCCATTTCGAAACATAATCGACAGCTACGAGTATAAACTTGTTTCCAAAAGAAGATGGGAAAGGTCCCATGAAATCTATTCCCCAAACATCAAAGACTTCAACTTCTAGTATTCCTTTCCGAGGCATTTCATCGCGTCTTGAGATATTACCGGTGCGTTGGCAGCGATCACAGTTTTTAACGGCGATGTGGACATCCTTCCACAGGTTAGGCCAGAAAAGGCCGACTTGGAGAATTTTGGCACATGTTTTAGAGGTGCTAGCATGTCCGCCATAAGGAGATGAATGACAATGGGAAATGACGTCTTCTATTTCTTCGTTGGGTATACAACAGCGGAAAATTCCATCAGGTCCTCGTTTGAATAAAAGTGGTTCGTCCCAATAGTAACTCTTGAGATCATGGAAGAATTTCTTTTTCTGTTGGTAAGTTAAATCTGGTGGAAGCGCACCGACAGCTAAATAATTAACTATGCAGCATACTGTGGCAGTCCTACAGTCATATCGATGGCTTCCACGACTTCCTTAGCTTCTGGTTTGTTTAAATCCAATTGAGCTAGGTCGCTTATCATATGTGCTATCAGATGCTCATACGGGAAATCGTCGTTAATTGGCACTTGTTCGGGTTTTACACCTTCTAGTCGGGATAAATGATCCGCTACGACGTTTTCTGTTCCTTTCTTATCTTTAATTTCCAAGTCAAATTCTTGTAAAAGTAAGATCCATCAGAGGAGTCTGGGTTTTGCATCTTTCTTGGTAAGTAGATATCTGATAGCAGCGTGGTCCGTATAAATGATGATTTTTTGCTCCTACGAGGTAAGAACGAAGTTTGTCAAGTGCGAAGACCACGGCTAAGAGTTCTTTTTCACTTGTGGCGTAGTTCATCTGAGCTGAGTCAAGCGTTCTGCTGGCGTAGTAAATTGCGTGAAGTTTCTTTTCTTTTCTTTGTTCAAGAACTGCCCCTACAGCGTAATCACTGACATCGCACATGATTTCGAAAGGTAACCTCCAATCGGGTGGTTGCATGATTGGTGCGGAAATAAGTGCGGCTTTAAGGGTTTCAAAATCGTGGAGACAATCGTCATCGAATATGAACTCAGCATCCTTCATTAATAGACCGGTAAGTGGTTTGGTAATTTTCGAGAAATCTTTAATAAATCTTCGGTAAAAACCGGCGTGTCCTAGAAAACTTAGTATCTCTCGAACGGTCTTAGGTGGTTGGAGTTCTTTAATCACTTCTATCTTAGCTTTATCAACTTCAATTCCTTTATTGGAAATAACATGTCCAAGTACGATTCCTTCTCTGACCATGAAATGGCATTTTTCCCAGTTGAGCACAAGGTTTACTTTCACACATCGTTCTAAAACACTCTCTAAATTAGATAGACATCCTTCAAAGCTTTGTCCACACACAGAGAAGTCATCCATAAACACTTCCATGATGTTATCAATGAAATCTGCGAAGATAGCCATCATACATCGTTGAAAGGTTGCTGGGGCATTACATAATCCAAAAGGCATTCGTCTGTACGCAAACGTTCCATAGGGACACGTGAATGTAGTCTTCTCTTGATCATCAGGGTGAATTGGAATTTGGAAAAATCCGGAATAACCGTCTAAATAGCAGAAATAGGAGTGTTTGGCTAATCGTTCTAACATTTGATCAATAAAGGGTAAAGGAAAATGGTCTTTCCGAGTAGCTTTGTTCAGTTTTCTATAATCAATGCACACTCTATGTCCACTAACTACTCTTTGTGTTATCGATTCGCCTTGTGTGTTTTTCACGACAGTGACACCTCCTTTCTTAGGTACAACATGTACTGGGCTAACCCATTTACTATCGGAGATCGGGTATATAATTCCAGCTTCCATTAGCTTTTTGATTTCATCTCTGACTACAGTGCTGAGGATCGGATTAAATCTTCTTTGAGGTTCTTGAGAGGTTTTGAAATCCTCTTCTAATAGAATATGGTGCATACAAATTGAAGGACAAATTCCTTTTAAGTCCGATATGTTATAACCTAACGCAGTAGGGTATTTCCTTAGAACGTCTAAAAGTTTCTGAGTTTCGAGCGTTCTTAAACTGGAATTCACTATAACAGGTCGAGTTTGTTCAGTATCAAGGAATTCGTATCGTAGATTGTTAGGTAAAACTTTTAATTCTAACTTTGGTTTCTTAGGACATGGCATATGATTTGGTGTAAGTGCTAGACTTTCGCTTAGACTGTCATCTCTATATGGTTCTCGCCAATTGTCCTCTTCGAATATCAGAGGGGTTCAAATTTTCATTATTTTGGAATATGTGGTTTATTCAGCTTCCATCTCTCTTACGCACTCGTCTATAATATCGAGTAAATAACATGTGTCATTCATGGCGGGTGCTTGTAGAAATTGAGTGAGGATGAATTCCACTTTTTCCTCTCCGACTTCGAATGTTAGTCTGCCCTTCTTTACGTCAATTATAGCTCCAACTGTAGCTAGGAATGGTCTACCTAATATAATAGGGGTAACTAAATCTTCGGTAATGTCCATGATTATGAAATCGGTCGGGATATAGAATTAACCTATTCTAACTGGAACATTCTCCAATATGCCTACAGGGTACTTAACTGATCGATCAGCTAATTAAACAGACATCTTTGTAGGTCTAAGTTCTCCCATTTCCAGCTTTTTGCAAATAGATAAGGGCATGACACTGATACTTTCTCCTAAGTCGCATAGAGCTTTGTCTATGACGAATTTTCCAATGTTACAATGTATAGAGAAACTACCCGGGTCTTTTAACTTAGGAGGCATGTTATTCTGAATAATAGCGCTACACTCAGCAGTGAGTGCAACTGTTCCGTTATCTTCTATCTTTTTCTTGTTAGATAGAATCTCCTTAAGAAATTTAGCATACGATGGCATCTGGGTGATGGCTTCTGTGAACGGTATTGTGATATTCAATGTTTCAGAAGTTCCACGAATTTCTTGAATTGGCCCATCGATTTAGAATTGGTTAATCTCTGAGGATACGGGATTTGTGGTTTATAAGGTGGTGGAGGCACATAAGGTTTCTCTTTTTCTACAGCCTCTTGGGTTTCGTTTTCCTTTTCTTTCTGTTCGCTCTCGTTTTCACTCGGCTTGTCTTGCTTTTGATACATTGCTGGGTTTTCTAGTCTTGGATCAACAGGTCCGTCAAGTTCTTTTCCACTCCTTAGTATCACGGCATTAGCGTGTCCTTTTGGGTTAGGTTGTGGTTGACCAGGAAATATTCCAGCGGGAGCAGCAGTAGGTGCTTGCTGTTGAGCTACCTGTGAAATCTGAGTTTCAAGTATCTTGTTATGGGTAGCTAAAGCATCGACCTTGCTAGATAATTGCTTAATTTGCTCATTGGTGTGTAAGTTCTGATTCAGAACATCCTTATTGGTCTGGGATTGAGAAGCAATGAAATGTTCTATCATAATTTCGAGGTTAGATTTCCTAGGAATGTTGGAAGTATTAGGTCCGTTATTAGGATGATTCGGGATAGCTTTCGGATAATCAGGTGGTGCAGCAGGAGCTTGACCAGGAGCATACAACGCATTGTTGTTTTTGTACGAGAAATTCGGATGATTCTTCCAACCTGGGTTATACGTATTACTGTAGGGATTTCCTTGCACGTAGTTAGCTTGTTCGGCTGGTACTCCGGTCAGAAGGGGGCATTCTGGAGCAAGATGTGATTGAATACCACATAGATCGCAAGTTTGGACCACTGCAGCTACGGTAGCTGCGGGAGTGATGGAAAGGTTCTCTAGTTTTTGGGTAAGAGCTTCCACTTTAGCATTAACTTGATCCAGGCTATTCACTTCGACCATGTTACCTTTCGTTTGAGATTTCTCTACATTAACTCTCTCGCTTCCCCATTGGTAATGGTTCTGAGCCATGCTTTTGATAAGTTGGTTCGCATCGGCGTATGGTTTATCCATCAGTGCGCCACCAGCAGCAGCGTCTATAGTTAATCTTGTATTGTACAAGAGACCGTTATAGAACGTGTGAATAATCAACCATTCTTCTAAACCATGATGAGGACAGAGTCTTAGCATATCCTTGTATCTTTCCCATGCTTCGAATAAAGATTTATTGTCTTTTTGTCTGAAACCATTGATGTTGGCTCTGAGCATAGAAGTTTTGCTAGGAGGAAAGTATCTAGCTAAGAAGACTTTCTTCAACTCATCCCAAGTGGTGATTGAGTTTGAAGGAAGAGATTGGAGCCAAGCGCGAGCTCTGTCTCTTAAAGAAAAGGGAAATAGGCGCAATCGTATCGCCTCGGGGTTTACTCCATTCGCTTTAACAATGTCTGCGTACTGCACAAACACTAACAGATGTAAATTTGGGTCGTCAGTAGGAGCTCCAGAAAACTGGTTCTGCTGAACGGCGGAAAGAAGCGATGGTTTCAGCTCGAAATCGTTTCGACCGATAGCAGGAGCTGCAATACTGTTATGAGGCCCCGCTTGAGAAGGAACTGCGTAATCCTTAAGAGGACGAGGTGGAGGAGGTGGATCAACCATTCTTCGTAATTCGTCGAGATCTGGAAGTTTAGACGGAGGAAGATTGTGGAGTTCATGGTACTCCTGAATTCGTCTTCTAAATCGAAGATAACGCTCGGGATCGCTTATTGGTATATGCAAAGGACTGCCTTGAGAGCGAGTACTTGGCATACACAAAGGGAAAAATAAATAGTTGCCTTAGTCTAGACAGTGCTACTTTAAGAGTGCACTAGTGACTAGATCAAAGTCCCCGACAACGGTGCAAAAACTTGATGTGCGATCAACCTGATGTGTCTAACGGTATCTTAACTGCAAGTGCACAGCCTATTGCGGTAGTAATAAAAGATTGTCGAATCCACAGGGACTTTGTAATCACTCTAGTGCGGGAAAGTAATGCTAGTTTAGCTAAGGCGGAAATTGTCACGTTTGGTTTTGGGAAGGTTAAGGAAGGTAAACTAATTGATTTTAAATTAATAATAAAATGAAATGGTCGGTATGTAATAGAGTCGACCTAAAGGATCTAATCGGACTTAAGCATATAAGGATGGTGAACTTAGTTTATCTGTAGAATTAATCAGTTTAAAAACCCTCAACTCACACTTTCATGGTCTTATCTTGGATTACACGTCTAAAGCCCTATACCTGCTTTCGCTAGCCTATAAGTGTTTAGAACATACTTTTTGGAAACTTAATTAATTCTAATTTGTTTTAAAGCGCTTTCACTGTATTTAAATCAAATGCAAAACTTTAGCTATCCGGTGAAAATCTCACACTTTCGTGGTCTCGATCCTAACCTATTTACTTTTCTTACTTTCGTAACAAAAAGGTTTTATTTTTAAGCATAAAAAGTTATAACCAGAGTTAAGTTGATTAAGGTTTTTAGCCTAAGTTTGATCAGATGCCTATTGTCTCTAACTATTCCATACCGACACTAAAGGTTTAGCTAGCCATGGAAATCGAAATAAATGAACAGGAGACAAAACTAAATAAACACAAAGCAGACATTATAAATAATAAATGAAACTTAAATTAATTAAATGAGAGGTACTGTAATACAAAGGCAAAATAAAGAACCTGAAAATAAAGCCAATACTTTAATCCTTCTTCCACAGATCGGAAACTTGGACTTGGTATCGGAAATACAAATGAATTCTGAAGCTTGAATAAAAATCCTAAACTAGAATAATAATTTCCTAATGTTGGAAATTATTATTTGGGCAGTGAAATTAAACAAAGGAAATCAACAATTGCAGAGGAAAATATAAACTAAAATAACAACGGGTTCGATTTCGGCAGAGCTTCCGCACAAGTAAAATCTCAAATGCTATGTGCTTCTAACTATGAAGGTTGAGGTATTTATAGAGGACTGCATACTAGCAGTTGGAGAAGATTTGGCTTCGTGGGTTCACTTGAATGCTCCAAGAATATAGGGACGTGGGTTGAACGTGGGTGGTTGAGAAGATTCAGGAGTCTTTGACTCCTCTGCTGAAGCTTTTCCACGTTCTGCACTTGTTTTGTAACTGATAATAGGCGCATTACTGTCGTTACAGATGTGTTACGAGCAGCTTTTATGTTTTCCCGTGTTACGGTCTTGGCCAAGGTGTTACGGTCGTCACGCACTTCATGAATGTCTTACGGTCGTGGCAGATGGCTGACGACCGTCACAGCTACAAAATCTGCATTTTCTTGACAGATTCATCTTTTCTTCTGTTCTTTGATGCTAGCTTTGCATGTTTCATGTTTTCTTCTATTTTGAGCTAAGTTATGTAATACCTGCAAAAAGTCATGACAAACTCGAAATATTCGGGAGTTAATCGGGTCAAAATAAAACAAAACGGGTTAATTTCAGGGTAAATAAACGATACGATTTCGTGTTATCACCGCAGCAGAGTAAGGGTTATATTCCAATTATAGATGTAGTCATGTAACTTCAGTTTTGGGCTTCCATAATAATAGCTAGGGTTCACTTAAATAATCCTAAAGACTTGGTCTTTTTAACAACCAATTAGCCACGTGACCATGTAATCTAATAACATAAAACATAATAAAACAACTCAACAAACTTCCTGAAAACTCTCAGGAAAACAGATTCTGTAGAATAGTAAATGTCACACAGAATGTCATAACATCGGTTATGACATCACCAATCTTCTGAAATTCCGGCCTGATTTAGCTTCGATCCGAGTTGTACTTAAAACATCCTTCTCATGCAGAATTTATCTTCAACTCTGAATGTCATGACACCTGTCATGACACCAGTCAAGACATTGTCATATCAGTTTTACCAAAAATTAATGCCAACATAAAAACACTTACAAACTCCCCCTTTGGCAAATTTTTGGCTAAAACAAACTAAGCTATCAGAGTACTAAATGCAGTAGAAATAAAACACCCAGTCTAAGCTAAACTAAAATAAGCTAAACAACCATATCCTAAAGGAGATAAATTCTACCCACAATTTTCCATACAGTTGCCCATAATGCCCCATAAATACTTCTCCCCCTTTTTAGCCACAAAGGGGCCAAAGGTACCAGTACAAATTCCCCAAAATTTCGATATAAAATTAAGTAGTAGCAGAGTTAAAGATTACATTCCAGTCACTGAAATACAAAAATCCAAAACAACCAGAATTAAAACAAGCAAAATTAACAACAAAAACAAACAATCAATAGCAACAGGATCACAAATCAAGTGCTTTCTTCTCCTGAAGAAGCACTATGGAAAGAAGCATCTTCAGAACTGCTCTCAGCAGCAATTTCATTATCAGCATCAGCATCAGCATCAACATTTGTAGTAGAATCATCACCAGCTAACCCTTCATCCTCAACCTCTGTGTCTTGCTCCTTTTCAAGTGTAGAGATCAGCTCTTCAAGACTTTGCTTTCTTGCTTCAAGCTCCTTGCTAGTTGCTTTCAGCACAGAAATGACAGTTGCCTTCTGAGAATTTGCCTTGACATTTGATGTCTCAGTAGATGTCATGACAATGTCTGGGACATGTTTCCCTTGAAAGAGCTTGTAATGAAATCCAAGTGCAGGGGCTCTTTTGCATACTGAATCTCTATCAACCAGAATATCAGGGTATTGATCAATTATGATTCCACACAAGAGGGAGGGAAAGGCTATTGGTCCTTTTATAGCATAACTTTCAGCATGTTTGAGGGTTTTCTCAAAGATGTAAGTTCCATAATCAAATTTTGCTTTTGTACCAACAACAAAAATGAATCTGCCCAGACCAACAGAGATGGTTGACTTGTGGTTTGTTGGAACCCAATTTGCAACACCTATTTTGTGCAAAATAGCAAACTTTACACTCAATTTGCTGACAGTGAGCTTTCCCTTCATAGGCCAATGCTTCACTTTCTTAGCAATGATTGTTTGACAAATTTGATTATCAGTTTCTTCTAGCTCAGGTTGAGCATCATCTGATCTTCCCAAATATTTATTTATCACACTTGGGGAAAACTTCACTCTTCTCCCTCTCACATACACAGTCTTGAAATCAGCTGACCTTCCATTAGCACAGCCACTTGACAAGTTTACAATGAACTCCTTCACCAGCACATCATAACAGTTAGAAAACTTCACCATAGTCTTCATTAACCCAGCTTCTTTAATCAGATCAATAACATCCTTGCGTTCAAGGGCACTCTTATTCAGTTCTCTTTCAAGAGCAATTCTCTTCAAACACACATATTTCCATCCGCTAGCATTCTCAGGGTGATGGAAAGAAATGTTATCAATAGCCACTTCAGGCACTTTGGGCAGCTTACCAAGAGATGGTTTCTTCCTGGGTTGAATGTCTGAGACATTCTCTTCAACATTAAAATCAGAATCTTGATCAGATTCTGAAGGTTCAGGAACCTTCCTCTTCTTCATGATTGGTGTTCTCATGGGTCTAGAGGTACCACCAACAGTCTTCATTCTACCCTTTCCTTTAGAGGGTTCAGATACCTTTTCCTTACCCTATTTTTCTCCTGTCTTGTTCTCAGCCCTAGGAGACTTATGCACAACTTTAGCAACCTTCTCTTTAGAAGGACTTGGAGTGGCATTCTGATTCCCTTTTCTTTTCATCATCCTCTTAGCAATGCTAGGATTAACACTAGCAATGAGGTCATTATCAGAGAAAACTTCATCCAGATCAATAACTGGAGGCTCAACATTCTGATCAGTGGTTTTCTCAAGAGAGTTTACCAGATTATCAGCAACTTGTTTTTCTGGGGATTCTTCAAGAATACCATCAGAGATATCATCAGCAAAATTTACAAGGGACTTATCAGCAACACACTTTTCAGGGGATTCTTCAAGAATTCCATCAGAAATATCATCATCACTAATCACAAGGGGCTTATTAGTGGTATCAGCAACACATGGTTCAGGAGTTTTATCAGAGGTATCAACATCACATTTTACAGGGGAATCAATAGAGAGTTCAGTAACAGGATTCACAGGGGTTTTCTTGACATGATCATCAGATGTCTTGACATTCTTTGTGACATCTGGATCAGTTGCTAAACTAGGGCTAGCAGATTCTTGATTTAAAGGGACAGAAACCCCAAGCACAGAGTGGTTTTCATTCAGGATCCTAGTTACTATTCTAGCTATGGCTTGATGAACATACCTAGAACCTTCCCTGTTTGCTATTTCAGGAGGAACAAAGGAAGTTGGTTCAGAGGTCTTACCAGAAGGAGATGCTTGAGACCTTCGTGCATTCCTGGTGCGAAGTTTCTTGACCCTCCCAGGATCAATTGCCATTGCACACAGAGGGGTAACCTTCAGAGCTTCAGTCTGCATGGCTTCTATGTTTGCCCTAATCCCAGAATCAGTGGGAGATGGAGAGCCAAATTCTTGTGATGATGAAGATGACGAAGACAAGTTTTGTTGAGACATCTTGAGGAAGAGAGGAAAAGTTTGACAGTTTCTGTTGATGAAATGGCAAGAGATACTTTCAAATGAAGAAACTGAAATATATATATATATATATGTCTCTTCCTATTCTTGGACTTTTGAAAAGTAAGAGGGAAATAATTAATTAGCCCACTTAAAATTAAATGAAATAAAAAGTCTCTTCCATTCCTTGTAAGCAATGTTAATTGCTACAACTCCTCATATTGGCAAATACCCAACTTGCCCCTTAAATTCTCAAACTGACTAGCATCAAGAGCTTTAGTAAAAATGTCAGCCAGTTGAAGTTCAGTGGCTACATGCTCCAATTTAATCACTTTCTCTTCCACAAGGTCTCTGATGAAGTGATGTCTAATGTCAATGTGCTTAGTCTTATTGTGCTGTATAGGATTCTTTGAAATATTAATAGCACTCAGGTTGTCACAGTACAATATCATGACATCTTGTGTGACATTGTACTCAGTCAGCATCTGCTTCATCTAGACCATTTGAGAACAACTGCTACCAGCTGCTATGCATTCAGCCTCAGCAGTGGATAAAGACACACAGTTTTGCTTCTTGCTAAACCAAGAAACAAGATTGTTCCCCAAGAAGAAGCATCCTCCAGAAGTGCTTTTTCTATCATCAGCACTGCCAGCCCAATCAGCATCACAATAACCAGACAAAATTGGTTCACACCCATGAGAATACAGCATACCATAATTGCAAGTTCCACTCACATACTTCAGAATTCTTTTCACCTGATTGATGTGACTTAGTTTAGGTTCAGCCTGGTATCTTGCACATACCCCAACAGCAAATGCAATGTCAGGTCTGCTGGCTGTTAAGTACAACAAGCTTCCTATCATGCTTCTGTACTGTACAGGCTTTGATCAACATTTGCTCCACTTGTGTCTTTGGACAACTTTAAATGAGTAGGAGCAGGAGTCTTTTTATGGCTGGCATTTTCCATTCCAAATTTCTTGACAATATTCCTTGCATACTTGCTTTGTGAAAGGAATGTTGAGTCCTCCATCTGTGTGACTTGTAGTCCAAGAAAGTAAGTCAATTCTCCCATGAGGCTCATTTCAAACTCAGCTTGCATTTGGTTGGCAAAATGTCTCACCATTTTATCTGACATTCCTCCAAACACTATGTCATCAACATAAATTTGAGCTACCATTATCTTTCGTCGTTCATTCTTGACAAAGAGAGTTTTGTCCAAACCTCCTTTCCTGTAACCTTTATCAGTAAGGAACTTTGTCAACCTTTCATACCAAGCTCTAGGAGCTTGTTTCAGACCATATAAATCTTTCCTCAATTTGTAAACATGATCAGGAAAGTTAGGATCCACAAATCCTTTAGGCTGTTCAACATATACCTCCTCAGTTAAGTAGCCATTTAGGAAGGCACTTTTCACATCCATTTGAAACATCTTGAATTTTAGAATGCAAGTAACTCCTAACAATAATCTGATTGATTCCAGAATAGCCATAGGAGCAAAAGTCTCATCAAAATCAATCCCTTTAACTTGAGTGTATCCCTGAGCAACAAGTCTTGCTTTATTTCTGGTAACAACCCCTTATGCATCAGACTTGTTCTTGTAGATCCACTTTGTGCCAATGATGTTTGTTCCTTCTGGTCTAGGAACTAACTCCCACACTTCATGTTGCTTGAACTGGTTCAATTCATCTTGCATTGCTCCAATCCAGTATTCATCAGTTAGAGCCTCTTTGACATTCTTTGGCTCAATCTTTAACACAAAACAAGAGTTTGAGATAATTTCTCGGATCTTGTAATGACTCCACATTAGGATCTCCAATGATGAGTTCCTTTGGATGATCTTTCGAATTCGATGGAAGGATCTTTGTTAGCTTCCTCCGTTCGGACTTTGATGAAGTAGGGACAGGCACATCATCCTTATCAGACACTTGTGGTGATGTCTCAAACAATGTCTCAACATCATATGGGACATTGTTTTCCTGATGGTGATCATCAAATATGACATTAATAGACTCCATCATAACTTTTGTCCTGGAGTTGAATACTCTATATGCTCTGCTGTTTGTAGAGTATCCCAGAAAAATGCCTTCATCACTTTTAGAATCCATCTTTCTCCTTTGATCACGATCTGTCAGAATATAACATTTGCTACCAAACACATGGAAATATTTCACAATAGGTTTTCTTCCCTTCCATATTTCATACAGGGTGGAGGATGTTCCCTTTCTCAAGGTGACCCTGTTGTGAACATAGCAGGCTGTATTCATAGCTTCAGCCCAAAAATGAATAGGAAGTTTCTTAGCATGAATCATTGCTCTGGCAGATTCCTGTATAGTTCTATTTTTCCTTTCCACAACTCCATTTTGTTGAGGAGTTATAGGAGAAGAGAACTCATGATTGATTCCTTCTGAGGAACAGAATTCATCAAACTTGCTATTCTCAAATTCCTTTCCATGATCACTTCTATTTCTGACAATGCAGCCTTCCTTTTCTCTTTGAAGTCTTTTGCATAATTTTTTAAAGACATCAAACACATTAGATTTTTCCCTGATGAAGTTTATCCAGGTGAATCTGGAAAAATCATCCACAACAACATAAGCATATCTTTTTCCATCAAGGCTTTCAACCTGCATAGGCCCCATCAAATCCATGTGCAACAGCTCCAACACCTTGGAGGTGGTCAGATGTCTTGACATTGGATGTGACATTTTGGTTTGCTTTCCTACCTGACATTCACCATAGACTGTCCCTTCATCAATATGCAGCCTTAGAATCCCTCTGACATCCTCCATGGATATGATCTTTTTTATCCCTCTAAGATGCAAATGACCAAGATTTTGGTGCCACAGTTTCACCTCCTTCTCATCTTTGGCTGTAGAACACACAGTGGACAGGTTAGTATTCTCAGACTCCCACAAGTAACAGTTATCTTTTGATCTGACTCCTCTCATTACAGCTTCTTGTTTTTCATTGGTCACAATACATTCAGACTTGGTAAAGTTGACCTTGAATCTTGAATCACACAATTGGCTGATACTTATGAGATTGGCAGTCAAACCCTTCACTAGCAGTACCTCATTTAGGTTTGGAACTCCATGGCAGTCCAAGTTTCCAACACCTTTGATTTCTCCTTTAGCTCCATCCCCAAAAGTGACATAACTGGTAGTATGAGGTCTGACTTCATTTAGAAGATTCTTGATTCCAGTCATATGCCTAGAGAAACCATTGTCAAAGTACGAGTCTTCCTTGGCAGAAACTCTAAGAGAAGTGTGAGCTATCAAAGTTGCAGTCTTCTTCTTCCACTGTTGAGTGTAAGGAACTTTGTTGGTCTTAGGCTTGACATAAGGAGTCTGATGAGGATATCCATGTAGTCTATAGCAAAAAGGATTTATGTGTCCAAACCTTCCACAATAATGACATCTTCATCTTTGAAAATTTTTCTTCATGCTTCTCTGATCTTGATGTTGAACCCAATGTTGTGACATCTGCTTTGACATTGGTTTATTAGGTCTGTTCTTCTTCTTGTTATCATCAAATTTCTTTGCAGCCACATATCCTGAACCAGACACATTTCCTGCCTTATGTTGTGACATCTGCTTTGACATTGGTTTGCCAGGCCTGTTCTTCTTCTTGTCACCAGCAGGTTTCTTTGCAGCCACATATCCTAGACCATGCATATTTCCTGCATTTTGTCCAAGCTGAAGGATTTCTTCCAACTTATCAGTACCAGATGTCAGCATCTTGACAGACTTAGACATCTGATCAAGTTTGGAGTTCAACACTATAATTTCACTGTTGAGGTGACTTATAGTAACAGTGTTTTCCTTCTTCTCAGCCTCCATCTTCACATTCTCAGCCTCCAACTTCACAATCAACTTTTTCTGTTTCTCATTTTGCCGACATACTTTACCACTTCTGATACATAGCTTCTTTTAAGTTTCAGCAAGCTCTTCAAATGTCACTTCCTCATCACTAGAATCATTTTCAGAGTTGCACACTCCAGAGAGAGCAGTGACAAGTTTGGCTGATTCTTCTTCAGATTCACTTCCTGAGTCACCATCAGACCAAGTGACAGCCATTCCTTTCTTTTGTTTCTTTAGAAAGGTAGGACATTCAACTCTAATATGCCCATATCCTTCACAACCATGACACTGGATTCCTCTGCTTTGACTTCCCTTTTCTTCTAACTTGGATCTTCTGCTGGAGTCATAAGTTCTGCTAATGTCAGATGGAATGTTCTTGACATTGGACCTTGACTTTGGATCAATTCTCTTGATGAGTTTGTTGAACTGTCTTCCAAGCATAGCTATAGCTTTAGATATCTTCTCTTCATCATCCTCCTTGCATTCCTCTTCATTATTGGATACATGGGCTATGCTCTTGTTCTTCTTGTCAACATTTTCACTGATCCCCATCTCAAATGTCTGTAGAGATCCAACAAGTTCTTCAACCTTCAAGGTGCAGATATCTTGAGCTTCCTCTATAGCAGTCACTTTCATTGCAAACCTTTTAGGCAAGGATCTGAGAATCTTTCTCACCAGTTTTTCTTCGGACATCTTTTCTCCCAATGCTCCTGAGGTGTTGGCAATCTCCAAGATATTCATGTGAAACTCATGAATGGTCTCATCTTCCTTCATCTTCAGATTCTCAAATTTGGTAGTGAGCATCTGAAGTCTTGACATTTTCACCTTGGATGTCCCCTCATGAGTAGTTTTGAGAGTGTCCCAAACATCTTTGGCCAGTTCACACTAATGTACTAGTCTGAAGATATTTCTGTCAATTCCATTGAATAAGGAATTCAATGCTTTAGAGTTGCCCAGTGCTAGCTCTTCTTCTTCTTTGCTTCATTCTTCCTCAAGTTTCAGACTAGTAGTCCCATCTTTCTCAAGCTTGGTAGGATGTTTCCATCCTTTGTCAGTAACTCTCCAAGCTTTGATGTCCAGTGACCTCAAAAAGGCAACCATACGAGGTTTCCAATAATCATAATTATATCCATCTAGTATAGGTGGTCTATTTCCAAATCCTCCTTCCTTATCCATAACGCTAGAAACTATTATCCCTAGATCTCACCAAGAAATAACGGTGCACGCCCGATGCCAATTGAATTCGGCGCAGATCGTGATGTCACGAGAATGTTATGACACAAGATTCGACACTCTATTAACAATTCACACAAGAAATTTAAACAACATAAAGAACACAATAAATTGTTTACCCGTTCGGTGTAACTACACCTACATCCGGGGCTACCAAGCCGGGAGGAAATTCACTATTAGTAGAATTAATTCAGGAATAAACCAACTAGTTTATCTCCTTCACTTAAGACCTACCCAATGCAACTTCAATCTAAGTCCTACTTAGACCTGAGTTCCTACTCACTCCCCCTCAATCACAGCAGTGATATCAACCTATTGATTAATTGAATTGTGAAGACACTCTTCAATAAACAAACTTGATTTTGCTCCAAAGCTTTAATCAAGAGACACAACACTCGTGCTTCAAAGCTTTGAGTGATAAACAACCCTTACAACCAGATCCTAGTCCAAGGCACTTATCAATTGATAATTGCTTGGCTCACAAGAGTAACTAGAATTACACAAAATATAACCTGCTAAATATTCAATACAGTTCAAGAGGCGCCGCAGTAGAGTAAGGGTTCTATTCCAATTATAGAAGCAGTCCTGTAACTTCAGTTTGGGGCTTCCATAATAATAGCTAGGGTTCACTTAATTAATTCTAAAGACTTGGTCTTTTTAACAACCAATTTAGGTTTAACTAAGATTAACCAATTAGCCACGTGAGCATGTAATCTAATAACATAAAACATAATAAAACAGCTCAACAAACTTCTTGAAAACTCTCATGAAAACAGATTCTGCAGAACAGTAAATGTCACACAGAATGTCATAACATCGGTTATGACATCACTCAATCTTCTGCAGAATTCCAGCACAGTATTTAGCTTCCAGTCTGAGCTGTACTTAAAACATCCTTCTCATGCAAAATTTATCTTCAACTCAGAATGTCATGACACCAGTCAAGACATTGTCATATCCTAGTTTAACCAAAAATTAATGCCAACATAAAAACACTTACAATAAGTATGCATGTGTGGCTTGTTCCTGCGTCAGAGGCGCCGGAGCAAAGCTCCGGTCGTCTGGAAATTATATCCTGCAAAATAAACAACATGAATGCAAATAGAGGACCCTACCCCCTAATTCGAACCCCAGGAATCCAATGGTGGTGTTTTTACAGCCTGAAAGTCCCTGTATCGGTGGGTTCGAAGGTCACAGCTTCTTATGCCCTAACAATGGTATCATAGTGTAATACGGTGGTAGGTAACCCTATTCGTTAGATGTAAAAGGGACATTCGAAGGGACATCGGATGGTCATAGAAGGAAACTTGTAGGAGTATCCTAGCACATTCGAAGGGACGATCATCACTTTTCGTAGGCAACAATCGAGGGACAAGATCATGTTTTCGTAGGCAACATCGTGGGTCTATGATCTTTGTATCGAAGGGACTATGATGATATGTTTGTAGGAAACGGTGCTACGATACCTCTACGTTCGAGGGACTTGACCATTTGTTCGAAAGGCTTGGGTTAAGGCTTGCATGAGGTATAGGTGATTACCCCACCAAAAGTTTGAGTTGGTTCATCCTGTCCTATAATAGTAACCGGGTTCTAGGAATCTCACATCATTGATCTTTCTCGTAGGCGCTTATTTCAATCGACTACCAAGTGGTCGACGAAAATATCCCAAAAGTCTGATCTCAATGAGCGTAGCATCGAGTATCAACCAACCTCGGTCTACACCAAAGCCGGCCATCTCACTACCTTCTAATGGCCAAGATGGGTCAATTAAGGTTCTAAAAGTTTAGTTAGCGCTTGATGACACCACGCAGAAGCCAAATACTATCCTCAACTTGGAAATGAAGAGTATCAGGACATCCAAAGTGTCACACTAACGTAGCCATCATGTTGACCGTTTCGATATACGTCTAACGGTCGCGACGATTTATTGCTACTTACCTAAAAGGAAACCCGGATCCGGGTGTAGGATCCCCCAACAATATAATACCCAAGCAACCCTTAAAGATAAAGCAAGCAAGTCAAACAGAAAGCAATAAAAGTTATCTAGAAATCCCTAAGGCAATTCTCTCTTTAGGGTGTCTCCCCGGCAGAGTCGCCAGTTCTGTAACACGGTGAACTGACTTTTTGGATGTTTTTGTATCGCAAATGTGCGGATAGCAAGAGTCGCCACCGACTTTTATTTTTATCCAATTAAGGGAAGGTAAAAGTACAGAAAAAGACCTTCGTTAGATTCTGAGTAAGGGAGAAGGTTATGAAAAGGGAAGGTATTAGCACCCATTTCCATCCGTAGTTATCTACGGGCTCTTAGTTGCTCTAGATCACTTTAAAATTGTGCTTTCTGTGTGTTTGAAAATGTTTTGAAAAGGCATTTCGCTTTGACTTTGTAATGATTCATGTAGGAATGTATACAAAGTGTTCGGAAATGTTTCGTTTTTGAAAAGAGTTTGAACTTTGACAAAAGTGTGAGGTGTGAAAAGTATTTTGATAGAGCAAGCAACTAAAAGTCTTATTACCTACTCAGAATTGGTCGTTTTCGTGTTATTTTACGTTCCTTTAGAATAGCTTCATCCATACCATTAGTTGGTAGGTAACTCCATTCGTTGGATGTAGAAGGGACATTCGAAGGGACATCGGATGGTCATAGAAGGCAACTTGTAGGAAGTATCCTAGCACATTCGAAGGGACTATCATCATTTTTCGTAGGCGGCAATCGAGGGTCAAGATCATGTATTCATAGGCGACATCGTGGGTCGATGATCTTTGTATCGAAGGGACTATGATGATTTGTTTTGAAGGCAACGGTGCTAGAATACCTCTACGTTCGAGGGACTTGACCATTTGAATTCGTAAGGCAACGAGAGAGAATTACCCTAAGGGGTGCATGTGTGAAAAGAGTGTGTCAAATTCAGATATTTTATCTTGAAAATTAGTAAGGTATGTTGATTATTATCTTGCCATACACGCCTAGTTACTAGCAATTTATAGGGTGCGGAATGTAAAGATGCGGAAAGATAAATGTCCTACGCTATTACATGGCTTTGGGGCAGATACATAATTTAAACTTGCGGAAAATAAAAACCTAATTTAAACTATTACATCCCATGAACAGTTACATAATTGGAAAAAATGGAAACAGTAAAAGAAACCGTCTGAAACGGAATAACCTGTGAAAAGATAAGAAAATCGGAAAATACGATGAAATTGAATAAGAGAAAAATGTTAGTAAAAATGCAAATTTTTGAATGAGAAAAATATGACATGCTGGAAACAACATTAATATGCTAAAAGGAAAAAATATTTTGATGATTTTTAATGCATAAAATAAAAATATGAAAAGAATTAAAATTGCATGAAAATATTAAATAAATAAGAAAATATGAAAATATGCAAGTTTGGAAAAAGAAACTCAAAACCGGTCCTGGGGAGATTTGAACTGAGGACCTGGGAGAGCATCTATGAACAGGAAGCGCCTTTACCACTACGCCAAGTGTGCAAGCATGTTTGGAAACTGGAACGAGTGAAATACAAGCACGCGTCGTCCTCCTATTGCCACGAACTCGCGCCAGACTTCGTCTTCTCCAATTTGAACTTTTAAAAGCTCAGCGTCGGCCATTGTTCGACGCTACAGGCCCTGGCTACATGGAAAATCAAGCATACATAATATAAATAAGTTCTAAGGACATGGTTCGATTCCAGACATCATTCCGAATGCATTGGTACTAGTCTCGTTGTCCAATTTTCCCATTTAAGCAAAGCCCTAAATCGAGCCCAGAAACCCTAGTTATGGTATATCACGATTCAAGCCATGGAAATGCAATCAAATAACCCAGATCGCTTGCAAACTTCGTTCTAATCACAAAAACAACAATGAAACGTGTTAATAATGCATGAAAATTAAAACACGATTTTGGATTTTTCAAGAACAAACCAAACTCGGATTTTTTGATTCTGAATGGATTCGAGCAATGTGAAGGTCTGGATTCACTCAGGAGATATCAAGGAATGCAATGAACACCTCAAAATCGATTGAAAACGGCCGAACTAGGGCTGCACTTTGCTTGTATGCCACGGTTTTTTGAGTTCTAGGTTAGGGTTCTTGAGCCAATTTTTTCGTTCTCAATCATGTGCTATGCATTATACATTTATACTGGATGGATTTGGAACTGATTTGAGGAAGAAATCATCATCAATCAATGCTAATCAATTTTGATTTTTGTACAAAATCAAATCTTCAAATTTTGATTAATTTTCAATCCAATCTTGCTATATCCATCCAATTTCAAAAATTGCTGGCTTTAATGAGTTGATTGGATCCCAAGGAAGAAATAAAAATCAAGTTTGCAATTAATTTTGATTTTATACTTTATTTTTAAATTTAATTTGTATTTAAATGAATAACTTCCAAATTAAATAGAAAAATAAAATAAAAATTCGTGGCATTGGGCTTGGATATTCCTAATGGTGTGAGGAATAAGTTTGGATGAAGAAAAAGTAGGCCCATTTGCAAAGTTTTTGATTTTTAGAAGTATTTCTCTTTGTGCATTTCTTCAAAATTGCCCAACTTGTGAATGGTGTATCTTGCTCATTTTTCCACATTTTTGAGTGTTCGTGGACTTTTCGGAAAGCTCTAAGAGTCCTCTAACCAACCTTTTTGGTCTCATCTCAATTGGAGTTTCCATGCTCAATATATCCTCAAAACAAAAAGTTGATTTTTTGTTGACTTTGAAAATGACCTGTAATGTTTTGAGCCATACCTCTCAAATGAAGCATTTTTTGGACATTCTTGTGAGACATGAAGTTGTAGAGAATTGAATTTCCTTCAAAACAAGAGGTGGTGGAAAAATTTCTGAGAAAGTATGAGAAAGTTATGATCAGTCAAAGTTCAGTTGACTTTTCACCTAGAAACCCTAATTTAGAAAGTTTGACTTTTGAGAAAATCTTGAGTTTTCTTGATGAATCATGATCAACCCTTGATCAAATGATGAATGTAACTTCAAAATGAGGATGTTGACCAAAAATTATGAAGTTTGACTGTATGTTGACTTATGAGCAATTGTCTGAGCAATCTTGACTTATGAGGCTTGAAACTTGACATGGAGAATATTTGAAGCATATGAGGAGGCATGATGAACATTGGAGATGTTGGAAGTTCATCTGGAGCTGAGAATTACCAAACCCTAGTTTGGGTTGATTGTCTAGGAGAGGGTTTGTCTGATCATCTCTTGAGGAATCATTGAGCATGGATGTATGAAATATCTTGAGAAGATGGAGGGAAAATTTTGGGGTATGACATTTGCCAATCAATGCAATTTCGAAATTGACAGCTTGTATGGCTTGCTTGGACCTCAAGAATGAGAGAAAAATCCAATTTGCATTTAATTTTGATTTTCTATCTTTTATTTTAATTAAATTGGCTTTTAAATGATTAAAATCCAAAATAAATAGAAAATAAAAGATAAATTTGTGGCCTTGGGCTTGGAGGTTCCAAATTAGCTAAGGAACAAGTTTGAACAAAGAAAAGTTAGGCCCATTTGCAAAATTTTGGATTTTGTCAAGTATTTCTTTTTGTGCACCTCCTCAAAAATGATCAACTTGTGCAAGGTGTATCTTGCTCAATTTTTAACATTTTAGGGTGTTCTTGGACTTTTTAGAAATCTCAAGATGTCCTCTAAACAACCTCTTTGGTTTCATCTCAATTGAAGTTTCCATGCTCAATAACACTTATTTAAAAAAGTTGACTTTTTGTTGACTTTGAAAAAGACCTGTAATGTTTTGATCCAATGGTCATCATGCCTCATCATATGCTTAAAAGAATCTCCATGTTAAGATTCAAGCCTCACAAGTTAAGTTTCCTCAGACAATTGCTCAGATCGTTGAAAATCAGTTGTATTGGACAGAAAGTCAACTATGGTCAACATACAGTCAAACTTCATGATTTTTGGTCAACATCCATATTTTAAAGTGATATTCATCATTTGATCAAGGGTTGATCATGATTCATCAAGAAAACTCAAGATTTGATCAAAAGTCAAACTTTCCAAATTAGGGTTTTTGAAGGAAAAGTCAACAGAACATTGACCAGGCATAACATTCTCATACTTTATCAGTAATTTTCCCACCAAAGCTCATTTTGAATGAAATTCAATTCTCTACAACTTCATGTCTCACAAGCTTGGTCAGAAAATGCTTTATTTGGAAGATATGGATCAAAACATTAGAGGTCCTTTTCAAAGTCAACAAAAAGTCAACTTTTTGTAAAGAAGTGTTATTGAGCATGGTAACTTTAATTGAGATGAAACTAAATAGGTTGTTTAGAGGACATCTAGAGATTTCTAAAAAGTCCAAGAACACCCAAAAATGTTAAACATTGAGCAAGGTTTCGTAAGGAGGCCACGGAGAAGACCAAAATGTTAGACATCGTATTCATTTCGAATTAGGGGTAGGGTCCCTTTTTGCTCTTTATTCTGGCTATTTTGCAGGTTTCAGGTGAGGAGGCCGCCGGAGAAGACGACCGGAGCTAGGGCTCCGGCGTCGTTGACTGTCTGACTCAGCCAAAGGCATGCGTGGCACAATAACGCGTTCTGATTCGCTCTCACGTTACAACTGGGTCCCACGGCTTGACTTGGTTTAAAAATTCAAACTGGAACGTTGGATCACTTATAATCCAATGCTTTCAATCCAATGACAACAAAGCAGTCTAGCTCAGTTGGCAACGCGTGTGTTGGTACATCCAGGAGGTCCTGGGTTCGATCCTGGCTTCCAGCAATTCTTTTTTGCAACTTTTCCAAAACTATCACTTTTCTATTTTTCTTTTAATATTTTCATTCTAATTTATTTTCTTTTCAAACAATTTTCTCATGCATTTAAAAATCACCAAAAATATTTTCTTTTTGCATTTTAATCAGAAAAATACTTATTTAATTTTTGACATTAAAATTAATATTTTTGCATGCATATTTTAATTAATTGTTAATTAACCATTAAATTGACTTTTAATTGCTTTTCCTTATAAAAAACGATCCAAAAAATTCCCAAAATTTTTTCTATCATTTAATTATCATTGCCAACCCAAAAACATTTTTCTTTATTAAAAACTTTATTTTACTAACATATTTTTCTCTTATGCGAATTTCTTATATTTTCCGATTATTATGTATCTGCTTATAGGTTGTAATAGTTAGGATTTATTTTCTCGCATTCTCTTCTAATATTATGTAACTGCTCATGGGATGTAATAGTTTAATTAGGACTTTTACTTTCCGCACTCCTATTATGTAACTGCCCCAAAGCCATGTAATAGCGTAAGACATTTACTTTCCGCACCTTACTTTCCGCAATTTATTTTTCCGCACCCTATAAACTACTAGTAATTAGGCGTGTATGGTCAGATAAGAACGAACGTAGATCACTTCTAATTTGCAAGATAATATATTTGAATCTGTCACACTCTTTTCACACATGCACCCCTTAGGGTAATTCTCTCTCGTTGCCTTTCGAATAAATGGTCAAGTCCCTCGATTGTTGTCTACGAAAAGTGATGATCGAACCTTCGAATGTGCTAGGATACTCCTACAAGTTGCCTTCTATGACCATCCGATGTCCCTTCGAAGGTCCCTCTACATCCAACGAATAGGGTTACCTACCAACTAATGGTATGGATAACACTATTCTAAAGGAACATAAAATAACATGAAACGACCATTCTGAGTAGGTAATAAGACTTTTAGTTGCTTGCTCTATCAAAATACTTTTCACACCTCACACTTTTTGTCAGAGTTCAAACACTTTTCAAAACAAAACATTTCCGAACACTTTGTATACATTCCTACATGAATCATTACAAAGTCAAAGCGAAATTCCTTTTCAAAACATTTTTGTCAAACACACAGAAAGCAATTTTAAAAGTGAGATAGAATGCAACTAAGCGCCCGTAGAAAATTATGGATGGAAATGGGTGCTAATACCTTCCCTTTTCATAACCTTCTCCCTTACTCAGAATCTAACGAAGGTCTTTTTCTGTTCTTTTCACCTTCCCTTAATTGGATAAAAGAAAAGTCGGTGGCGAGTCTTGCTATCCGCAACATTTGCGATAAAAAGCAAAACAAATCTCAAAGTCAGTTCTCCCACCGTATTACAGAACTGGCGACTCTGCCGGGGAGACACCCTAAAGAGAGAATACCTTAGGGATTTTTAGATCACTTTACTGCTTTCTATTTGACTTGTTTGCTTTATCTTTAAGGGTTGCTTGGGTATTATATTTGTGGGGGATCCTACACCCGGATCCAGGTTTCCTTAGGTAAGTAGCAATAGATCGTTGAGACCGTTAGGCGTATACCGAAACGGTCAACATGATGGCTACGTTAGTGTGACACTTTGGATTTCCTGATACTCTTCATTTCCAAGTTGTGGATAGTATTTGGCTTCTGCGTGGTGTCATCAACACTAACTCAACATTTAGAACCTTAATTGACCCATCTTGGCCATTAGAAGGTAATGAGATGGCCGGCTTTGGTGTAGACCGAGGTTGGCTGGTACTCGATGCTACGCTCATTAAGATCAGACTATTGGGATATTTTCGGTCGACCACTTGGTAGTCGTATTGAAATAAACACCTACGAGAAAGATCAATGATATGAGATTCCTAGAACCCTGTTACTATTGTAGGACAGGACGAACCAACTCAAACTTTGGTAGGGTAATCACCTATACCTCACACGAGCCTTAAACCTAGGGCTATTGTGTGATTTGTTTGTGCTTGTTAAACATGACATCATGACATCATCACATTGCATATCATTTCTAACTATTTCAAGGACCTAGGGATTTATATTTGCTCTGTTTTGTAGGGATTATGGCTTCTAGAAAGACTATTCGAATCAACTTCATGGGTATACCTTCTCAGCTCAAAGAATTGGTTTCAGAAATTCCTGATCATGCTCAGTTCATTGAAAGACATGGTTATCTGCTTGACTTGGTTATCTCCGGTTTTGAAGAAGATATGATGCACGTCCTATTCCAGTTCTTCGATCCGAAACACCATTGCTTTACATTCCCATATTATCAGTTGGTTACTACCTTGGAAGAGTTCTCTAAGCTACTTGGGATACCTATTCTTGATCAAATGCCATTCACCGGTTTAGAAAAGGTTCTTAGGTACGAAGACATTGCATCAGCGCTACATCTAAAGCGCCCAGACATTGAAGCCAATTGGGAAACAAGAAACGGAGTTAAGGGTTTACTTGCTAAGTTCCTAATAAAGAAAGCCTGAGAATTCCTCAAAGCTATGAGTTTCCAAGCATTCAAAGACATCTTGGCCTTGCTAATCTATGGTTTGGTTCTATTTCCTAACTCGGATCAGTTCATAGACGTGAACTCCATCAAGATATTCCTCACTCGGAATCCTGTGCCTACCTTACTTGGAGACATTCTACATTCTCTCCACACTCGTACTATCAAAAGACAAGGAACTCTCATGTGTTGTATACCGTTACTTTCCAGGTGGTTTATTTCGCACCTTCCACAATCAGTACTGAAGAACGAACAAAGGTTGAAGTGGTCTCAAAGACTAATGTCACTCTCATTCAGATATCCGTTGGTGCCTTTTCTCTCAAAAGGACTTCACATTCATTGAGTGTTGTGGAGAATTCCCTAATATACCACTCCTTGGTATAAGGGGAGGTATTACTTACAACCCTTCTCTAGCTCTACGTCAGTTTGGTTATGCTCGAAGAGATGGTCCTCATGATATGCTTCTCCAAGATATTGTGTTCGACTACAACCACGATCTCCAGAATTACCGACGAAGGTTCATACACGATTGGGGCATGGTAAAGAAGACTGATACCAAGACTTTGGGGCACCAAAACTCCATTCCTTGGGAACCTTACCTCAAATGGGTGCGAGCTTGAGCTCAAAACCTCATGATGCCATTTACACCCGTGTTACCAGTAATTATGGAACCTGTTGCTATAGGTGATGTACCCTAAACTGTTCTCCATCCCAACATGCCTACTGATTTTTAAAACTTGAAGAGATCCTGGATTCAGCTCAAAGAAGAAAGGGATACGTTCGAAGCTCAGTGCTATGCAAGCGAGAAGAAGGTACTAGAGTTGACCAGGCTACTTCACGAGGAGCGAAACATCAACGCCTACTTCAACACTAAGAGGAAGCGCCCATGGGAGACTTAGAGCTTTAAAACTCTGTTCTTTTATTTTTCTGAATTATCTTTTGTACTTAAAAAGAAAGAGAATAAAAAGAAACTAACAAAGTTTGTTCATGCCTGTTTAACAAATTTAAATTCCTAAGGTCCTTGAAAACATTGCATTGCATAAATATTGCATATCATGGCATAACATTTCATAACAAGTACATTGAAGATTGGTTTTCTCATTTTCTCGCTATTTATTTTAGCAGAAAAATGGCTCTTGAACAGACTGTCAAAGATCTTCAGGCACATAATGCTCAGTTCCAGGAAATGGTTACCAGCTTGGTCCAAGGCCAAGAAGATCCAAGAAGCTCATCAACAAGAAGAAGAGAGTCATTGGTGTTCTCAACATGGGCAGACGTCACAAAGGGGGTCCTAAAGTGGTCAGCCGGATAGAGTTCTCAGATAAGAGTATCGAAACTGATGGAAGTGTCAAGGGCAACGAAGAAGACCTGCGTGAGCCTGAGAACAAAGAGGAAAATTATGAGCACGAGCAATATTCTTTTTAAGATGACAAGTACAAACAACTTGAAGACCGTCTGAATATTGTGGAAAATCTGAAGATGTCCGGGCTGAATTTTGATGATCTGAGTCTTGTTCCTGGTGTGGTGATTCCTCGCAAGTTCAAGGTTTCTATTTTTGCCAAGTATGATGGCATTTCTTGTCCGAAGCTGCATTTGAAGTCCTATGTTCAGAAGATCCATCCTCACACTGATGACAGGAAGTTGTGGATCCATTTCTTTAATGAGAGTTTGTCCGAAACTCAGTTGGAGTGGTATTATCAGCTAGAGAACACTCACATTCATACTTGGAGTGACTTAGCAGAAGCTTTCTACAAGCAGTACCAGTACAATGCTGAATTGGCACCCACTCGCATGCAACTACAAAGCATGTCTATGGGTCGTGATGAGAAGTTCAAAGAATATGCTCAGAAATGGAGAGATCTAGCATGCAGAGTTCAACCACCCTTGTCCAATAGGGAATTGGTTGATATGTTTATGGGAACACTGACAGGCCCATTCTTCAATCATCTGATTGGAAATTCTTCATCCGGATTCACCGAGTTGATATTGACAGGAGAGCGTATTGAAGCTGGAATCAAGAGCGGAAAGATTCAGGTAGAGTCATCCTCAAGTGTTGTGAAGAGATCTTTTGGCGGTAAGAAAGAAGCCAATGCTGTGTATGGTCAGAAAAGCCGAGCCAAGACCGACCGTGCTCAATCTGTGGTGGAAGTTGTGATCTCCAATCCTACATCAGCACAACCTCAGCGAGACAACACGCATAACCAGAACGCGCCACGAAGATAGTTTACAAAGATCAACATGCCATTGTCGCAAGCCTTGCAACACATGTTGAAAGCAGAGTTGATTACCTTGAGGGATCCTCCTCAAAACATCAACACTTCCTCTCCGAGATACAATCCTAATGCTAAGTGTGCTTACCACTCCAACAGCCCAGGGCACAACACTGATGATTGTTGGGCTCTGAAGAACTAGATTCAAGACATGATTGAAGCTAAAGAGATTGAGTTTGATCCTCCTGTTGAGACTCCGAATGTGATCAACGCACCTATGCCTAACCATGGCAAAAGTTCCAACGCTATTGACAAGAACTCTTATGTTTTCAACATAGATGATTTAACCATTTCTCTAATGACTATTAAGAAGAATTTGCTGCAAGCCGGTGTCAATCCAGGATGCCCAGAGAATTGTCGTTGGTGCCCATCTACACCTGACGGTTGTGCTTGGTTGAGAAGACGTATTCAGTGCATGATGGATAACTGCGAAATGTTATTTCTAAAACCATCACCTGTGGAGAAGCTGTGTGATGACATGTCTAAGAATCTGAAGATCGAAGATGAAACCATACCAGAAGTCTGGGATACCTTGGGGTAGCCAAGTGGAAAGTTCGATTACATGGTGAAGTATATTGTTCCCGAAAGCTACAAGATTCCTATTGAAGATGTTAAGGAAACCGGATGGGGAGACGATTTCTGGGAAGACTATGCTGATGTTAACACAATAAGGATTTCCTCTGCTGATCCTGTGCCTAGAGTGGCACCTCTCATCATTACTTCTCCCAGACCAGTTCCATATTCCTCTGACAAAGCTATACCGTGGAACTATGGAGCTGAGGTTTACTATCATGGCGTCAAGCAAGACCCTCTGACCATCGAGGATCTTACAGTTGAAGCTACCATTCCTGACATTGACAACATCACCGGATCAAGAATGGTTGTAACACGGTGAACTGACTTTGTAGGTTTTTGTATCGCAAATGTGCGGATAGCAAGAGTCGCCACCGACTTTTCTTTTATCCAATTAAGGGAAGGTAAAAAGTACAGAAAAAGACCTTCGTTAGATTCTGAGTAAGGGAGAAGGTTATGAAAAGGGAAGGTATTAGCACCCCTTTCCATCCGTAGTTATCTACGGGCTCTTAGTTGCTCTTTGATCACCTTAAAATTGCTTTCTGTGTGTTTGAAAAAAAATGTTTTGAAAAGGCATTTCACTTTGACTTTGTAATGATTCATGTAGGAATGTATACAAAGTGTTCGGAAATGTTTCATTTTGAAAAGAGTTTGAACTTTGACAAAAGTGTGAGGTGTGAAAAGTATTTTGATAGAGCAAGCAACTAAAAGTCTTATTACCTACTCAATTGGTTGTTTTCGTGTTATTTCCTTTAGAATAGCGCTATCCATACCATTAGTTGGTAGGTAACTCCATTCGTTGGATGTGAGCGGGACATTCGAAGGGACATCGGATGGTCATAGAAAGCAACTTGTAGGAAGTATCCTAGCACATTCGAAGGACTATCATCATTTTCGACAATCGAGGGTCAAGATCATGTATTCGGAGGCGACATCGTGGGTCTTATGATCTTTGTATCGAAGGACTATGATGATTTGTTTTGAAGGCAACGGTGCTAGAATACCTCTACGCTCGAGGGACTTGACCATATTTGGATTCAGTAAAAACGAGAGAAATTACCCTAAGGGTGCGTGTGAAAGGAGTGTGTTGATTGATTCATGTTATCTTGAAAATTAAGAGTGAGCTATGTTGATTTTAGTCTTTCCATACACGCCTAATTACTAGCAGTTTATAAGGTGCGGAAATGAAAATGCGGAAGTAAATGCGGAAAGATAAATCCTACGCTATTACATGGCTTTGGGGCAGATACATAATTTAAACTTGCGGAAAATAAAAACCCTAATTAAAACTATTATATCCCATAAGGAATTACATAATTGGAGAAAAGAAAACGATAAAAAGAAATCGTCCGAAACGGGATAACCTGTGAAAAGATGAGAAATCGGAAAATACGATGAAATCGAATAAGAGAAAAATGTTAGTAAAAATGATAATTTTTAAATGAGAAAAAATATTTCATGATGGAAATAACATTAATATGCGAAAATAATTTTTTGGGATTTTTTGGAGTTAATTTAATAATTAAAAACTAATTAAAAGTGATTAAAATGCAAAAATTGAAATAAAATTAAATATGCATGCAAAAATAATTTTTTTTATTTTAGAAATTAAATAAACATTTTCTGGAAATAATGCAAAAAGAAAAATATTTTTTGGTGTTTTTAAATGCATGATAAAAATTATTGAAATAAAATTAAAATGAATGCAAAATATTAAATAAAAAAAGAAATAGAAATATATGAAAATAATTGAGTTTGTAAAGAGAAAAACAAAACTGGTCCTGGCATGGTTCGAACAGGGGACCAGGAGGAGCATCTTTGCACAGTCAGCGCTTTAACCACTAGGCCAAGTGATACTTGGTGTTTTGAAAGTGAAAATCAATGGCATATGAATGATCACGTGTCATAGGCGTGTTTGAAACACAGTCAGCAAAGTGGACCCCATAACTTACGAACAGATGAATCAAAACGCGTTATTATGCCATGCCATCTCCTCGCCGGTCAAACGAGTCAGCGACGCCGGAGCCCTAGCTCCGTTCGTCTTCTCCGGCAAGCACGATCTCGAACCCAAAATACGTGGATTCAAGGTCGATTAAGGCTATCCCCTAAATCGTGGCCTCATCCAATGGTGGTCTCGCTTTTCCGAAGTGCCTCTAGCTATCATTCTCAACATTCAAAACCCTAATCATGGCATCACGCGATTCGACGCTCAAACTCAACAACGATTGCCCAGATCATGTATATGGAGTCTCATGAACACAATAAAAGCATTAGAATCAATTGAAACGAGCAAAAGTGCAAAATCAAAAAAATCATGAATGTATGCATGTATATGCTTTGCTTCAATAATAATAATGCATTCTTACTCAATCTTACCCCTAACACGCTTGGATGGTTGAAAGAGGTGCAAATAAAAATTCGATTTTCAACAATTCTTGAAAAAATTTGGCAAAGTTTTGGTTGTTGTAAGGGCTAGGTTTCGTGTCTTTGTTGTAGGCTATTTATAGAGAAAAAGAGTAAAAATATTTGATCTTGAATGTGCATTTATTTCTTTTCAAATAAAATCAAATTTTGGAAAAAATTGATTTTCCTTCCATGTAAGAGGCTAGCACAATTTGGCAATTGTTATGGGCTATCTTGGACCTCATGTTTGATCAAAATCCAATCCTCTTGAAAAATATCTTATTTTCATATTTTATATAATTTAATTTTGAATTAAATGGTTTAATATTCAAAAATAAATTAATAAAATAGAAAATTGCCATGGCCAAGCATTTATGAGTCACAAATAATGTCATGAACAAGTTTGGATCAAAAGATTATAGGCCCATTTGGAAAATTTTGCATTTTGACCAATATCTCCTTTTGTTGTCCAAAATTGCAACCCAAATAGTGTATCTTGCTCAATTTTCCATATTTTTGAGTGTTCTTGGACTTTTTAGAAAGTTTGACTTTTGAGCAAATCTTGAGTTTTCTTGATGAATCATGATCAACCCTTTATCAAATGATGAATGTAACTTCAAAATGAGGATGTTGACCAAAAATCATGAAGTTTGACATATGTTGACCACGCTTGACTTTTGTCCAATACAACCGATTTTCAACCATCTGAGCAATTGTTTGAGGAAACTTGACTTGTGAGGCTTGAAACTTGACATGGAGAATCTTTGAAGCATATGAGGAGGCATGAAGACCATTGGAGATGTTGGAAGTCCATCTTGATCTGAGAATCACCAAACCCTAGTTTGGGTTGATTGCTCAGAGAGGGTTTGTCGATCAACCCTTGAAGAATCCTCGAGCATGGATGTATGGAATATCTTGAGAAGATGGAGGGCAAATTTTGGGGTACCCCTGCTCAATCTTCTTGTCCGAAGGGTTAGATTGGCATGTTCCCGGAGGTAAGATGATTGAACACTCGAGTACACCTGAAAATTTGCATTCGCGGTTGGCTGATGATGCGGGAATGGGCTTACAGATGCCATTTGGAGAAGTTGGAGACTTCGCTGGGGGATGACTCGCACGCTAGACTTGAGATTGTTGATAGGAGAATTGACGGGGATGGGCTTAAGATGCCATCTGGAAAGGTCGGTGCTGAGGAGTGAGTCGTACGCTAGGCTCTGTAGATGTTTCTGGAAGTGAAAAGGGATGGAGATGGGCTTAAGATGCCATCCGGAGGGAGTCGTACGTTAGACTTCGTGCTCATCTTTGAATGAAGTTATTTGTTTGTATTGGTTTTTTAACCAAATATGCAGCATTCTGAAGGCGGAGAGTTGTTGACAAGTAGTCGGAGATGGGCTTAAGATGCCATCCAAGGCAAGAGTCGCCGGACTGTGAGTTGTCACGATAATAAGAATGAGTCGAATAGTTCTTCGTCCGACTCTTGGGGAATGTAGTAGCCGGAAAAATGTGGATAGCTTCCTGTTGTGCATCGGCATTGATCCACCGCCTGCTATCGGAGGATAACTTGTGATCGCTCGTATAGTTTTCCGTCGGATTCGGTATTAATCCGGATCCGTTGTCGGAGGACAACAAGGGCGGTCGTCGGACAGTTTTCCCGTCGGATTCGGTCTTAATCTGGACCGTTGTCGGAGGACAACTAGGACGGTCGTTCAGATAGTTTTCCCGTCTGGATTCGGGCATTAATCTTGGACCTGTTTGCGTCAGGAGCGATTTTTCACCTGTTTTGGAGAAAACAAGAGAAATTTTGATAAAATATTGATTAGTCTTATGCAAGGAATGATGCATGACGATGTGTATGAATGACATATGCATATATGAGAAATGTATGAATGATAGATGTTGTGGTGTTTCAAAACATATCCATGTTGAAGAAGATGTGGATGTTCTGCTTGGAGATTTATGACTTCGCTTGGGGACGTAAACCCGAGAAAGAAAAACTTTGATTCCTCCGGTGCACTATCTGACCAAGTCTTGGGCCTAGATACCGTTGAGGATGCTATAGATCGTGAACACGTTGTTGAGGATCTCATACACGCACCGCTTGGGAGAACTGGAGGTACTACTGGGATTTTATGTAAATCCTGCCGGAGAGCATTTGATAGTTGCCGGAGACCGGGTTAGAAGGATCCGGGGCCCGCCGAATCTCTAGTGGGAAAAAGCATGTAGGTTTCCTCCGTGCACTATCCGACCAAGTTTCAAGTCCGATACTACTGGAGAAAAGAAAGGGAAATTGTTGAGAGATATTCTCATGGGGATAAACACCTCGGGGGATGAAGTGTTATTGCTCAAGATGGTGTGGCCCGATTAAGTTGAGTGGAATCACCGCTGGGGTCCTCTTCTTCTTTGTTGGGGAAGGTTTGTGGTGAGTGACATCTCTGGGGATCATGCTCTGGGGAAATGCATTGGTGACTTTCGTCATCTCAATTCCTAGAGCTCGTAGCAATTACTTTATGTTCTTTTTCGATGTTTGTGAATAGATTTTTATTGTTAGATGCATATAATCATTCAAAGCAAACGTTGGACTCTATGCAAACAACAATAGCAAAATTGTAAAGAAAGAACTTGTATTTATTTGAAAGGTGGCGTGGCCAAGTAGTTTGTATACACGAAAAGTAAAAGCTATGCGGAAACAATCTCGTTAAGTTCCAACTATGCTAGTACTCATATATTTCAACTATCTCATCTCCTTGGTCAAGAAAGTGAGTAGATCGATCACATTTGAATCTTGAATGTTGATAGTAGTCAGATAGGTGATCCGGACGAGACATAGTCGCACGCTAAATCCCAAACTTTGCCTAGACCGCCTTTCGGTTTTCAATCTCCGGATACCTTTTGCCCAAGCCGCCTTTTCGTGTTTTCGACTTGCGTGTACATGTTTTGTATATATCCTTAACTTTGCCCAACCCTTTGGTTCGCCAGATGCCCTTATTTTGCCTAGGTCACCGACCTAGCGGGTCTCATTTATGCGTAGTTTTGACTATGTCTGCGTTCACAGGTGTGGAAGTCTTCACCATCCATGGTGCTAAGTATCATAGCTCCGAAAATACTGCTTGACTACAAACGGTCCTCGAGGTGGGAGTCCATTTGCCCTCGGATCACCTTGTGGAAGAATGATGCGCTTGACTACTAGGTCACCAACTTGGTAGACTCCGCTTGACCTTCTTGTTAAATGCTCGATCATTCGCTCGATAATCGTCCATGGCAAATGGATGCGAGTCGCTCTCATCAATCAAGTAACTGATCAAGGCGAGTTTGAATCCAATCGCTTCGCTTAACTCGCCCCGGAGGACTCGTTGAGGGAATCAACCTCGATTGGTAGGACTGCCTCATACCGTATACAAGAGAGAAGGGGTTGCCCTTGATGTTCGTCATCAGAAAGCGATAACCATGAAGAGCAAATGGTAACATCTCATGCCAATCTTTGTAAGTCACCGTCATTTTCAGATAATCTTCTTAATGTTCTTGTTGGCGGCTTCCACGCGCCATTCATCTTAGGCGATAAGGAGAAGAGTTGTGATGCTTGATCTTGAACGTGCGAGCTCGTTGATCATCTTGTTGTTGAGATTGAGCCGTTATCTGTGATAATCCTTTCGGAGTGCCATCGATGAGATAAGATCATGTTTGATGAATCGAGCCATGACATTCTTGGTAACAGATGCAAACGAGGTCGCTTCACCCACTTGGTAAAGTAGTCAATTGCCACAAGGATGAAACGATGTCCATTGGAAGGGCTTGATTTCTCGATCATGTCAATGCCCCACATTGCAAAAGGCCAAGGAGCCGTTAGAACATTGAGAGGTGGAGGTACGTGCACTTTGTCCGCATATATCCGCATTTGTGACAAGATCGAGCGAATGACAATACTTCCATGGTGGACCAATAGTAACCTGTTCTCAAAATCTTCTTACCCATCGTATGTCCACTGGAGTGGGTACCGAATGTGCCTTCGTGTAATTCTTCCATGATTCGTTACGCTGTTTTCCGGTCTACACAGCGGAGTAAGCACAACTCGTGGTTGCGTTTGTATAAGATGTCGTTGCTGAGGAAGAATTTGGATGCAAACCTTCTCAAAAACTTCTTATCATTGACAGATGCCCCTGCGGGATATTCTTGAGTCTCAAGATACCTCTTCAAGTCGTAGTACCAAGGTTTTTCGTCTGTATCAAGTTCATAACAATATGTTGGCTCGTCGAACTTCTCAATGATGATCTGGGGAGCCTCGTTGTCCCATCTGACCTTGAACATAGACGACATAGTAGCTAATGCGTCTGCCAACTGATTCTCTTCTCGTGGAATGTGACTGAAAGTAATCTCTTCGAAGTAGGGGATCAAACTCAGAACATGCTCCCGATACGGAATAAGATTCGGATGCTTCGTATCCCACTCGCCTTAATCGGTGATCACCAAAGCCGAGTCTCCATACACTTGCAAGAACATGATTCTTAAATCAATAGCGCCTTTAATACCCATGATGCACGCTCATATTCGCCATCCGTTAGTGCAATCGAAACATAATATGGCGTGAAAGGCGATGTCCGTCATAGGATGTAATGATGGCGCCAATGCCATTACCAAGTGCGTTGAGGCTCCATCAAAGACCATGGTCCATCGATCCTTGTTCAGTCCTTCGTCCGGCCCGGTTCTTCACAATCAGAACTAGTAAAACATCTTCGCCTAGAAATTGAACGCATAGACTAATAGTCATCTACGATGAGCCGATGATCGGCTACTACACTCCTTTGATCGCTCGAGAAGTGTATCGATGTCAAACTCGGTCAAGATCATCCGCCATCTTGCTATTCTTCCGGAGAGACCGGTTTCTCAAATATGTATTTTATCGGATCCATCTTAGAAATTAACAGTAGTGTGAGTTAACATATACTGCCTTAGTCGGCGAAAGCATGCCAAAGCGTTGCAAGTTTTCTATAGCTGTGAGTATCTTGTTTCACAATCGGTAAACTTTTTGCTAAGGTAGTATATTGCATACTCTTTTCGACTGCACTCGCCATGTTGCCCCAACACACACCCCATTGAGTTCTCTAACACCTCAAGTACATGATAAGAGGTCTTCCTTCGGGCATCGGGATAGGAGGATTCAGGTACTCCTTGATTTTGTCAAAAGCGATCCGAAATCGCTGCTCCATTCTACTACTTGATCTTTCTTAACTAACTTGAAGATTGGCTCACAAGTAGCGGTTAAATGTGCAATGAATCGGCAATGTAGTTTAATCGGCCCAAAACCCTCGACTCCTTCTCTGCGGGAGTGGCATTTCTTGAATAGCTTTAACCTTGGCGGGTCAACCTCAATTCCTTTACCATCGACAACAAACCCTAGGAGTTTTCCGAATCGACTCCAAATGTTAGATTAAGTCTCGCCTATACTTCAACCTATCAAACAGTCGCAAATGATCAAGATGTTCTTCTTCGTGATCGAGCTATCATGTCGCCGACGAGACCTCTATCTCGTGATGAATCATGTCATGGAATAATGTCACCATAGCACGATGCTTTAGTCCGAACGGCATAACCTTGTAGCGAAAAGTGCCCCATCGTAACAAAAGTAGTCTTTTCCATGTCTTCCGGAGCCATTTTGATCTGATTGTAACCGGAGAAACCATCCATGAAGGAGAAAACCTTATGCTGAGCGGTGTTGTCAACCAAAACGTCAATATGAGGAAGGGGAAAATCGTCTTTCGGACTCGCTTTGTTCAGATCTCTGTAATCTACACACATTCGTACTTTACCATCCTTCTTTGGCACAGGTACCACATTCGCAACCCATTGTGGATAGGAAGTAACAACTAAGAAACCGGCGTTGAACTGCTTCATAACTTCGGCTTTGATTTTCTCTGACATCTCGTGACGATACGATTTAACCTTCTGCTTCATCGAAGAAAACCTTCTTTGGTCGGCAATCGGTGTACCACAATATCAATGTCTAAACCCGGCGTGTCTTCGTACGACCAAGCAAAAACCTCAATATAGTCTCGTAGCATCTGAACCAATCTTTTTTTGACACTTTTCTCAAGACCCGCTCCTATCTTGATCTCTTTTCTGTCTTCATCAGTACCCAAATTCACAACCTCAACTTGCTCTTCGTGGTGGTCAGATAACTCGATCTTCTTGCGAGCGACAAGTTCTCGGCACTTCACAATCTTCCTCACCTTCGCCTCGCTTGATAGATCGGATTATCAAGTCATATTTAGCAATAGCATAGCTGTTATTAACTAGATTCGAGTGATTCTCGCAGTATCACGTGGGTGTGTGTAAGAAACACATAGCTTTTGAAGGGTGATAAAGAAAGAAAGCAACAAATAATGCAAAAGTCCAACGATTTTATTGAATGAAAATATGCAAATGATGATAATAACCCTCACAACGAGCCACGATGCCCGGCAAGGCACTAGGCTTTCAAAGTTTATTGTTCAAAATATAAAGAAATAAAAGCAAAACAAAACAAGAGCAATTACTCCCGACTAAAGGAGATTGGTATGACGCCTTCGCCTTTCAATTGCCGAGTCCGCTATCGGAGTTAGGAAGATCCACTTGTCGATGTCAAGTCGTTGTCGCCGCCTTCTATAGCATGAATTCCACTCCGCTGATGCGAAAGGAAGTTGGCGCACGTCATGGCGATCATCTTCTCCTTTGATGGTGAAGCCTAAACCAGCCTTGTCGAATTTGAAAGGAAGATCGTGAGTCGACCCCAAATAGAACTACCTCCTCCTTCAACATGGGCTCGAGCATCTTTCGCTGAGGCCATCCTAGGCGAGCTTGTGTAACTTCAGAGTGAGGAGAGTCAACAGTGCATGACTCGGGTATTGTTTCAAAAGCTTGACAATGAGTCTCAAGAATTCACCTCTACCTCGAGGTATCGAATGACCGTAGATGACTAACCATATATTCTTCTTCACCACATACCGTGAACAACCTTCCCTTTAACCGGCTTCACCGATGCAAGGTAGAGGTAATATGCCCCATGTATCCAAGGGCCCAAGTAGGTAAGAGTAAGTCGGACGGATGTCCATGACAAAGAGTGGAGTCAAAAGTCCGGGAACCGACTTTGATCGCGTAATGAGTTTCCAAGCACCGCTCGCTTAGAACCATCAAAAGCTCTCACAATTATATCACCGGGTCTCGTAACCAACCCTTCGATATCAAGTCGATCAAAAGCGCCGGAGGATATTCGAGCGTAACCGTATCCACCAAAACATGAGATGTTGTAACGCCTTTGCATTCAATGAGATGCAAGGCTTTGTTGTGTTCTTTTCGCAGAGTCAAATCAAGATCGAGAAGCCTAGGCCGTTGTTGCAGCCGCTAGCAATACAAACATCGAATCGGTCAAGAGTAGTGTCTTGCGGCACGTGAGCATTCTTCAAAAACTTCACCTGTGCATTAGCATGAGCCTCGAGCACAAGAGCAGAGCAAGCATGGAGATCTTGGACGGAGTTTGTCCCAACTGCTCCACAACATTGTAGTCACTCTTCTTGATGATCTTCATAATTTCCTCCATTTCTTGTTTGAGGTGTCTTCAAACTTCCTTTGGTACTTCGTTGAGCAGGATGAGTCACCGTTCTTTCCTCTAGCTTGAGGAATGGGTTGAATAGCCGGAATGTGAGTCGGAGTCGCGTTGTCTTCTGGAGGAGAGATATCTCGAGAGAAAACCTTCCGGCTCGTCACTTTACTTGATCCTGATGTTGTCAATGTCAAGAATGGTAGCTTCAACCGTAAGATCTTCAATGGTCAGAGGGTCTTGCTTGACGCCATGATAGTAAACATCAGCTCCATAGTTCCAAGGGATAGCCTTGTCAGAGGAATATGGAACTGGTCTTGGAGAAGTAATGATAAGAGGTGCCACTCTAGGCACAGGATCAGCAGAGGAAATTCTTATAGTGTTAACATCAGCAAAATCTTCTGGGAAATCGTCACCCCATCCGGTTACTTGAACGTCTTCAATAGGAATCTTGTAGCTCTCAGGAACAATGTACTTCACCATGTAATCAAACTTTCCATTTGGCTGCCCCAAGGTATCCCATGCAGACGGTGTAGTTTCATTCACATCTTCGATCTTCAGTTTAGACATATCTTCACACAACTTCTGCACAGGTGGTTTTAGAAATAGTATCTCACGGTTATTCATCATGCACTGAACACGTCTTCTCAACCAAGACAACCATCGTGTATGGGCACCAACGATTTCGGCATCCTGGATTGACACTCGCTTATAGCAAATTCTTCTTAACAGCCATCACGGGAATGGTCAGGTAATCTATGTTGAAAACGTAAGTATCGTCACCAACAGCATTGGAACTCTTGTCATGGTTATGCATAGGCGCGTTGATCACATTCGGAGTCTCGACAGGAGGGTCAAACTCGATCTACTTAGCTTCAATCATATCTTGAATCTTGTTCTTCAGAGCCCAACAATCATCAGTGCTATGTCCAGGGCTATTGGAATGGTAAGCACACTTAGCATTAAGATTGTATCTCGGAGAGGAAGTGTTGACACTCTGAGGAGGATCCTTCAAAGTAATCAGCTCTGCTTTCAACATGTGTTGCAAGGCTTGCGACAAAGGCATGTTGATCTTTGTAAACTATCTTCGTGGCGGGTTCTGGTTACGCGCGATGTCTCGCTGAGGTTGTGCTGATGTAGAATTGGAGATCACAACTGCCCCCACAGATTGAGCATGGTCGGTCTTGGCTCGGCTTTTTTGACCATACACAACATTAGTTTCTTTCTTACCACCAAAAGATCTCTTTGCAGCAATTGAAGATGTCTCTATCTGAATCTTTCCACTTTTGATACCAGCCTCAATACACTCTCCTGTCAATATCAACTCGGTGAGTCCGGCTGAAGAGTTTCCAATCGTGTGATTGAAGAACAGCCTGCTGTTCCCATAAACATATCAACCAATTCCCTATTGGACAAGGGTGGTTGAACTCGCTAGAGATCTCCATTTCGAGCATACCCTTAAACTTCTCATCACGACCCATAGACATGCTCAGAGTTGCATGCAGTGGGTGTCAATTCAAAGATTGTACTCATATTGCTTGTAGAAAGCATCCGCTAAGTTACTCTGTACGGATACGGCCATTCTCTAGCCGATAATACCACTCCAATTAAGTTCCGACAAACTCTCGAAAATAGTGCATCCACAACTTTCACATCGGGATGGATCTTCCAACATAGGACTTCAAATGCAGCTTCGGACAAGACATGCCATCATACTTGGCAAAAGTTGGAACTTTGAACTTAGGAGGAATCACCACACCAGGGACAAGGCTCGGATCATCGAAATTCAACCCGGACATCATCGTGTTTTCCACAAAGATTCAGCGGTCTTCAAGTTGTTTGTACTTGCCATCTTCATCGAGTATCGCTATGGTCAGAGCGATCTTCTCCCTCCTTCTTAGGCTCACGCTGGTCATCTTCATTATCCTCAACACTCCCCTCATTCTTGACACTTCCTTCAGAGAGCTCTATCCGACTAACCCTTTTAGGACCACCTTTGTAGCGTCTTCCCATGTTGAGAAGACCAACAACCTTCTTCTTTCTGTTGATGAGCTTCTTCGCATCTTCCCGCCTTGGACCAAACCGGTGAACATCTGTTGAACCGAGCATTCTGAGCCTGGAGATCTTTGACGGACTGTTCGAGAGCCATTTCTGCTAAAATAAATAGCGAGCAAATGAGGAAAACCAATCTTCAATGTACCGTGATGCAATGTTATGCTATGATATGCAATGTTTATGTGAATGCAATGCAATGTTTTCAAGGACCTTAGAGATTTAAATTTGTTAAACAAGCAATGAACAAACATTTATTAGTTCTCTTTTTATTATTCTTTTTAAGTACAAGAGATAGTTCAAAACAACAAAGGGAAAACATATAAATCCGAGGGCTCTAAGTCTCCCATGGGCGCTTCCTCTTGATGCCGAGGTAGGCGTTGATGTTCCGCTCCTCGTGAAGTAGCTTTGTCAACTCTAGTACCTTCTTCTCGCTATGAACACCGAGCTTCAAAGGTATCCTTTCTTCTTGTTGAATCCAAGATCTCTTCAAGTCTTCAAAATCGAGGGCATGTTAGGATGGAGAATAAGATAGGTACGCCACCTATAGCAACAGTTCCATAATTACCGGTAGAACAGCGTGAATGGCATCATGAGGTTTTGAGCTCGAGCCTACCCATTTGAGGTAAGGTTCCCAAGGAATGGAGTTCGGTGCCCCAAAGTCTTGGTATCGCCTTCTTTACCATGCCCCAAGCGTGTATGAACCTTCGCTTGCACTCGAGATCATGATTGTAGTCGAACACAACGCCTTGGAGAAGCATATCATGAGGACCATCTCTTCGAGCAAAACCAAACCGACGAGAGCTAAAGAAGGGTTGTAAGTATACCTCCCTTATACCGAGGAGTGGTACATTAGGAATTCTCCACAACGCTCAATGAATGTGAAGTCCTTTTGAGAGAAAAGACTCCAACGGACATCTGAATGAGAGAGTGACATTAACCTTTGAGACCATCTCAACCTTTGTTCATTCTTTATAATTGATGGAGGAAGGTGCGAAATAAACCACCTAGAAAGTAACGGTATGCAACACATGAGAGTTCCTTGTCTTTTAGTAGTACGAGTGTGGAGAGAATGTAGATGTCTCCAAGTAAAGTAGGCACAGGATTGCGGGTAAGAAACAACGTGATGGCGTTGACATCTATGAATTGATCCGAGTTAGGGAACAGAACCAAACCATAGATTAACAAGGCCACAATATCTTCAAATGCATGGAAACTCATAACTTTGAGAAATTCTCAAGCTTTCTTAATTAAGAACTTGGAAAGTAAACCCTTAACTCCACTTCTGGTTTCCCAATTGGCTTCAATGTCTGAGCGCTTAAGATGTAAGGAAGATGCGATGTCTTCGTACTTAGGAACCTTTTCCAAACCGGTGAATGGCATTTGGTCAAGAATAGGTACCCCAAGTAGCTTAGAGAACTCTTCCAAAGTACGAACCAACTGATAATCTGGGAATGTAAAGCAATGCTGTGTCGGATCAAAGAACTGGAAAAGGACATGCACCATATCTTCTTCAAAACCGGAGATAACCAAATCAAGTAGATAACCATGTCTCTTGATGAACTTAGCATGATCGGGAATTTCTGAAACCAATTCTTTGAGCTGAGAAGGTATACCCATGAAGTTGATTCGGATAGCCTTTCTAGAAGCCATAATTCCCTACAAAATAGAGCAAAGATAAATCCCTAGGTCCTTAAAATAGTTAGAAATGAGATGCAATGCGAATGATGTCATGATGTCATGTTTAGCACACACAAACAATTCACACAATGAGCCTAGGTTTAAGGCTTGCATGAGGTATAGGTGATTACCCCACCAAAAGTTTGAGTTGGTTCATCCCGCCCTATAATAGTAACCGGTTCTAGGAATCTCACATCATTGATCTTTCTCGAGGCGCTTATTTCAATATGACTACCAAGTGGTCGATCGAAAATATCCCAAAAGTCTCGATCTCAATGAGCGTAGCATCGAGTATCAACCAACCTTAGTCTGCACAAAGCCGCCATCTCACTACCTTCTAATGGCCAAGATGGGTCAATTAAGGTTCTAAAAGGTTAGTTAGTGCTTGATGATACCACGAAGCCAAATACTATCCTCAACTTGGAAATGAAGAGTATCAGACATCCAAAGTGTCACACTAACGTAGCCATCATGTTGACCGCTTCGATATACGCCTAACGGTCGCGACGATTTATTGCTACTTACCTAAAAGGAAACCCGATCCGGTGTAGGATCCCCAACAATATAATACCCAAGCAACCCTTAAAGATAAAGCAAGCAAGTCATACGAAAGTCAGAAATGATCTAGAAATCCTTAAGGCATTCTCTTTTAGGGTGTTTCCAGAGTCGCCAGCTCAGAACACGGTGAACCGACTTTGTACGCTTTTGTATCGCAAATGTGTGGATAGCAAGAGTCGCCACCGACTTTTCTTTTATCCAATTAAGGGAAGGTAAAAGTATGTAGAAGACCTTCGTTAGATTCGAGTAAGGAGAAGGTTATGAAAAGGGAAGGTATTAGCACCCTTTCCATCCGTAGTTATCTACGGCTCTTAGTTGCTCTTTGATCACCTTAAAATTGCTTTCGTGTGTTTGAAAAATGTTTTGAAAAGGCATTTCACTTTGACTTTGTAATGATTCATGTAGGAATGTATACAAAGTGTTCTAAATGTTTCATTTTGAAAAGAGTTTGAAATTTGACAAAAGTGTGAGGTGAAAAGTATTTTGATAGAGCAAGCAACTAAAAGTCTTATTACCTACTCGAATTGGTTGTTTTCGTGTTATTTACGCCCTTTAGAATAGCGCTATCCATACCATTAGTTGGTAGGTAACTCCATTCGTGGATGTAAGCGGACATTCGAAGGGACATCGGATGGTCATAGAAAGCAACTTGAGGAAGTATCCTAGCACATTCAAGGGACTATCATCATTTTCGAGGCGACAATCGAGGGTCAAGATCATGTATTCGGAGGCGACATCGTGGGTCTTATGATCTTTGTATCGAAGGGACTATGATGATTTGTTTTGAAGGCAACGGTGCTAGAATACCTCTACGTTCGAGGGACTTGACCATATTTGGATTCGTAAAGGCAACGAGAGAGAATTACCCTAAGGGGTGTGTGTGTGAAAGGAGTGTGTTGATTCAGATTCATGTTATCTTGAAAATTAAGAGTGAGCTATGTTGATTTTAGTCTTGCCATACACGCCTAATTACTAGCAGTTTATAAGGTGCGGAAATGAAAATGCGGAAAGATAAATCCTACGCTATTACATGGCTTTGGGGCAGATACATAATTTAAACTTGCGGAAAATAAAAACCCTAATTAAAACTATTACATCCCATAAGCAATTACATAATTGGAGAAAAGAAAACGATAAAAAGAAATCGTCCGAAACGGGATAACCTGTGAAAAGATGAGAAATCGGAAAATACGATGAAATCGAATATGAGAAAAATGTTAGTAAAAATGATAATTTTTAAATGAGAAAAAATATTTCATGCTGGAAATAACGTTAATATGCTAAAATAATTTTTTGGGATTTTTTGGAGTTAATTTAATAGTTAAAAACTAATTAAAAGTGATTAAAATGCAAAAATTGAAATAAAATTAAATATGCATGCAAAAATAATGTTTTTTATTTTAGAAATTAAATAAAAAATTTCTGGAAATAATGCAAAAAGAAAAATATTTTTTGGTGTTTTTAAATGCATGATAAAAATTATTGAAATAAAATTAAAATGAATGCAAAATATTAAATAAAAAAAGAAATAGAAAAATATGAAAATAATTGAGTTTGTAAAGAGAAAACAAACCGGTCCCGCATGGTTCGAACAGGACCAGAGGAGCATCTTTGCACAGTCAGCGCTTTAACCACTAGGCCAAGTGACACTTGGTGTTTTGAAAGTGAAAATCAATGGCATATGAATGATCACATGTCATAGGCGTGTTTGAAACACAGTCAGCGAAGTGGACCCCATAACTTACGAAATCGAATCAAAACGCTGCTATTAAGCCACGCCATCTCCTCGCCGGTCAATGAGTCACGACGAGCCCTAGCTCCGGCCGCCTTCTCCCAAGCACGATCTCGAACCTCGCAAAATACGTGGATTCAAGGTCGATTAAGGCTACCCCTAAATCGGGCCCGCGAATCCAATGGTGGTCTCGCCTTAAAAGTGCTCTAGCTATCGTCGAAACTCAAGCTAAAACCCTAATCATGGCATCACGCGATTTGGACGCTCAAACTCAACAACGATTGCCCGGATCATGTATATGGAGTCTCATGAACACAATAAAAGCATTAGAATCAATTGAAACGAAAGCAGAATAAAAGTGCAAAATCAAAAAGAATTGAATGTGTATGCATGTATATGTCTCGATTCTCGCTTTGATCAATAATAATAATGCATTCTTACTCAATCTTACCCCGAACACGCTTGGATGGTTGAAAGAGGCTGCAAATAAAAATTCGATTTTCAACAATTCTTGAAAAATTTGGCAAAGTTTTGTTGTTGTAAGGGCTAGGTTTCGTGTCCTTTGTTGTGTGTAATGTCGGCTATTTATAGAGTGATTTGGGATGGCAAAAAGAGTGAAAAAATATTTGATCTTGAATGTTTATTTATTTTTTCAAATAAAATCAAATTTTGGAAAAAATTTGATTTTCCTTCCATGTAAGAGGCTAGCACGAATTTGGCAATTGTTATGGGCTATCTTGGACCTCAAGTTTGATCAAAATCCAATCCTCTTGAAAAAATATCTTATTTTCATATTTTATATAATTTAATTTTGAATTAAATGGTTTAAAATTCAAAATAAATTAATAAAATAGAAAATTGCCATGGCCAAGCATTTATGAGTCACAAATAATGTCATGAACAAGTTTGGATCAAAAGATTATAGGCCCATTTGGAAAATTTTGCATTTTGACCAATATCTCCTTTTGTGCAATTGTCCAAAATTGCCCAACTTCTGAATAGTGTATCTTGCTCAATTTTCCACATTTTGAGTGTCCTTGGACTTTTGAAAGATCTAAGAGTCCTCTAACCAACCTCTTTGGTTTCATCTCAATTGGAGTTTCCATGCTCAATATATCTTCAAAACAAAATGTTGACTTTTTGTTGAGTTTGAAAAGGACTTGTAATGTTTTGATCCATACGTTCCAAATGAAGCATTTTTTGAACATTCTTGTGAGACATGAAGTTGTAGAGAATTGAATTTCTTTCAAAACAAGAGGTGGTGGAAAAATTTCTGAGAAAGTATGAAGAAGTTATGCTCAGTCAAAGTTTGGTTGACTTTTCACTGAGAAACCCTAATTTAGAAAGTTTGACTTTTGAGCAAATCTTGAGTTTTCTTGATGAATCATGATCAAAACTTGATCAAATGATGAATGTAACTTCAAAATGAGGTTGTTGACCAAAAATTATGAAGTTTGACTGTATGGTGACCACAGTTGACTTTTTGTCCAATACAACTAATTTTCAACCATGTGAGCAATTGTCTGAGGAAACTTGACTTGTGAGGCTTGAAACTTGACATGGAGAATCTTTGAAGCATATGAGGAGGCATGAAGTCCATCTTGATCTGAGAAATACCAAACCCTAGTTTGGGTTGATTGTCTAGGAGAGGGTTTGTCTGATCAACCCTTGAAGAATCCTTGAGCATGGATGTATGGAATATCTTGAGAAGATGGAGTACAAATTTTGGGGTATGACAAAGGTGACCAGAACCCGAAGAGTATTTTCTCCAGAGATCTCTCCTCCAAAAGAAACTGCGGCTCCAGCTCGCATTCCAACTATTCAACCAGTTCCCGAGGCGCGAGGGAAAGAACCAAGAACTCGTCTCGCCGTATAAGTACCAAAGGAAGTTCAAGATACTCCAAACAAGAAATGGAGGAAATTCAAGATAATCAAGAAGAGTGATTACAATGTTGTGGAACAGCTGGGATGACTTCTAAGATCTCCATGCTTGCTCGCTCTTGTCGAGGCTCATGCCAAAGCCTTGGTGAAGTTTCAAGAATGCTCACATACCGCAAGACACCACCATCGATCGCTTGAAGTTTGTATTAGCCCGGCTGCCAAAGAATAGCCTAGGCTTCTCGGATGTTGATTTTACTCCTAAGGAAACACAACAAAGCCTTGCACATCTCTCGTTGAATGCAAAGGCATTACATTGTCTCATGCTTGGTAGATGCCGGTCGCTCGAATATCCTACCAAAGAGTGCTTTTGATCGACTTGATGTTGAAGGATTGGTCTTGAAGCCAGTGACATGATTGTGAGAGCTTTTGATGGTTCTAAACCCAACAGACGGAGAGCTCATTCTTCCCTTAAAGTCGGTTCCCGCACTTTTGACTCCACTTTTTTGTCATGGACATCCGTCCACTTACTCTTTGCCTACTTGGACGCCTTGATACATGGGCAGGCGTTACCTATACCTTGCATCGGTCAAGTACCCAATGAAGGGAAGGTTGTTACAGATGTGGTGAGGAGGAATACATGGTAAGTCACCGCAGTCATTCCGATACCCCGAGATGGAAGGTGAATTCTTCGAGAGTCCCCGCAAGCTTTCAAACAGCCCAAAAGTCATGCCTGTTGACTCTCCGTCACTCCCGGTTACACAAGTCCCGCCTAGGATGGCCTCACGAAAGATGCTCAAGCCGCAAGAAGAAGGAGGTAGTACTATTTGGGGTCACCCCGATCTTCCTTTCAAACTGATAAGACCGGTTTAGGCTTCACCATCAAAGGTCAGAAGATGATACGCCGCGAACGTGCCGGCCAACTTCCCTTTCGCATAAGCAAAATGGAGTTCATGCTATAGAAGACGACGACAACGACTTCGACATGAGCAAGTGGATCTTCCCAACTCCCGACAACGGACTCAGCAATTGGAAGACTGAAGACGTCATACCAATCTCCTTTAGACAGGAGTAATTGTTTTTGTTTTCTGTTATGCTTTTCGTTTTTTCTATGCTTTGAACAATAAACTTTAAAGCCTAGTGCCTTGCCCGGGGCATCATGGCTCGTTTGTGAGGGTTATTATCTGTCATTTGCATATTTTCATTCAATAAAAATCGTTGGGCATTTGCATTTAAATGTTGTTTACTTTACCACCCCTTCAAAAAGCTACGTGTTTCTTACACACACCCACGTGATACACTACAAATTCACTCCGAATGTTGTTGATAACAGCAATGTTATTGCTAAATATGACTTCGATAATCCGATCTACCAAGCCGAAGACAAAGGTGAGGAAGATTGTGAAGTGCCAGGAGAACTTGTCAGATTGCTACAGCAAGAAGAACGGGTTATACAGCCACACGAAGAGCCATTTGAGGTTGTGAATTTGGGTACTGATGAAGACAAAAAAGAGATCAAGATAGGAACGGGTCTTGAGAACAGTGTTAAGGAAAGATTGGTTCAGATGCTACGAGACTATATCGAGGTTTTTGCTTGGTCATACGAAGACATGCCAGGTCTAGACATTGACATTGTGGTACACCGATTGCCGACAAAAGAAGGTTTTCTCCCAATGAAACAGAAGGTTCGTCGCATGTGTCCTGAGATGTCTGAGAAAATCAAAGTCGGTTATGAAGCAGCTCAACGCCGGTTTCTAGCCGCTATTTATCCACAGTGGGTTGCAAACGTGGTACCCGTACCTAAGAAGGATGGTAAAGTACGAATGTGTGTGGATTACAGAGATCTGAACAAAGTGAGTCCGAAAGACGATTTTCCACTTCCTCATATTGATGTCCTGGTCGACAACACCGCCCAACACAAAGTTTTCTCCTTCATGGATGGTTTCTCCGGCTACAATCAGATCAAAATGGCTCCTGAAGACATGGAGAAGACTACTTTCCTTACACAGTGGGGTACATTCTGCTACAAGGTCATGCCGTTCATGACATGATTCATCACGAGATAGAGGTATACGTCGACGACATGATAGCCCGATCACAGACTGAAGAGGAACATCTCGATCATTTACGGAAACTGTTTGATAGACTGAAGAAGTATAGACAGAGACTTAATCCCAACAAGTGCACGTTTGGAGTCAGATCCGGTAAACTCCTAGGGTTTGTTGTCAATGGTAAAGGTATTGAAGTTGACCCCGCCAAGGTTAAAGCTATCAAAGAAATGCCAGCGCCCCACACCAAGAAAGAAGTCAGAGGTTTCTTGGGACGATTGAACTACATTGCCAGATTCATTGCACATCTAACTGCTACTTGTGAGCCAATCTTCAAGTTACTAAAGAAAGATCAAGTTGTGGAATGGAACGACGATTTCCAGATCGCCTTCGACAAAATCAAGGAGTACCTACAGAATCCTGCTATCCTGATGCCGCCTGCCGAAGGAAGACCTCTTATCATGTACTTGAAAATATTAGAGAACTCAATGGGGTCTGTGTTGGGGCAACATGACGAGTCTGGTCGAAAAGAGTATGCAATATACTACCTTAGCAAAACGTTTACCGACTGTGAAACAAGATACTCACAGCTCGAGAAAACTTGCAGCGCTTTGGCTTGGGCTGCTCGCCGACTAAGACAGTATACGTTGACTCACACTACCTTATTGATCTCCAAAATGGATCCGATCAAATACATATTTGAGAAACCAGCTCTCTCTGGAAGAATAGCAAGATGGCAAAAGATCTTGACCGAATACGACATCCCGTATACTTCTCAGAAAGAGATCAAAGGAAGTGTGGTAGCTGATCACTTGGCTCATCAAGTCGCAGATGACTATCAGTCTATGCAGTTCGAGTTTCTAGACGAAGATGTTTTGTTAGTCACTGATTACGAAGAACCAGGACCAGACGAAGGACCTGAATAAGGATCCCGATGGATTATGGTTTTTGATGGAGCCTCAAACGCACTTGGCAATGGCATTGGCGCCATCATTACATCTCCTACAGGAGGACACACGCCTTTCACTGCCAGATTATGTTTCAGTTGTACGAACAACATGGCCGAATACGAAGTGTGCATCATGGGTATTAAAGCTGCTATTGACTTAAGAATCAAATTCTTGCAAGTGTATGGAGACTCAACTTTAGTGATCAGTCAGATTAAAGGCGAATGGGATACGAGGCATCCAAACCTCATTCCATATCGAGAGCATGTCTTGAGCTTGATACCTTACTTCGAAGAGATCACTTTCAATCATATTCCACGAGAAGAGAATCAGTTGGCAGACGCATTGGCTACTATGTCATCTATGTTCAAGGTCAGATGGGACAACGAGGCTCCCCAAATCATCATTGAAAAGTTTGACGAACCAGCATATTGTTGTGAACTTGATACAGAAGAGAAACCTTGGTTCTACAAAGTGAAGAGGTATCTCGAGACTCAGGAATATCCCGCAGCGGCATCTGTCAATGACAAGAAGTTCTTGAGAAGATTTGCATCCAAATTCTTCCTCAGCATCAGAATCTTATATAAGCGCAATCACGACTTGTGCTTACTCTGCTGTGTAGACCAGAAAAGAGTAGAACGTATCATGGAAGAGTTACACAAAGGCGCATTCGGTACCCACTCCAGTGGACATACAATGGCTAAGAATATTCTGAGAACAGGTTAATATTGGTCCACCATGGAAGCTGATTGTCATCGCTATGCTCGGTCTTGTCACAAATGCCAGATATATGCAGACAAAGTGCACGTACCTCCAGTACCATTGAATGTTCTGACCACTCCTTGGCCTTTTGCAATGTGGGGCATTGACATGATCGGAGAAATCAAACCTACTGACTTGAACGGACATCGCTTCATGCTTGTTGCAATTGACTATTTCACCAAGTGGGTAGAGGCAGCCTCGTTCGCATCTGTTACCAAGAATGTTGTGGCTCGATTCATCAAGCATAGTCTTATCTGTCGGTATGGAATTCCTGAAAGTATTATCACAGATAACGGCTCTAATCTCAACAACAAAATGATCACCGAACTCTACACGCAGTTCAAGATCAAGCATCACAACTATTCTCCATATCGGCCTAAGATGAATGGCACAGTGGAAGCTGCCAACAAGAATATTAAGAACATCATACAGAAGATGACAGTGACTTACAAGGATTGGCATGAGATGTTGCCATTTGCTCTCCATGGTTATCGCACTACAGCACGAACGTCAACAGGGGCAACCCCCTTCTCTCTTGTATACGGTATGGAAGCGGTTCTACCAATCGAGGTTCAGATACCCTCAACCCGAGTCCTCCAGGACGCAGAGTTAGGCGAAGACGATTGGATCCAGACTCGCCTTGACCAGATCAACTTGATCGATGAGAAGCAGCTCGCATCCATCTGCCATGTACAGATCTATCAGAAGCAAATGGTCAGAGCATTTAACAAGAAATTCAAGCACCGAGTCTACCAAGTCGGTGATCTAGTAATCAAGCGCATCATCATTCCACAAGGTGATCCCAGGGGCAAATGGACTCCCACTTATGAGGGACCATTTGTAGTCAAAACAGTATTTTCTGACGGAGCTATGATACTTAGCACCATGGATGGCGAAGACTTTCCACACCCTGTGAATGCAGACATAGTCAAAAAATACTACGCATCAACGAAATCCTAGGCAAAAATAAGGGCATCCTAGCGAACCAAATGGGTTCGGGCAAAAGTTAAGGATATATACAAAACATGTACACTCGGCAAGTCGACAACCTCCAAAGGCGGCTTGGGCAAAAAAGGGTATCCCGGTAGGCTGAAAACTCGAAAGGGCGGTCTAGGAAAAAGTTAGGGATTTAAGTGTACGACTATGTCTCGTCCAGATCACCTATCTATAGACTACTATCAGCATTCAAGATTCAAATGGCGAAAATCAGTTCACTCACTTTCCACTGACAGCAAGGAGATGAGATAGTCGAAATATATGAGTACTAGCATAGTTGAAACCTGACGAGATTGTTTCCGCATAGCTTTTTACTTTCCTTGTATACAAACAACTTGGCCATACGCCACCTTTCAAGTTAATACAAGTTCTTTCTTTTTACAAAGTCTGCTGTTGTTTGTTTTTTGCATAAAATCCAACGATTACTTTGAATGATTATATGCATTTGACAATAAACATCTGTTCATAAACATGCAAAAAGCGAACGAACAAGGATAATTACTACAGTCTCTAGGAATTGAGATGACGACGAAAGTCACCAAAAAATTCTCCTGCAGGGTACAATCCCCACAGAGGCATCGCTCACTGTAAACCTTCTTCGGCGGAGTACAAATTTCCTCCCACTAGTGTTCCAACACTCCAAGCTTCATCACGTTAGTCCCTGAGCAATGATTCCAACCAGCTTAACCTTGTTACGCCAGTCTCCAGGCAGTAACGGTTCATCTCCAACAGAGATATTTATCCCCAGCAGGATATTTCTCAACGATTATCATTCCCCCGGCAGCAGCAATATCCAGACTCGAAACTTGGTCAGATAGTGCATCGGAGGAAACCTGCATCTCTTATTCCCCAGCCGGAGGTTTCAACGAGCTCCAGATCCATTGAGCCCCGTCTCCCAGCAACGATCAGATACTCCCCAGCAAGATCTACGAGCAAGATCCCCAGCGGAGTGTCTCCCAGTCTCTACTATCCTCAACAGGGTCTAGACACAAGATCCCCAACGGGAGATGTCCCAGTTTTTATTATTCTCAGCAGCATTGATATCCAGACTCGAAACTTGGTCAGATAGTGCATCGGAGGAATCATGGACATCTCTTTTCTCTTCCAAATCAGGGTTCTCATCAACTCCATCCCCAGGAAGAAATCAAAAGTCTCCAGCAGGACATTCACATCTTCTTCAAGATGGATATGTTCTGAAATACCACAACATCTACATTCATCTATAATTCATAAAAGTCATAACATGTGCATACATCAGCCATACACATTGTCATGCATCATAATCCGCATAAGCCCATCTCCGCCACTTGCTCGACCTCTCTCCACTTTCGTATCGCCGATATTTGGTTAAAACCAATACAAACCAATAACTCCATTCAAAGACGAGCGCGAAGTCTAACGTACGACTCTCTCCGGATGGCATCTTAAGCCCATCTCCGTGCTCCCTTCTACTTTCAGGAATATCTACAGAGCCTAGCATACGGCTCGTTCCTCAAAGATCGCCTCCATATGGCATCTTAAGCCCATCCCCGACGATTCTTCTATTCAGGCGACCTTCTTGAGTCTAACGAGCGACTCATTCTCTAGTAAAGTCTCCAGCTACTCCAAATGGCATCTGTAAGCCCATTCCCGCATCATCAGCCAACAACGAGTGCAAATTTTCGTGTATTGAGTGTTCAATCATCTTCTACCTGTGTCACGAAAGTCAAGCATGCTAATCTAACCCTTCCAGTACAAGAAGATTGAACAGGGGCAGCTGTCATACCCCAAAATTTGCCCTCCTACGTCTCAAGACATTTCATACATCCATACTTAAGGATTTCACAAAGGTTGACCAGACAAACCCTCTCCTAGGCAATCAACCCAAACTAGGGTTTGGCAATTCTCAGATAAAGGTGGTTCCCAACATCTCCAATGATCATCATGCCTCATCATATGCTTCAAAGAATCTCCATGTCAAGATTCAAGCCTCACAAGTCAAGTTTCCTCAGACAATTGCTCAAATGGTTGAAAATCAATCAGATTGGACAAAAAGTCAACTATGGTGAACATACAGACAAACTTCATGATTTTTTGTCAACATCCATATTTTAAAGTGATATTCATCATTTGATCAAGGGTTGATCATGATTCATCAAGAAAACTCAAGATTTGATCAAAAGTCAAACTTTCCAAATTAGGGTTTTTGAAGGAAAAGTCAACAGAACTTTGACCAGGCATAACTTTCTCATACTTCATCAGAAATTTTCCCACCAAAGCTCATTTTGAAGGAAATTCAATTCTCTACAACTTCATGTCTCACAAGCTTGGTCAGAAAATGCTTCATTTGGAAGATATGGATCAAAATATTAGAGGTCCTTTTCAAAGTCAACAAAAAGTCAACTTTTTGTAAAGAAGTGTTATTGAGCATGGTAACTTCAATTGAGATGAAACCAAAGAGGTTATTTAGAGGACATCTAGAGCTTTCTAAAAAGTCCAAGAACACCCAAAAATGTTAAACATTGAGCAAGATACACCTTGCACAAGTTGGGCATTTATGAAGAGGTGCACAAAGAAAAATACTTGACAAAATCCAATTTCTTCCAAATGGGCTTATAATTTTATGATCCAAACTTGATCATAATATTATTTATAACCTCTTGATGCCTTGCCACGACCTTTTCCTATTTTCTTGATTTATTTTTGAATTTAAAAGCATTTAATTCAATTTTAAATTAAATAAAAATATGAAAACAAGGTATAAAATAAGTTGGGTTGGATTTTTATCAACCTTGAGGACCAAGGAAGCCCACAAGACATTCCAATTTCGTGCAAACTCATACAAGGAAGAGAAAATCAAATTTTGGAAAGATTTGGTGGAAATTGAAAGGAAAATATTTTTGCATTCAAAGCTATATCTTTTTTCATTCTTTTTGCTCCAATCTCTTGCATTATAAATACACAACACATCCACAAGACAAAAGGAGGAAACCCTAGCCTCTTGAAGCAACCCTAATTTTCTCAAATTTCTCACAAAGTTGCAAAATTCGAATTTGGTTTTCCAGCAGGTTTCAAGGTGTTTCAAGCATCCCATCGTGTTCCTGAGCATCCCAAAGAATTGATCCCCCTTACACGGTTAAACTGCTCCATCGTACACAAGTCACTCCGGTTTGGTATTTTCTTGATTTCGATTTTCATATCTCATGCATTGTTAACTATTTTTGATTGTTTGTATGCACTCAGGAAATTCATTAGATCATGATTGATGCATCACATGTGAGCTTTTACGCGTGAATTAAAGATTGCCATTGTTAGGGCTTCAGATCGAAAAAGCTTCGAATCTGAAAATCCAAGGACTTTCAGGCCAAACGACCACCACCATCGTGTTCTCAGCCCTCGAATTAGGGGGGGTAGGGTCCCTCTTTGCTCTTTATTCTGGCTATTTTGCAGGTTTCATGTGAGGAGGCTACCGAGAAGACGACCGGAGATAGGGCTCCGGCGTCGTTGACTGTCTGACTGAGGCGAAGGCATGCGTGGCACAATAACGCGTTCTAATTCGCTCTCATGTTACAACTGGGTCCCACGGCTTGACTTAGTTTGAAAATTCAAACTGGAACGTTGGATCACTTATAATCCAATGCTTGCAATCCAATGACAACAAAGAAGTCTAGCTCAGTTGGCAACGCGTGTGTTGGTACATCTAGGAGGTCCTAGGTTCGATCCTGGCTTCCAGCAATTCTTTTTTGCAACTTTTCCAAAACTAACATTTTTCTATTTTTCTTTTAATATTTTCATTCTAATTTATTTTCTTTTCAAACAATTTTCTCATGCATTTAAAAATCACCAAAAATATTTTCTTTTTTCATTTTAATCAGAAAAATACTTATTTAATTTACATTAAAATTAATATTTTTGCATGCATATTTTAATTAATTGGTAATTAACTATTAAATTGACTTTTAATTGCTTTTCCTTATCAAAAACGATCCAAAAATTCCCAAAAAATTTGTCTATCATTTAATTATCATTGCCAACCCAAAAACATTTTTCTTCATTTAAAACTTTCTTTTACTAACATATTTTTCTCTTATGCGAATGTCTTATATTTTCCGATTATTATGTATCTGCTTACAGGTTGTAATAGTTAGGATTTATTTTCTCGCATTCTTTTCTAATATTATGTAACTGCTCATGGGATGTAATAGTTTAATTAGGACTTTTACTTTCCGCATTCCTATTATGTAATTGCCCCTAAGCCATGTAATAGCGTAGGACATTTACTTTTCGCAATTTATTTTTCCGCACCCTATAAACTGCTAGTAATTAGGCGTGTATGGCAAGATAAGAACGAGCGTAGATCACTTCTAATTTGCAAGATAATATATTCGAATCTGACACTCTTTTCACACATGCACCCCTTAGGGTAATTCTCTCTCGTTGCCTTTCGAATAAATGGTCAGGTCCCTCGAACGTAGAGGTATCCTAGCACCGTTGCCTACAAACATATCATCATAGTCCTTCAATCAAAGATCATGAGTCCTCGACGAGCCTACGAAAACATGATCTCATCCCTCGATTGTTGCCTACGAAAAGTGATGATCGTCCCTTCGAATGTGCTAGGATACTCCTACAAGTTGCCTTCTATGACCATCCGATGTCCCTTCGAATGTCCCTCTACATCCAACGAATAGGGTTACCTACCAACTAATGGTATGGATAACACTATTCTAAAGGAACGTAAAATAACATAAAAACGACCATTCTGAGTAGGTAATAAGACTTTTAGTTGCTTGCTCTATCAAAATACTTTTCACACCTCACACTTTTTATCAAAGTTCAAACACTTTTCAAAACAAAACATTTCCGAACACTTTGTATACATTCCTACATGAATCATTACACAGTCAAAGCGAAATGCCTTTTCATAACATTTTTGTCAAACACACGGAAAGAAATTTTAAAAGTGAGCTAAAAAGCATTAAGAGCCCGTAGAAAACTACGGATGGAAAGGAGTGCTATTCCCTTTTCATAACCTTCTCCTTAGTCAAAATCTAACGAAGGTCTTTTTCTCGTTTTTTCACCTTCCCTTAATTGGATAATAGAAAATTCAATGACTCTATCCGTAACATTTGCGATAAAAAGCAAAACAAATCTTAAAGTCGCTCTCCCACCAGACATAAATGCATATAATCATTCAAAGCAATCATTGACTTTATGCAAAAACAACAATAGCGTAACATTGTAAAAGAAAGAACTTGTATTAATTTGAAAGGTGGCGATGGCCAGCTTTGTATACAATGAAAGTAAAAGCTATGCGGAAATAATCTCGTCGAGTTTCAACTATGCTAGTGCTCATATATTTCAACTATCTCATCTCTTTGCTATCAGGAGAAAGTGAGTGGATTGATTTTCGCCATTTGAATCTTGAATGCTGATAGTAGTTGTCTGTAGGTAGGTGATCTGGACGAGACATAGTCGTACGCTTAAATCCCTAACTTTTGCCTAGACCGCCCTTTCGGGTTTTCAGTCTACCGGGATACCCATTTTTGCACAAGCCGCCTTTGCAGGTTTTCGACTTGTCGGGTGTACATTTTTGGTATGTATCCTTAACTTTTGCCCGAACCTCTTTTGTTCGCCAGGATGCCCTTATTTTTGCCTAGGCCGGTCGACCTAGCGGGTCTCGTTTATGCGTAGTATTTTTTGACTATGTCTCGCTCACGTGGTGGAAGTCTTCGCCATTCATGGTGCTAAGTATCATAACTCCGCCGCAAAATACTATTTTGACTACAAATGGTCCCTCATAGGTGGGAGTCCACTTGCCCCTGGGATCACCTTGTGGAAGGATGATGCGCTTCACTACTAGATCACTGACTTGGTAGACTCGGTGTTTGACTTTCTTGTTGAATGCTCGATCATTCGCTTCGATCGATCCGTCCATGGCGTATGGATGCGAGTCATTTCGTCAATCAAGTTGATCCGTCAAGATGTGTCCGACCCGCTCGCTCGCTAACTCGCCCCGGAGGACTCGCCGAGGGTATTCAACCTCGATTGTGGATCGCTTCCATACCGTATACAAGAGAGAAGGGTTGCTGATGTTCGTACTATAGTGCGATAAACATGGAGAGCAATGGCAACATCTCATGCCAATCCTTGTAAGTCATCATCTTCTCGATAATCTTTTGATATTTTGTTGGCGGCTTCCATCGCGCCATTCATCTTAGGCCGATATGGAGAAGAGTTATGATGCTTAATCTTGAACCGCGTGCAGAGTTCGATGATTATTTTGTTGTTGAGATTGGTACCGTTATCTGTGATAATCCTTTCGGATGTGTTGTACCGACAAATAAGATTATGTTTGACGAATCGAGCCACAATATTCTTGGTAACTGATGCGAACGAGGCTGCTTCTACCCATTTGGTAAAGTAATCAATTGCCACAAGAATGAAATGATGTCCGTTGGAGGCAGGAGAATTGATTTCTCCGATCATGTCAATACCCCATATTGCGAAAGGCCAAGGAGCGGTTAAAACATTCAGCGGTACTGGAGGTACATGCACTTTGTCTGCATATATCTGGCATTTATGACAAGATCGAGCATAACGGTGACAATCAGCTTCCATGGTGGACCAATAGTAACCTGTTCTTAGAATCTTCTTAGCCATTGTATGTCCACCGGAGGGTACCAAATGCGCCGTAATTCTTCCATGATTCGCTCCAGCTCGATCTACACAGCGGAGTAAGCATAAGTCATGATTGCGCTTGTATAAGATGTCGTTGTTGAGGAAGAATTTGGATGCAAATCTTCTCAAGAACTTCTTATCATTGATGATTTGGGGAGCTTCATTGTCCCATCTGACCTTGAACATAGATGACATAGTAGCTAATACGTCTGCCAACTAATTCTCTTCTCATGGGATGTGATCAAAAGTAATCTCCTCGAAGTAAGGGATCAAACTTAGAACATGCTCTCGATACGGAATGAGATTCGGATGCTACGTATCCCACACTCCTTTAATCTGACTGATCACTAAAGCTGAGTCTCCGTACACTTGCAAGAATTTGATTCTTAAGTCAATAGCAGCTTTAATACCCATGATGCACACTTCGTATTCGGCCATGTTGTTCGTACAACTGAAACATAATCTGGCAGTGAAAGGCGTGTGTCCTCCTGTAGGAGATGTAATGATGGCGCCAATGCCATTGCCAAGTGCGTTTGAGGCTCCATCAAAAACCATAATCCATCGGGATCCTTATTCAGGTCCTTCGTCTGGTCCTGGTTCTTCGTAATCAGTGACTAACAAAACATCTTCGTCTAGAAACTCGAACTGCATAGACTGATAGTCATCTGCGACTTGATGAGCCAAGTGATCAGCTACCACACTTCCTTTGATCTCTTTCTGAGAAGTATACGGGATGTCGTATTCGGTCAAGATCTTTTGCCATCTTGCTATTCTTCCAGAGAGAGCTGGTTTCTCAAATATGTATTTGATCGGATCCATTTTGGAGATCAATAAGGTAGTGTGAGTCAACGTATACTGTCTTAGTCGGCGAGCAGCCCAAGCCAAAGCCGCAAGTTTTCTCGAGTGTGAGTATCTTGTTTCACAATGGTAAACTTTTGCTAAGGTAGTATATTGCATACTCTTTTCGACTGCACTCGCCATGTTGCCCCAAACACACCCCATCGAGTTCTCTAATACTGCCAAGTACATGATAAGAGGTCTTCCTTTGGCGGGCGGCATCAGGATAGGAGGATTCTGCAGATACTCCTTGATTTTGTCAAAAGCAATCTGGCAATCGTTATTCCATTCCACTACCTGATCCTTCTTCAGTAACTTGAAAATTGGCTCACACGTAGCAGTTTGATGTGCAATGAATCTGGCAATATAGTTCAATCGTCCCAAGAAACCTCTGACTTCTTTGTCAGTGCGGGACGCTGGCATCTCCTGAATAGCTTTAACCTTGGCAGGGTCAACCTCAATACCTTTACCACTGACAACAAACCCTAGGAGTTTACCGGATCTGACTCCAAAGGTGCACTTGTTAGGATTAAGTCTTAGTCTGTACTTCTTCAATCTATCAAACAGTTTCCGCAAATGATCGAGATATTCTTCTTTAGTTTGTGACCGAGCTATCATGTCGTCGATGTAGACCTCTATCTCATGATGAATCATGTCATGAAATAATGCCACCATGGCACGTTGATAAGTGGCGCCAATGTTCTTCAGTCCGAACGGCATGACCTTGTAGCAGAATATGCCCCACTGTGTAACAAAAGTAGTCTTCTCCATGTCTTCAGGAGCCATTTTGATCTGATTGTAACCGGAGAAACCATCCATGAAAGAGAAAACTTTGTGTTGGGCGGTGTTGTCAACTAGAACATCAATATGAGGAAGTGGAAAATCGTCTTTCGGACTCGCTCTGTTCAAATCTCTGTAATCCACACACATTCGTACTTTGCCATCCTTCTTAGGTACAAGTACCACATTTGCAACCCATTGTGGATAAGAAGTAACGGCTAGGAAAACTGCATTGAACTGCTTTATGACTTTAGCTTTGATTTTCTCAAACATCTCAGGACGCATGCGACGAACCTTCTATTTCACTGGGAGAAAACCTTCTTTTGTCGACAATCGATATAGTCTCGTAGCATTTGAACCAATCTCTCTTTGACACTGTTCTCAAGACCCGCTCCTATCTTGATCTCTTTTCTGTCTTCGTCAGTACCTAGATTCACAACCTCGACTGGCTCTTCGTGTGGTTGTATGACCCGTTCTTCTTGCTGTAGCAATCTGGCAAGTTCTCCAGGCACTTCACAATCTTCCTCACCTTCGTCTTCGGCTTGGTAGATCGGATTATCGAAGTCATATTTAGCAATAGCAAAGCTGTTATCGACGAGATTCGGAGTGAATCTGTAGTGTATCACGTGGGTGTGTGTAAGAACACATAGCTTTTGGAGGGGTAGTAAAGTAAAAGAAAGAAAGCAACACTTAAATGCAAAAGTCCAAAGATTTTATTGAATGAAAATTTGCAAATGACAGATAATAACCCTCACAAACGAGCCATAATGCCCCGAGCAAGGCACTAGGCTTTTGAGTTTATTGTTCAAAGCATAGAAAACGAAAAGCAAAACAAAAAACAAAAGCAATTACTCCTGTCTAAAGGAGATTGGTATGACGTCTTCGATCTTCCAATTGCTGAATCCGTTGTCGGGAGTTGGGAAGATCCAATTGCTGATGTCGAAGTCGCTGTCGTCGTCTTCTATAGCATGGACTCCATTCTTGCTGATGCGGAAGGGAAGTTGGCCGGCACGTTCGCGGCGTATCATCTTCTGACCTTTGATGGTGAAACCTAAACTATTCTTGTCAGATTTGAAAGGAAAATCAGGGAGCTGACCTCAAATAGTACTACCTCCTTCTTCAACTGCAGCTTGAGCATCTTTCAGTGAGGCCATCCTAGGTGGAACTTGTGTAACTTCAGGAATGATAGGAGAGTCAACAGGCATGACTCTTGGAATTGTTTCAAAAGCTTGACAGGGAGTTTCGAAGAATTCACCTTCCATCTCGAGGTATCAGAATGACTGCAGATGACTTACCATGTATTCCTCTTCACCACATACTGTAACAACCTTCCCCTTCACTGGGTACTTCAGCTTCTGATGCAAGGTGCAGGTAACAGCGCTTGCCCCATGTATCCTAGGGCGTCCAAGTAGGCAAGAGTAAGCTGGACGGATGTTTATGACAAAGAAAGTGGAGTCGAAAGTTTGGGAACCGACTTTAACAAGCAGAATGAGCTCTCCAAGTACTGTTCGTTTAGAACCATCAAAAGCTCTCACAATTATGTCGCTGGGCTTCAAGACCACCAATCCTTCAACATCAAGTCAGTCAAAAGCACTCTTCGGTAGGATATTCAGAGCAGAACCGGTATCTACCAAAACATGAGACAATGTAACGCCCTTGCATTCAACAGAGATGTGCAAGGCTTTGTTATGTTTCCTTTCGGAAGAAGTCAAATCAGCATCAGAGAAGCCTAGACCGTTGTTGGTAGCCAGGCTAGAAATATAAACTTCAAACTAATCAGTAGTAGTGTCTTGCGGTACGTGAGCATTCTTCAGAAACTTCACCAAGGCCTTAGCATGAGCCTCAAAGCACAATAGCAGAGCAAACATGGATATCTTGGACGGAGTCTGTCCAAACTGTTCCACAACATTGTAGTCACTCTTCTTGATGATCTTCAGAATTTCCTCCATTTCATGCTTGGAGGTGTCTTCAGCAACTTCCTTTGGTACTTCTGTTTGAACAGGATGAGTTACTGGTTCTTTCCTTCTCGCTTCGGGAACTGGTTCGATAATAGGAATGCGAGCTGGAGTCGCAATGTCTTTTCGAGGAGAGATCTTTGGAGAAAATACTCTTCCGGTTCTGGTCAACTTGCTTGATCCGGTAATGTTGTCAATGCTAGGAATGGCAGCTTCAACTATATGTCTTCAATGGTTAAAGGGTCTTGCTTGACGCCATGATAGTAAACTTCGGCTCCATAGTTCCACAGTATAGCTTTCTCAGAGGAATATGGAATTGCTCTAGGAGAAGCAATGATGAGAGGTGCCACTCTAGAAACAAGATCAGCAGAGGAAATCCTTATTGTGTTAACATCAGCAAAGTCTTCTAGGAAGTTGTCTCCCGCTCCGGTTGCTTTGACATCTTCAATAGGAATCTTGTAGCTTTCAGGAACAGTATACTTCACCATGTAATCAAACTTTCCACTTGGCTGCCCCAAGGTATCCCAGACTTCTGGTACGGCTTCGCTCACATCTTCGATCTTCAGATTCTTAGACATGTCTTCACACAAATTCTCCACAGGTGAAGGTTTCAGAAATAGCACTTCTCGGTTATCCATCATGCACTGAATACGTCTTCTCAACCAAGTACATTCGTCAGGTGCAGATGGGCACCAACGACAATTCTCTGGGCATCCTGGATTGACACCGGCTTGCAGCAGATTCTTCTTAACAGTCATCAGAGGAATAGTCAAATCATTCACATCAAAAACATAAGAGTTCTTGTCAATAGCATTGGAACTTTTGCCGTGGTTAGGCATTGGTGCATTGATCACATTTGGAGTCTCGGCAGGAGGATCAAACTCAATTTCCTTAGCTTCAATCATATCTTGAATCTTGTTCTTCAGAGCCCAACAGTCTTCAGTGTCGTGCCCTAGGCTGTTGGAGTGGTAAGTACACTTGGCATTAGGATTGTATCTCGGAGAGGAAGTGTTGATGTTTTAAGGAGGATCCCTCAAGGTAATCAGCTCTGCTTTCAACATGTGTTGCAATGCTTGCGACAATGGCATGTTGATCGAATGCCTCGTGCGCGCTCGTTACGCTGTTTCATTGAGATTGCGCTGGTGTAGGATTGGAGATCACAACTGCCCCCACAGATTGAGCACGATCGGTTTTGGCTCGGCTCTTCTGACCATACACATCATTGGCTTCTTTCTTACCAAAAGATCTCTTTGCTGCATTTGAGGATGACTCTACCTAAATCTTTCCGCTCTTGATTCCAAACGTTCTCCTGTCAAGATTTCGGTGAACCCTATCAAGAGTTTCCAATCGATGATTGAAGAATGGGCCTTAGTGTTCCCTTAAACATATCAACCAACTCCCTATTGGACAAGGGTGGTTGAACTCTACCTGCTAGATCTCTCCATTTTTGAGCATACTCTTTGAACTTCTCATCACAACCCATAGACATGCTTTGTAGTTGCATGCGAGTGGGTGCTAATTCAGCATTGTATTGGTACTGCTTGTAGAAAGCATCTTCTAAGTCATTCCAAGTATGGATGTGGGTATTCTCTAGCTGATAATACCACTCCAACTGAGTTCCGGATAAACTCTCTTGGAAGAAATGGATCCACAGCTTTCTATCATCAGTGTGAGGATGAATCTTCTGAACATAGGACTTCAAAAGCAGCTTCGGACAAGAAATGCCATCATACTTGGCAAAAGTAGGAACCTTGAACTCATGGGAATTACCATACCAGAACTAGGCTTAGCTCATCAAAATTCAGCCCATTTTCAAATTTTCCACCAGACGGTCTTCAAGTTGTTTGTATTTGTCATCCTCATGAGACTATTGCTCATTCTCATAGTCCGCTTCTCGCTTTCGTGTTCACGATCTTCTTCGTTGTTCTTGATACTTTCATCAATTTCAATGCTCTTGTCTAAGAATTCCACACGGCTGACCACTCTAGGTCGACCCTTGTGACGTCTGCCCATTTTGAGGACACCAATGACTTTCTTCTTTCTGGCGATGAGCTTCTTCATATCTTCCTGGCCTTGGACCAAGCTGGTAACCACTTCCTGGAATCGAGCATTCTGAGCCTGAAGATCTTTCACAGTCTGTTCAAGAGCCATTTTTGCTAAAATAAATAGCGAGAGAATGAGAAAACCGATCTTCAATGTACCTATTATGAAATTTCATGCCATGGATATGCAATATTTATGCAATGCAATGCAATGTTTCCAAGGACCTTAGGAATTTAATTTGTTAAACAAGCACGAACAAACTTTTATTAGCTCCTTTCTTTTTTCTTTTTCTTTCTAAGTACAAAAGATAGCTTGGAAAATAAAAGAACAAAAATCCTAAAGCTTTAGGTCTCCCATGGGCGCTTCCTCTTGGTGTTGAAGTAGGCGTTGATGTTCCGCTCCTCGTGAAGTAGCTTTGTCAACTATAGTACCTTCTTCTCGCTTGCATAGCATTAAGATTCGAATGTATCCCTTTCTTCTTTAAGCTGAACCCAGGATCTCTTCAAGTCTTCAAAATCAGTAGGCATGTCAGGATGGAGAAAAGTATAGGGCACGTCACCTATAGCAACAGGTTCCATAATTACTGGTAACACGGGTGTAAATGGCATCATGAGGTTTTGAGCTCGAGCTCGCACCCATTTGAGGTAAGGTTCCCCATGAATGGAATTTTGGTGTCCCAATGTCTTGGTATCAGTCTTCTTTAACATGCCCCAAGCGTGTATGAACCTTCGACGGTAATGGAGATCGTGGTTGTAGTCGAACACAATATCTTGGAGAAGCATATCATGAGGACCATCTCTTCGAGCATAACCAAACTGACGTAGAGCTAGAGAAGGGTTGTAAGTGATACCTCCCCTTATGCCAAGGAGTGGTATATTAGGGAATTCTCCACAACGCTCAATGAATGTGAAGTCCTTTTGAGAGAAAAGACACCAACGAATATCTGAATGAGAGAGTGACATCAACCTTTGAGACCACTTCAATCTTTGCTCGTTCTTCATTACTGATTGAGGAAGGTGCGAAATAAACCACCTGGAAAGTAACGGTATACAACACATGAGAGTTCCTTGTCTTTTGATAGTACGAGTATGGAGAGAATGCAGGATGTCTCCAAGTAAAGTAGGCACAGGATTGCGAGTAAGGAATATCTTGATGGCGTTCACGTCTATGAACTGATCTGGATTAGGAAATAGCACCAAGCCGTAGATTAGCAAGGCCAAGATGTTTTCGAATGCTTGGAAACTCATAGCTTTGAGGAATTCTCGGGCTTTCTTTATTAGGAACTTAGCAAGTAAACCCTTAACTCTGCTTCTAGTTTCCCAATTGGCTTCAATGTCTGAGCACTTTAGATGTAATGCTGATGCGATGTCTTCGTACCTAGGAGCCTTTTCTAAACCGGTGAATGGCATCTGGTCAAGAATAGGTATCCCAAGTAGCTTAGAGAACTCTTCCAAAGTAGGATACAACTGATAATCTGGGAATGTAAAGCAATGGTGTTTCGGATCGAAGAACTGGAATAAGACATGCATCATATCTTCTTCAAAGCCGGAGATAACCAAGTCAAGCAGATAACCATGTCTTTTGATGAACTGAGCATGATCGGGAATTTCTAAAACCAAATCTTTGAGCTGAGAAGGTATACCCATGAAGTTGATTCGAATAGTCTTTCTAGAAGCCATAATCCCTACAAAATAGAGCAAAGATAAATCCCTAGGTCCTTGAAATAGTTAGAAATGATATGCAATGCGATGATGTCATGATGTCATGTTTAACAAGCACAAACAAATCACACAATAGCCCTAGGTTTAAGGCTTGCATGAGGTATAGGTGTGTACCGTGCAAAAGTTTGAGTGAGTTCATCCTGTCCTATAATAGTAACCGGGTTCTAGGAATCTCATATCATTGATCTTTCTCGTAGGCTTTATTTCAATACGACTACCAAGTGGCCGACCGAAAACATCCCAAAAGTCTGATCCTAATGAGCGTAGCATCGAGTATCAGCCAACCTCGGTCTACACCAAAGCCGGCCATCTCACTACCTTCTAATGGCCAAGATGGGTCAATTAGGGTTCTAAAAGTTGAGTTAGTGCTGATGACACCACCAGATGCCGAATACTATCCTTAACTTGAAAATGAGGAGCATCAGGACATCCAAAGTGTCACACTAACGTAGCCATCATGTTGACCGTTTCGGTATACGCCTAACGGTCACGGCGATCTATTGCTACTTACCTAAGGAAACCTGGATCCGGGTGTAGGATCCCCCCACAAGTATAATACCCAAGCAACCCTTAAAGTAAAGCATGCAAGTCAAAAGAAGAAAATGATCTAAAAATCCCTAAGGTATTCTCTCTTAGGGTTTCCCAGTAGCCATTCATGTAATACGGGAGAACCGACTTTTGGAATTTGTTTTGCTTTTATCGCAAATGTTATAGTAAGAGTCGCTACCGACTTTTCTTTTATCCAATTAAAGGAAGGTGAAAAGAAAAAAGACCTTCGTTAGATTAAGTAAGAAGGTTATGAAAAGGGAAGGTATTAGCACCCCTTTCCATCCGTAGTTATCTACGGGCTCTTAGTTGCTTTTAGCTCATCTTTAAAAAAATGCTTTCTGTGTGTGTGTTTGAAAAAATGTTTGTGAAAAGGCATTTCGCTTTGACTTCGTAATGATTCACGCTGGAATGTATACGAAGTGTTTGGAAATGTTTCGTTTTTTGAAAAGTGTTTTAACTTTGACAAAAGTGTGAGGTGTGAAAAGTATTTTGATAGAGCAGGCAACTAAAAGTCTTATTACCTACTCAGAACGGTCGTTTTCGTGTTGTTTTACGTTCCTTTAGAATAGTGTTATCTGTACCATTAGTTGGTAGGTAACCCTATTCGTTGGATGTAAAAGTGACATTCGAAGGGACATCGGATGGTCATAGAAGGCAACTTGTAGGAGTATCCTAGCACATTCGAAGGGACGATCATCACTTTTCGTTGGCAACAATCGAGGGACGAGATCATGTTTTCGTAGGCGACATCGTGGGTCTATGATCTTTGTATCGAAGGGACTATGATGATATGTTTGTAGGCAACGGTGCTAGGATACCTCTACGTTCGAGGGACTTGACCATTTGTTTGAAAGGCAACGAGAGAGAATTACCCTAAGGGGTACATGTGTGAAAAGAGTGTGTTAAATTCAGATATTTTATCTTGTGATTAGAAGTGATCTACGTTCGTTTTTATCTTGCCATACACGCCTAGTTACTAGCAGTTTATAGGGTGCGGAAAGTAAATTGTAGAAAGTAAAGTGCGGAAATTAAATGTCCTACGCTATTACATGGCTTTGGGGCAGTTACATAATATAGGAGTGCGGAAAGTAAATCCTAATTAGACTATTACATTCCATGAGCAGTTACATAATATTTGAAAAAATAATGCGAGAAAATAAATCCTAACTATTACAACCTGTAAGCAGATACATAATAATCGGAAAAGACAAGAAATTCACATAAGAGAAAATATGTTAGTAAAAAAAAAAAATTGAGTTAGGAAAAATATTTTAGGTTAGTAATCCTAATTAGATGATAGAATAATTATTTTGGGAATTTTCTGGATTGGTTTTAATGAGGAAAAGTAATTAAAAGTCAATTTTATGGTTAATTAACAATTAATTAAAATATGCATGCAAAAATATTAATTTTTATGTCAAAAATTAAATAAGCATTTTTTTGTCCTAAATGCAAAAAGAAATTATTTTTGGTGATTTTTTAATGCATGAGAAAATTGTTTGAAGAGAAAATAAATTAGTAAAGAAAATATGAAAAGAAAATAGAAAAAAAGGTTAGTTTGTAAAAGCTGTAAAAAGAAATTGCTGGAGCCAGGATTCGAACCCTGGTCCCCTGGGTTATACGCGCGCACTGTTTGCCAACTAAGCTAGCCTGCATTTGTGTTAGTGACATGGAACGAAATAATTATAAGCGAAATTAATTTCTGGAAATCCAAACAAAAAACACGCGCAAAGAACACCATCGTCCCCATTTGAATTTTTGAACTTTTACCTACGGATTTGGTTCGTAGCTAAAACATATAGCGACGGATTCGTTCGTCACTATAGCACCTGCAATTTTCCAAAACATGATACAAGCAATATAAATTCATAATGAAGCCATGGTTCGATTCAGTTTTGTCTCCTGATCAAGAATATGCCCCTAGTTTTGGCCAATTTTTCCTAAATCGAAGGATCCCAAATTGAAGCTTTGAAACCCTAACAATGGCATCACGATATTCCTGCATCTAAAATCAAATTGAACCACCCAGATAGCTTGCAAACATCATTCTAAACATGAACAAAAATCAAAACAGGTTAGATATGCGTGAATGATCAAAATCGATTTTGAAAAAAGAGAGTGCAAATCAAAATCGTGATTTTATGATTCTGGACGTTTGAATGGCTTGTGAGTGTCTGGAATGAATCAGAGAACTTCTAGGAACGTATTGGAATGCTTAGAATCGTCTGAATTGAAACAAAACTAAGGCTGCCAATTGCTTGTATCACACGGATTTTTTTGAGGTTGGGTAGGGTTCTTGGAGGCAAGGATTTCGTCCTTTGAACTTGTGAATGCATTGTGTACTTATAGTGGATGGATTTAGGTCAAGAATCATGAAGAAATTATGTGCCAATCAATGAGAAAATATTTGATTTGGTATGAAACCAAATATGGCCTTTTTTGATCAAATCTCATTCAATTCCTTTGCCAATCAATGAAATTTCAAAATTGACAGCATGTATGGCTTGCTTGGACCTCAAGAATGAGAGAAAAATCCAATTTGCATTTAATTTTGATTTTCTATCTTTTATTTTAATTCAATTGGCTTTTAAATGATTAAAATCCAAAATAAATAGAAAATAAAAGATAAAATTCGTGACCTTGGGCTTGGAAGTTCCAAATTAGCTAAGGAACAAGTTTGAACCAAGAAAAGTTAGGCCCATTTGCAAAATTTTGGATTTTGTCAAGTATTTCTTTTTGTGCACCTCCTAAAAAATGCTCAACTTGTGCAAGGTGTATCTTACTCAATTTTTAACATTTTTGGGTGTTCTTGGACTTTTTAGAAAGCTCCAGATGTCCTCTAAACAACCTCTTTGGTTTCATCTCAATTGAAGTTTCCATGCTCAATAACACTTCTTTACAAAATGTTGACTTTATGTTTACTTTGAAAAAGACCTGTAATGTTTTGATCCATTACTTCCAAATGAAGCATTTTCTGACCAAGCTTGTGAGACATGAAGTTGTAGAGAATTGAATTCTCTTCAAAATGAGTTGTGGTGGAAAAATTTCTGATAAAGTATGTGAAAGTTATGCCTGGTCAAAGTGCTGTTGACTTTTGTCTAAGAAAGCCTAATTTGGAAACTTTGACTTTTGATCAATTCTTGATTTTTATTGATGAATCATGATCAACCCTTGATCAAATGATGAATATTACTTCAAAATATTGATGTTGACCAAAAATTATGAAGTTTGACTATATGTTGACCACAGTTGACCTTTTGTCCAATACAACTAATTTTCAACCATCTGAGCAATTGTTTGAGGAAACTTGACTTGTAAGGCTTGAAACTTGACATGGAGATCCTTTGGAGCATATGATGAGGCATGATGACCACTGGAAGTGTTGGAGGTCTTCCTTGACTTGAGGATAGCCAAACCCTAGTTTGGGTTGATTGCTTAGGAGAGGGTTTGTCTGGTCAACCCTTGTGAAATCCTTGAGTATGGATATGAGAAATGTCTTGAAAAGTAGGAGGGAAAATTTTGGGGTATGAAACACAGGATCTAAGCCCTAAACTCACAAGTAACATGTTGTACCTGTTCTAAATAACATCCTGAGATCATACAAACAAACAAAGACAATTAGTAATGCATGGATTGAGAGAAACGATTTTGAGACATTTACCAAATTGGAGAGGCTTGGAAAGCTTGATCTAGAGTGCTTTGGCTTTGTCTAATGATGTGAATCGATCCTTGGGAACTTCAGAAACACGAATGGATGGTTGGAATGGCTTGAAATTGCCTGGAAATTGAAACACGATTTTGCAAGTTTTGAGAAACATTTGAGAGATTTCTAGGGTTTGTAAGAGGCTAGCAATCCGTCTAAGAGGTTGGAAAATCGTCCCTTTGTCTTGTGAAGGTGTTAAGTATATATAGAGGAGTGGAAATAGGTCAAGACTTTAAGAGAAAATATTTTCTTTAAATGGAGAATATTTGATTGGAAATTTGTATGAAATCTTTCCAAATTTGGCTCAATCTTTCCCTTAATCTTCTTGCACAAAATTGACAGCTCTTCTGGGCTTCCTTGGTCCTCAAGACATGCACAAATCAAGCCCACCTTGTATTAATAATCATTCTTGTATTTTATTTAATTAAATTTGAACTTAAGCCATTTAATTCAAAAATAAATAAATAAAAAAGATAGGAGGCGTGGTATGAGGTATAAAAGTCATGTAAAATCTCATAATCATGTTTGGATCATAAAATCTTAGGCCCATTTGAAAATTATTTGCTTTTGCCAGGTATGTTTCTTTATGCACCTGCTCAAAAATGCTCAAATTGCACAACTTGTATCTTGCTCAATTTTTAACAATTTTGGGTGTTATTGGACTTTTTAGAAAGCTCAAGGTGTCTTATAAACATACCTTTTGGTTTCATCTTCATTGAAGTTTCCATGCTCATGAAAACTTCTTTTCAAAAAGATGACTTTTTGTTGACTTTTCAAAAGGACCTGTAATGTTTTGATCCATAACTTCCAAATGAAGCATTTCCAGCCCAAGCTTGTGAGACATGAAGTTGTAGAGAATTGAATTCTCTTCACAATGAGCTTTGGTGGAAAATTTCTGATAATGTATGTGAAAGTTATTTCTGGTCAAAGTTCTGTTGACTTTTGATCAAATCTTGGCTTTTTCCTGATGAATCATGATCAAACCTTGATCAAATGATGAATATCACTTCAAAATATTTATGTTGACCAAAAATTATGAAGCTTGACTGCATGTTGACCACAGTGTACTTTTTGTCCAATATAGCTGATTTTCAACCATCTGAGCAACTAGATGAGTAAATTTGTCTTGTAAGGCTTGAAAGTTGACATGGTGATCCCTTGAAGCATATGATGAGGTATGATTACTACTTGAAGTATTAGGAATCCATCTTGACATGAGGGGAGCAAAAACCTAGTTTGGATTAATTGCTTAGAAGAGGGTTTGTCTGGTCAACCCTTGTGAAATCCTCAAGTATGGAGATGGGAATTATCTTGAGAAGCAGGAGGGAAATTTTTGGGTATGACACCCTAGTTGCGGGTTTATTTCTTAGGAGAGGGTTCATCTGGCCAATCTTCGAGGAACTCTTGAGTATAGACATGTGTATTGACTTGAAAAATAGGAGGGTAAATTTTGGGGTATAACAGTTGCCCCTGTTCAATCTTCATGTACATGAGGGGTTAGATTGGTATGTTTGCCTTTTGTGACCTGGGGATAGAAGATGTTTGAACACTCGAGTACCCTATAAATTTGCACTCACTGGTGTATGGAATGAGACTGTCGGCTGACGATGTACTAGGATGGGCTTATAGATGTCATTTCGAGAAGCTGATGCTGGGGAGTGAGTCGTGCGTTAGACTCCATGCATTGATTTTTAACCAGATATGTAGAATTCTACAGGTGGAGAGATAACAACGTTTAGTCGAAGATGGGCTTAAAGATGGCACCTGGAGATACTGATGATAGCAAAGTCAGAATAAACCTTCGTATCGGTTTTATCTGGGATAACCATTCGTCAGGACATAGATAGTTTCTCCGTTTTCTTTCGAGTATTAATCCGTAGTCTGCTATTTGTTGGTAAACTTGTCTGGTCTCGGGAATTCGTACCGTTTGATTGTGTAGATTAGTCGCCCCGTCTTATTTCGGGAATTAATCTACAAGTTGCTTTGCCTGGTATACCCGTCTGGTCTCGGGCCTTCATACCGTTATGGTCGTACATATGGTTTTCTCGTCTAGTTTCAGGCATTAATCTTTTGACCTTATATCTAGAAGTTTGTGAATAATTTTCGCCTGTTTGAGAATTTAACCTGAAAGAACGAGGTTAGTTTTATGCATGTCATGATGCATGTGTAACACGGTGAATTGACTTTGTAGGTTTTTGTATCGCAAATGTGCGGATAGCAAGAGTCGCCACCGACTTTTCTTTTATCCAATTAAGGGAAGGTAAAAAGTACAGAAAAAGACCTTCGTTAGATTCTAAGTAAGGGAGAAGGTTATGAAAAAGGAAGGTATTAGCACCCCTTTCCATCCGTAGTTATCTACGGGCTCTTAGTTGCTCTTAGATCACTTTGAAATTGTGCTTTCTGTGTGTTTGACAAAAATGTTTTGAAAAGGAATTTCACTTTGAATTTGTAATGATTCATGTAGGAATTTATACAAAGTGTTCGGAAATGTTTTTATTTTGGAAAGAGTTTGAACTTTGACAAAAAGTGTGAGGTGTGAAAAGTATTTTAATAGAGCAAGCAACTAAAAGTCTTATTACCTACTCAGAATGATCGTTTTTGTGCGTCATTTTACGTTCCTTTAAAATAATGCTATCCACACCATTAGTTGGTAGGTAACTCTATTTGTTGGATGTAAGCGGGACATTCGAAGGGACATCGTATGGTCATAGAAAGCAACTTGTAGGAAGTATCCTAGCACATTCGAAGGGACTATCATCATTTTTCGTAGGCGACAATCGAGGGTCAAGATCATGTATTCGTAGGCGAGATCGTGGGTCTTATGATCTTTGTATCGAAGGGACTATGATGATTTGTTTTGAAGGCAACAGTGCTAGAATACCTCTACGTTCAAGGGACTTGACCATTTGAATTCGTAAGGCAACGAGAGAGAATTACCCTAAGGGGTGTGCGTGTGAAACGAGTGTGTCAAATTCAGATATGTTTTCTTGCATTTACAAGTGATCTATGTTCAATTTTATCTTGCCATGCACGCCTAGTTACTAGCAGTTTATAGGGTACAGAAATTAAATTGCGAAAAGTAAAGTGCGGAAAGATAAATCCTACGCTATTACATGGCTTTGGGGCAGATACATAATTTGGAATGCGGAAAATAAAAGTCCTAATTAAACTATTACATCCCATAAGAAATTACATAATTGGAAAAAAGAAAACGATAAAAAGAAATCGTCCGAAACGAGATAACCTATGAAAAGATGAGAAATCAGAAAATACGAGGAAATCGAATAAGAGGAAAATGTTAGTAAAAATGATAATTTTAAAACGAGAAAAATATTTCATGCAAGAAACAACATTAATATGCTAAAATATTTTTTTGGGATTTTTTGGCATTAACTTAATAATTAAAAACTAATTAAAAGTGATTTAAATGATAAATTAACAATTAAATTAAATATGCATGCAAAAATAATATTTTTAATTTTATAAATTAAATAAACATTTTCTGGAAACAATGCACAAAGAAAAATATTTTTTGGTGTTTTTAAATGCATAATAAAAATTGTTGAAATTAAATTAAAATGCATGAAAATATTTATAAAAAAAAGAAAAATATGAAAATAGTTGAAAAAACATGAAGTTTGTAAAAGAAAAGAAAAACCGGTCCTGGTGAGGCTCGAACCCATGACCTCTTGGAGCATCTTCAAACAGTCAATGCCTTAACCGCTGGGACAAGTGACATCTGGTGTTTGTAAAGCTGAAAACAATTGAATATAAAGGGTAACGTGTCATGGTTATGTTTGAAACACGGTCAGCCACGCGTGGACCCCATTTGGATGAGAGAACGAATCAGATCGCCCAGAAACGCCACGCCAGCCTTCGCCGGTCCAAGCCAGTCAACGACGTCGGAGCCCTAGCTCCGGTCATCTTCTCCGATCATCCAAATCTCCAAACCTGAAAAATACGCAAAATAAAAAGGCAAGAGGTACCCTACCCCCCTAAATCGGACCTTGCGAATCCAATGGTGGTGTTAGTTTCGATTAAAAACGCCTCTAGCTACCGGTTCGAAGCTCAATAGTTCAAGAACCCTAAACATAGCATCACATGATTTTGACGTTCAAGCTCGCTAACGATTGCCCAGATCATGTATATTGAACCTCATGAACACATTAGAATCATTAGAATCAATTAAAACACGTAGGATAATAAAATGCAAAATCAAGAAAAAATTGAATATGTATGATCATGTATGCATCGATTCAGGCTGCTTTGATCAATAACAATGATGTGTACTTACTCATACTTACCCTAGGAACACAAAGGAACGATTTTGGATGGCTGAAAGTGGCTGGAAATCAAAATTCGAATTTTGATAATTCTTGAAAAAATTTGGCAAAGTGTGGGTTGTTGTAAGGGCTAGGGTTTCGTGTCCTTTGTAATACAGCTTGCTGGCTATTTATAGAGGGAATTAGGAGAGGAAAAAGAAGGAAAAAAGATTTGGTCTTGAATGTGCATTGAATATTTTTCAAATAAAATCAAATTTTGGAGAAATTGGCATGTAGCACGAAATTTGATTTTCTCAACTTTGATATAAATTCACTCCTTTTGGAAAAATATCTTATTTTCATATTTTATATAATTTAATTTTGAATTAAATGGTTTTAAATCTAAAAATAAATTAATAAAATAGAAAATTGCCATGGCCAAACATCAATGGGTCACAAATAACATCATGAACAAGTTTGGATCATAAGATTATAGGCCCATTTGGAAATTTTTGCATTTTGACCAATATCTCCTTTTGTGCAATTGTCCAAAAATGCCCAACTTCTGAATAGTGTATCTTGCACAATTTTCCACATCTTTGAGTGTTCTTGGACTTTTTGGAAAGATCTAAGAGTCCTTTAACCAGCCGCATTGGTTTCATCTCAATTGGAGTTTCCATGCTCAATATATATTCAAAACAAAATGTTGACTTTTTGTTGACTTTGAAAAGGACCTGTAATGTTTTGATCCATACTTTCCAAATGAAGCATTTTTTGAACATTCTTGTGAGACATGAAGTTGTAGAGAATTGAATTTCCTTCAAAACAAGAGGTGGTGGAAAAATTTATGAGAAATTATGAAGAAGTTATGCTCAGTCAAAGTTTGGTTGACTTTTCACTAAGAAACCCTAATTTGGAAAGTTTGACTTTTGAGCAAATCTTGAGTTTTCTTGATGAATCATGATCAACCCTTGATCAAATGATGAACGTAACTTCAAAATGAGGATGTTGACAAAAAATCATGAAGTTTGACTGTATGTTGACCACAGTTGACTCTTTGTCCAATACAACTGATTTTCAACCATCTGAGCAATTGTCTGAGGAAATTTGACTTGTGAGGCTTGAAACTTGACATGGAGAATCTTTGAAGCATATGAGGAGGCATGATGACCATTGGTGATGTTGGAAGTCCATCTTGGTATGAGAATTGCCAAACCCTAGTTTGGGTTGATTGTCTAGGAGGGGGTTTGTTTGATCAATCTTTGAGGAATCCTTGAGTATGGATGTATGAAATGTCTTGAGAAGATGGAGGGCAAATTTTGGGGTATGACAGCATGCAATGTGTAATAATGCTCGAGAATGATATATGCACATGTTATGATTTTTTATGAATGATGTATGAATATAGATGTTATGGTATTTCAAAACATATCCATCTTGAGGAAGACAAAAATGTTCTGCTGTGGATTTTCGACTTCTGCTTGGGGATATAGTTATTAGAGACCCTGACTGGGGGATAAGAGAAATGTGGATTCCTCCGATGCACTATCTGACCAAGTTTCAGGCATGGACACTAATTCTGTTGGGGAATGCTAATCCTTGGGTGACACTTGGCTGGGGATGGAATTTTGTGTGTTGTATTGAAGAATAAACCCTTGCTGGGGAATGATGCGACTTTGAATAACTTATTACTACTCTTATGCTGACATAATAAGTTGATGATATGTTACTTCTCGAGGACCAATGTAACAAAGTAGACGTTCATTGCACGAGGACTGACGTGACAATGTAGATGATCACTGCTCGGGGACTAACATGTTGATATTGAGACGATCACTGCTCGGGGACTAACATGATGAGTTGATATGATCACTGCTCGAGGACTAACGTGATGAGTTTATATGACCACTGCTCAGGGACTAACATGATGAGTTAATATGATCACTGCTCGGGGACTAACGTGATGAGTTGATATGATCACTACTCGGGGACTAACGTGATGAGTTGATACAATCACTACTCGGGGACTAACGTGATGAGTTGATATGATCACTGCTCGGGGACTAACGTGATGAGTTGATATGATCACTCCTCGGGGACTAACATGATGGGTTGATATGATCACTGCTCGGGGACTAACATAATGAGTTGATATGATCGCTGCTTGGGGCCTAACGTGACAAATAAAAACGTGGACACTACTGAAAGGAGATGATAGAATAGTAATTTCGTTGGGGAAGTATGTCTTTGTCGAGGGAGTAATGGCACTGTGGGGATTGTAGAAATTATTCTGTGGGAATATTTCTGTGAAACTGAATCTGTGGGGGATGCGTCAGTGACTTAGGTCGTCATCTCAATTCCTAGAGCTTGTAGTAACTATTGTTTCTGTTCTCTTTTCGTGTATTTGTGAACAAATATACATCGTCAGTTGCATATAATCATTAAAAGCAATCATTGGACTTATGCAAACAAAATAGATAAAAGTAAAAAGATTAAAACTAGAAAAGAGAAATTGTATTAATTTTGAAAAGTAGGCCTATAGACAGGAAGTTCGTGTTCAAAGAGACAAATATCCTAGTAAGAGGAAATCATCGGTAGCATTTGGAAAATAGTAAAATCTATGTGGAAACAATCTCATCAAGTTTCAACTCTACTATTGCTCATATATTTTCGAGTATCTCATCTACTTGCTTCCAGAAGAAGGTGATTGGATTGATCTGTGCCATTTGAATCTTGAAACTGATAGTAGTGTAGTGTGTAATTAGATGATCTTTGACGAGACATAGTCATACGCTTTAATCCCTAACTTTTTCTTATGTGGGAGCCCATTTTCCCCTGGGATCAACTTGTGGTAGGATGATGCGTTTGACTACTAGATTGCCAACTTGGTACACTCGGTGCTTGACTTTTTTATTGAAGGCTTTGATCATGCATTTATGATATATCTGCCCATGGTAGATGGTTTTAAGTCACTTGTCATCGATCAAGTTTATCTAGTCAAGTCGAGTCTGGACTCATTCGTCTTCGTCTAACACCGCATCTCTCAAAACTATAAGTGAAGAAACCTGAACCTCGATGGGTAGAACCACTTCCATACCATATACGAGAGAGAATGGGGTTGCCCTGTGGATGTTCATACTGAAGTGAGATAACCATGGAGAGAGAATGGTGACATCTCATGTCAATCCTTATACGTCACTGTCATTTTCTGTATGATCTTCTTAATATTGTTGTTGGCAGATTCCATTGCGCCATTCATCTTTGGCCGATATGGAGAAGAGTTGTGATGCTTATGCTTGAACTACGTGTAGAGTTAAGTGATCATCTTGTTTTTGAGTTTGGTACCGTTGTCTGTGATAATCTATTCCGGGATGTCGCACCGGCAGATGAGATTATCTTTGACGAAACAAGCCACAACATTCTTGGTAATGGATGCAAACAAGGCTGCTTCTACCCACTTGGTAAAGTAATCGATAGCAACAAGGATAAAATGGTGTCCATTAGAAGAGGTAGGTTTGATTTCCCCAATCATATCAATGCCCCAGATTGTAAACGGCCAAGGAGCTGTCAAAACGTTCAACGACAACCGGAGGCACATGCACTTTATCTTCGTTGGTAGTCAGTGTACCACGATGTTGATATCTAAACCTGACATGTCTTTGTAGGACCAAGCAAAAATCTCAATGTATTATCACAGCATCTGGATCAATCTTTCCTTAACACTATTCTCAAGACCCGCTCCTATCTTGATTTCTTTTCTGTTTCCGTCGGTACCTAGGTTCACCACCTTGACTGGTTCTTCGTGTGATTGTATATCCCTTTCTTCTTGTTGTAGTAGTCTGGCAAGTTCTCATGGAACTTCACAATATTTCTCTCCTTCGTCATCGGCTTGGTAGATCAGATTATCAAAGTCATATTTAGCAATAGCAGAGTCGTTATCGACGAGATCCAGAGTGAACATGGATCTGCAGTTTATTATGTGGGTGTGTGTATGAAAACATAGCTTTTTTTGAAAAGGTGATAAAGTAAAAGAAAGATAGAAAGCGCAAAATTTGAATGCAAAAGTCCAATTCTTTATTGAGTGAAAATATGCGAATGACAAATAATAACCCTCACAAATGAGCCATTGTGCCCCGGGCAAGGCACTAAGTTTAAAGTCTTATTATTCAAAGCTATAAAGCATAAAAGCATAAAACAGAAAAACAATTACTCCTGACTAAAGGAGATTGGCATAACATCCTTAGCCGTCCAATAGTTTAGTCCATCGCCGGTAGTTGGGAAGATCTAGTTGTTAATGTCAAAGTCACCATCATCATCTTCTATAGCATGAACTCCATTCTTGTTGATGCCGAATAGAGGCCGCCCAGCACGTTCACACCGTATCATCTTCTGACCTTTGGAAGTGAAGCCTAAACCAGTATTATCAGATTTGAACGGAAAATCGGGTCGCTGACCCCAAACAGTACAACCTCCTTCTTCTACTACAACTCTGGCATCCTTTAGCGAGGCCATATTTGGTGGGACTCTAGTAACCTTAGGAGTGATAGGAGAGTCGACAGGCTTGACTCGTGGAACTACTTTGAAAGCTTGACAGGGAGTTTTGATAAATTCTCCTTCCATTTCAAAGTATCAGAATGACTGCAGATGACTCACCATATATTATTCTTCTCCGCATACTGTAACGATCTTCCCCTTCACTGGGTACTTCAACTTATGATGCAGGGTAGAGGTAATAGCGCCTACTACATGTATCCTAGGGCCTCCTAGAAGACAAAGAAAGTAGAATCAAAAGTCTAGGAACCTACTTTGATCGACAGGTTGTGCTCTCCAAGTAGTGTTCTCTTCAAACCATCAAAAGCTCTTACGACTATGTCACTAGGTTTCATGATCACTTATTTAGCATCAAGTCTGTCGAGAGCACTTTTAGGTAGGTCATTCAGAGTAGAGCCAGTATCCACCAAGACATGAGACAACTTAGTGCCCTTACACTCTATAGATACGTGCAAGGCTTTGTCGCGTTTCCTTCCGGTAGGAGTCTGATCAGCATCAGAAAAGCCCAAACCATTGTCTGCGGTCAGGCTAGCGATACAACTTTCGAATTGGTCAACATAAGTGTCTTGCGGTATGTGAGAATTCTTTAAAAACTTCACCAACGCCTTAGCATGAGCCTCGGAGCACAACAACAGTGCAAGCATGGAAATCTTGGACGAGGTTTGTCCCAACTGCTCCACAATATTGTAATCACTTTTCTTAATAATCTTCAGGATTTACTCCATCTCTTTCCTGGAGGTATCTTCAGCAACTCCCTTTGGTTCTTGTGTCTGAGCAGGTTGAGTCACTTTCTGTTTTCCTCGAGCCTCAGTAGTCGGTTCAACAACAAAAATGCGAAATGGTGCAGTAGCATCCTTTGGAGGAGAGATATCTGGAGAAAACACTCTTTTGATTTTTGTTACCTTGCTTGATCCAATAATATTGTTGACATCAGGACTCGTAGCTTCAACTGTATTGTCCTCAATGGTTAATGGCTCTTGCTTGACGCCATAGTAGTAAACTTCGGCTCCATAATTCCAAGGTATAGCTTTGTTAGAGGAATATGGAACTGGTCCGGGTGATGTAATAATTAAAGGTGCCACTCTAGATGCAGAATCGGTAGACGTGATCCTTATTGTGTTTACATCGACATATTGTTCGGGATAGTCATTGTCTCCCCCTCTTGTTGCCTTGATGTATTCAATAGAAACCTTGGAGCTTTTGGGGGAGGTATATTTCACCATGAAATGAGATTTCCCATTTGGCTGCCCCAAGGTATCCCAGACTTCTTCTACGCTTATGTATTTAATTTTCAAGTTTTATGAAACATCTTCGCACAAACTCTCTACAGACGGAGTTTTCATGAATAACACTTCTCGATGGTCTATCAGGCGTTGAACACCTCTCTTCAACCAGGCACATCCATTGGGTTCAGATGCGTAGTAATAGCAGTTGTCAAAACATCTTGGAAATATGCCGACTTGTAGCATATTCTTCTTAACAGTCATCAAAGGAGTGGTTAACTCATTAACAACAAAGACATATGAGCCGTTATCAATGGCGTTGGCACTATTTCCATGATGGGCATTGGTGCGATGATCACATTCGGGGTTTCAACGGGAGGATCAAATTCAATTTCTTGAGCTTCAATCTTGTCTTGGATCTTTTTCTTTAGGGCCCAGCAGTTGTTGGTGTCATGTCCTGGGCTATTGGAGTGGTATGCACACCTTGCATTGGGATTGTACTTCGAAGAAGATGTGCTGACATGATGAGGAGGATCTCTTAGAGTAATAAGCTCTGGTTTTAACATGTGTTGCAATGCTTGAAACAATGTCATGTTGATCTTTGTAAATTGTCTTCTTGGTGCGTTCTGCCTACACGTGTTGTCTTGTTGAGGTTGCACTGGTGTGGGATTGGAGATCTGGACTGCCCCCACAGATTGATAGAGATTACCTTTATCACGGTTCTTCTGACCATACAAAGCATTGGTTTCTTTCTTCCCACTAAAAGACCTTTTCGCAGCATTTAAAGATTTCTCGGCTTGAATCTTTCCACTCTTGATTCCAGCTTCAATATGTTCGCCTGTCAATACTAGTTCGGTGAATCCGGCTGAGGAATTTCCAATCAGATGATTGAAGAATGGGCCTGTCAGTGTTCCCATAAACATGTCAACCAGTTCCTATTAGACAAGGGTGGTTGGAATCTGCCTTATAGATCTCTTCATTTATGAGTGTACTCTTTGAATTTCTCATCACGGGCCATAGGCATATTCTGTAGTTGCATACGGGTTGGTGCCAATTCACTGTTATACTGGTACTGTTTGTAGAAAGCATCTTCCAATTCATTCCAGGTACGAATATGGGTATTTTCTAGCTGATAATACCATTCTAACTGTGCTCCAGACATACTCTCTTGAAAGAAATGCATCCAGAATTTCTTGTCATCAGTGTGTGGTTGAATCTTCTGAACATAGGACTTCAAATGAAGCTTCAGACAAGAAATGACATCATACTTAGCAAAATTAGGAACTTTTAATTTGCGGGGAATGACCACTCCAGGAACTAAACTTAAGTCATCAAAGTTCAATCCTGACATTTTTAGATTTTCCGCAACATTCAGACGGTCTTCGACTAACTTATACTTCTCATCGTCAGGAGGATACTGCTCGCTCATATAGTCTTCTCCTTCTTCTTCTTGAGACCCATGATGGCTTCCTTCATTGGCCTTGACGCTTCCTTCAGTTTCGCCACTCTTTTCTAAGAATTCAAGCTATCTGACTACCTTGATTGGACCTCTGAACCTTTTCACCATGTTGAGAATACCAACGATCTTCTTCTTTTTCTTCTTGATGATGAGCTCTTTCAGATGTTTCTGTCCTTGGGCCAAGTTGGTGAACATTTCTTAGAACTGAGTGTTCTAAGCCTGTAGATCTTTGACAGTTTGTTCGAGAGCCATTTCTGCTTGATAAACAACGAGAGAATGAGAAAACCGATCTTCGGAGTACATGTTATGAAATTATATGCTATGATATGCGATGTTATGCAATGTTATGCAATGCTTTCAAGGACCTTAGGAATTTAAATTTGGTAAACAAGGAAGAACAAACATTTTATTAGTTTGATTAGTAAATACAAAAGGAAGTTCAAGTACAAAAGTGAAACTCCTAGTGTTTAGGCCTCCGATGGTAGCTTTCTCTTTGTGTTGACGTAGGTGTTAATGCTCTGTTCCTTGTGAAGTAGCTTCGTCAACTCCAATACTCTTTTCTCGCTTGCATAACACTGAGCTTCAAATGTATCCCTTTCTTATTTAAGTTGAATTAAGGATCTCTTTAATTCTTCAAAATCAGTAGGCATGTCTGGATGGAGAAAGGTATAAGATTCACCGCCTTCGGCAACAGGTTCCATAATTATTGGTAGAATGGCAGCATATGGCATCATGAGATTTTGTGCGCGAGCCCGCACCCATTTGAGGTAAGGTTCCCAAGGAATGGAGTTTTTATTACCCAAAGTCTTGGTATCAGTTTTCTTCACCATGTCCAAGCGTGTACAACTCTTTGACGGTAACCTTAGAGATCGCTGTCGTAGTCAAACATAATGCCTTGGATAAGTATATCATGAGGATCATCTCTTCGAGCATAACCAAACTGACGTAGTGCTAGAGAAGGGTTGTAAGTGATACCTCCCCTTATGCCAAGGAGTGGTACATTAGGGAATTCCGCACAACTATCAATGAAAGTGAAGTTTTTTTAGAGTAGAGACACCAACAAATATCTGAATGAGAGAGTGACATCAACCTTTGAGACCACTTCAGACCTTGTTCATTCTTCATCACTGATCGAGGAAGGTGCGAAATAAACCACCTAGATAGTAATGATATGCAATACATGAGAGTCCCTTGTATTTTCCTACTACAAGTGTAAAGAGAATGCAGAATATCTCTGAGTAAGGTAGGCACATGATTATGAGTGAGGAATATCTTGATGGCGTTCACGTCTATGCATTGATATGGATTAGGAAATAACACCAAACCATAGATTAGTAAATCTAAAATATCTTTGAAAGCATGGAAACTCATAGCCTTTAAGAATTCTCGGGCCTTCTTTATCAGAAACTTAGCAAGCAAACCCTTAACTCCACTTCTTGTTTCCCAATTAGCTCCAATGTCTGACCACTTTAGATGAAAGGTTGCTGCAATGTCTTTAAACCTCGACACTTTTTCTGAACTGGTGAAAGGTATCTGATCGAGGATGGGTATCCCAAGTAACTTAGAGAATTCTTCCATTGTAGGTACCAACTGATAGTCTGGGAAAGTAAAGCAGTGATGTTTTGGATCAAAGAAATGGAATATGACGCTCATCATTTCTTCTTCAAAACCGGAGATAACCAAGTCAAGTAGATAACCATGCCTTTTTAAGAACTAAGAGTGATTGGGAACTTTTGAAACTAACTCCTTGAGCTGAGAAGGTATACCCACGAAGTTGATCCGGATAGTCTTCCTGGAAGCCATAACCCTATAACACAAAGAAAAAGTAAATCCCTAGGTCCTTGAAATGGTTAGAAATTTTATGATGTCATGATTTCATGTTTGAATAGCACACACAAGCAATTCACATAATAGCCTTAGGTTTAAGGCTTGCATGAGGTATAGGTGTCTACCCTTCACCGAAGTTTAAGTTGGTTCAACTTATCCTATAATAGTAACCAGGTTATCAGAATCTCATATCACGGATCTTTCTCGCAGGCTTTATTTCAGTAAGGCTACCAAGTGATCAACCGAAACATCCCGACAGTCGAATCTTAATGAGCGTACCATCGATTATCAACCAACCTCAGTCTGCACCAAAGCCGGCTATCTCACTACCTTCTAATCACTAAGATGGGTCAATTAGGGTTCTAAAAGTTTAGTTAATGCTTGATGACACCATGCAGATGCCAAATATTTCCTCAACTGAACATGAGGAACATCAGGACATCCAAAGTGTCACACTAACCGTAGCCATCATTTTAACCATTTCGGTCTACGTCGGACAATCACGATGATCTATTGCTACTTACCTAAGGAAACCTAGATCCGGGTGTAGGATCCCCCATAAATATAATACCCAAGCAACCCTTAAAAATAAAGCATACAAAGCAAACAGAAAGCGATAAAAAGTGATCTATAGCCCTAAGGCAACCCTTCTTTGGGTAGTTCCTCAACAAAGTCTCCAGTTCTCTAACATGGTGGGAGAACTGACTTGTTTGTTTTGTGTTTTATCGCCAATGTTGTGGATAGCAAGAGTCGCCATCGACTTTTATGTTATCCAATACAAGAAAGGTGAAAAGAACAGGAAAAACCTTTGTTAAATTCTGATTACGGGAGGTAATTATGAAAAGGGAAGGTATTAGCATCCTTTCCATACGGGCTCTTAATTGCTTTAGCTCACTTTTTGAAAACTCGCTTTGTGTGTGTGTGTGATTTGAAAAGAAGTATTTTTCTTTGACCTTGTAATGATTCTTGTATCAGTCCTCAAGAATGTATACGAAGTGTTTCAAAATATTTCGAAAGTTTAACTTTGTAATGATTCTCGTATGGACGTATACAAAGTGTTTTTGAAAGTAATTTTGAAAGAATGTGAGGTGTGAAAAGTATTTGTTTGATTGGAGCAAGAAATTTAGAGTATTATTACCTACTCAGAAGGGTCGTTCTTGTTATTTTCCTTCTCCTTTAGGACAACGTTATCCATACCATTGGTTGGTAGGTAACTCTATCCGTTGGATGTGAAGGGACGTGCGTAGTGTAACACCCTTCTAAAATACCCCGTGAATATTAATAATTAAATTATAGATAACATGTAAAACAAGGGCATTACAATTTAATTAAATAGAAAATCTCATACAATTGACATGCTTCAGTGAAGAACTTCATTCATATAATTAAACCAAAAGACATGTTCTACACAACGGAAATTATCATCAAAACGAAATAAATTCAATCAATAATTATTCCAACATAAACCAAGGAAAACAGAGTTTTAAATATAACTCGCAACCAAACGCTCCCCAGTGTTACAACTACCAGAGCATGACACTAACACACGGATAAACTAAATGCATATCTCAAGAGCCATCCTCACCAGCTCCTAAGCAGCTAATACTTCAATCTGAAATCATCAAAGGGTGAGATTTCATCACAATTAAAATGCATTATAAGTTCATCAAAAGAAATAAAATATCATAAGACATCAGTCCACCCTATTCATCATAATCATAAATATACGTCATACACAAACAATAGACTATAACACTGGAATCCATCCTATCACGTTATAGTCCATACAAAATGTAATGCAAGACTCTATGCATGTGGTACCAACCGTGAACTAAATTCACACACTGTTCCGTTTCCGCCTCGGATACAGCGTTAATCCTCGATTCACCCATACACCATTGGGACACGAATTCAGCCTTACCACCACTAAACAACTGGGTACGGGTATTGGCTCTGCAATTCCAATTCCACACAATGGGAATTAACTCCACCAGAAGGCATATGCATGCACATCATAAAGCATGCAACATTCAACACAGGTTATGACCACATCAGACATCATAAACCATCATCAACCACAACATGATATCATCACTTATCATGAAATAAATCATCACAAAGCATAGATATGCCAAACGATTACCCTTCAATTAGTAAGACTATCACCAGTATATACAACAACAACAACTGAGATCAACAACTACCAGGTATGTACAACATCAACAACAATACATGATATCAACAAGCATCATGAATATACAACACCGACAACAAAACATGACATCAACACAATCATGAATAAACAGTAGGAAAATAACATACAAGCTTCATTTCACGTTCAACCTGTCAGAACAATCCTATACTCATTCATCCACCATTCCCATAACCCCCATTGTTCACAAATCGGAAAAACGGATCATTTAAAAATTAAATCCATTAATTATAATTTTCTTCATTTTATAAAATTGAGTATTTAATTTAAGAAACAATGTCCAAAACGGCGACTAAAACGGACTTACGGTTTGAAAGTTATGAATTTTTAAAGTTTAGTATTTTTCAAAAAGTAATAGTTGGAACGGGTTCCTCCAAATGGGGAATCGTTTCCTGCAAAAAATGTCATTTTCTTGTGTAAACTTTGCACTGGGAACCCGGTTCCTCCCCTGGAGTAACCGGTTCCTGCGTTCAAAAATGACAATTTTAGTGAGTTTTACAAAGGGAACCCGGTTCCTCCATACTTGGAACCGGTTCCTGCACGTTCTGTAGCAGAAAATACTCATTTTGACGGCATTCTTCTTCCCAACTCAAATCCCATCATTCCTCTACGAATCAACTCATCCAATATCACAAAAATCATCCCAACAACAGTATAATAGTGAGATTTAACACAATTCAACCACATCCAACAATCCTATAACATCCATTCATTCTAGTTTCATGCAAGTGGGTAAATTTGGATCAAATCCTACAAACCTAGAGAATCCTAAATTGGAATTTCTAACATGTTAATCAACTCTATTGATTATCAAAACTCATAAGGCATAACAATCAGACAAAATCACCCCTTACCTTAAGGATTCTTCGGATTCTGACACTTTTAGATTTTCCTCCTTCCTTTCCTCTTCTCAATTGCACGTAGAATGAAGGTTCCAATTCTTCTCTTTTCCTTCTTTTATTATTTTTATTATTCTAAAATAATAAAAATAAAACAATTAATATGAGTAGAGCCTTTTACTCATCACACCCCCCACTTTACACGTCACACCACCAACACTTCCACTTTTATTTTAATTAATTAATTCCAATAATCCAAAAATACCAATAATTAGATTCTAATTAAATTAATAATTAAAAGTTCTAATTAAATTAATAATTAAAAGTTCTAATTATTTAATAATTGAAATATTGGGGTGTCGCAACTCTCCCCCACTAAACTAGTTTTCGTCCTCGAAAACATACCTTAGACGAAAAGTTCGGGATAAGAGTCCTTCATCTGGCTCTTCATCTCCCAAGTAACATTACCACCTGCTGGTCCTCCCCAAGCTACTTTCACCAGAGCTATTTCTTTATCTCGCAATTGTTTCAACTTCGGATCCTCAATTCTCACAGGCAACGTTTCAACAGTCAAATTATCTCGCACTTGTATATTGTCTACTTGAATCTCATGAGACGGATCAGCAATGTACTTCCTCAACTGAGATACATGCAAAACATCATGCAAATTTGCAAGCGACGGCGGTAAAGCAATATGATAAGAAACTTTCCCAACTTTCTTCATAATCTGGAACGGACCAAGAAAGCGCGAAGTTAACTTCTTTGACTTCAAAGCTCGACCAATACCAGTCATCAGAGTAACTCGCATAAACACATAATCTCCTTCACTAAACTCAAGATCCTTCCTCCTCTTATCATGATAACTCTTCTAACGATTCTGAGAAGTTCTCATCTTCTCCTGAATCATCTTAATCTTTTCTGAAGTCTGTTGGACAATCTCCGGTCCAATCACAACATTTTCTCCAGATTCGTACCAACACAACGGTGTCCGACACCTCCTACCATACAATGCCTCAAACGGAGCCATACCAATACTTGAATGGAAGCTATTATTGTAGGTAAACTCAATCAATGGTAAGTAACTATCCCAAGCTCCACCATTTTCCAACACACAAGCTCGCAACAAATCCTCTAACGACTAAATCATCCTCTTCGTCTGACCATCTGTCTGTGGATGATAAGCAGAACTCAACCGCAACTTAGTACCCAAAGCTTCTTGCAACCCCGTCCAGAACTTTGACGTAAACCTCAGATCTCTATCCGACACAATACTAGAAGGCATACCATGCAAACTCACGATCTTATCGACATACAACTCTGCCAACCTCTCCATAGGATAATCCATTATTATTGGAATAAAATGATCAGACTTCGTCAACCGATCAACAATAACCAAAATAGAATCATAATTCTTCGTTGTCCTTGAAAGACCAGACACAAAATCCATAGAAATTCCTTCCTATTTCCAATCCGGAACAAACAACGGTTCCATCAATCCCGATGGTTTCTGATGTTCAATTTTCGGCTTTTGGCAAATCAGACAAGCATAAACAAACTCACCAATTTCCTTCTTCATTCCAGGCCACCAAAATAACTTTTTCAATTCATGATACATCTTAGTAGCACTAGGATGAATACTCAATCCACTATGATGTCCTTCTTCCAAGATACTCTTCCTAATCTCTGCAATATCTGGAACACAAACTCTATCACCAAATCTCATAACACCATTCTCTTCAATTCGGAATTCACCTTCTTGACCTTGGTTGATCAATGTCAATTTATCAACTAAATCGACATCAGATTTCTGTCCAGTTCAAATCTCATCTAAAATACCACTAGTCAACTTCAACATACCCAACTTAACACTATCAAAAGTAGTCTCACATACCAAACTCAAGTCTCTGAATTGCTCAACTAAATCCAACTCACGCACCATCAACATAGACATATGCAACGACTTCCTACTCAACGCATCTGCAACCACGTTTGCCTTACCAGGATGGTAATTCAAACCGAAGTCATAATCTTTCAGGAATTCTAACCACCTTCTCTGCCTCATATTGAGCTCTTTCTGATCGAATAGATACTTCAGACTCTTATGATCGCTGAATACCTCGAATCGAGATCCATACAAATAATGCCTCCACAATTTCAAAACAAATACCACAGCTGCCAACTCTAAATCATGAGTTGGATAATTACTTTCATGAATCTTCAACTGTCTTGAAGCATAAGCTACTACTTGCTTATCTTGCATAAAAACACCACTTAATCCCATCAACAAAGCATCACAGTACACAACAAAAGATTCCGCCGGATTCGGAAAAATCAAAATCAGAGCACTAGTCAACCTCCTCTTCAACTTTTGGAAACCTTTCTCACATTCAGAATCCCAAACAAACACTTGACCCTTTCTTGTCAACTTAGTCAACGACAAAGCTAACTTCGAAAATCCTTCAATGAACTTTCTGTAGTAACCTGCAAGACCAAGAAAACTACGGATTTTAGAAGCATTTTTCGGTGCTTCCCACTGAGATACCGCTTCTACCTTCGTAGGATCAACAACAATCCCATTCTTGGAAATCACATGGCCAAGAAAGCTTACTTTACTCAACCAAAATTCACACTTGGACAACTTTGCATAGAGCTTCTTCTGTTTTAGCAATTCCAATACAACTCTAAGATGTTCTGCATGCTCTTCATCATTCTTCGAATAAATCAGAATGTCATCAATAAAGACTAACACAAACTTATCAAGATACAAATGAAATATCCTGTTCATATACTCCATGAAAACACCAAGTGCATTAGTAACTCCAAACGACATAACAGAATACTCATAATGCCCATACCTCGTTCTAAATGCAGTTTTATGAATATCTTCCGTCTTCACACGAATCTGATGATATCCATACCTCAAATCAATCTTACTAAATACACAAGCTCCAACCAGTTGATCCATCAAATCATCAATCCTCAGAAATGGATACCATTCTATAACCTTATTCAACCAACTTCACGGCATCGAACTAAACATTATAGACACTTTCTCATTAATTCACTAATCTTTGGGATTCATTACTTAATTTTCTTCCTTTTCCTTCACTTGCATCGAAGAATACAACATAACAATACCGCACCATCATTAACAGCTGCATAACTCTGATCATCCATCTTAATTTATTGTCCTTATTAGAGTCTTCGTCAACTTGTATGGTTCACAAGCTTCTACCAAACATTCACATTCATCACTTTATGGCCCATTTAGATAGCAAGACAATTTTATACCATCTAATACGAATCCGTCTACTATCAACAAGAGATTAAGGGTGATCAAGTCCTCAATTTGTCAATAGACATCCGATAATCATACTGGAGTATAAACCATCATTACCAACACTTCTTGTTCTCAGAATCATACTCGCCTCTTTGCACTTTCAATTATGACTCGCGGTCCAAACGATTCCAACAATTCTAACCACTCTTGCACTATCATCTCAAGCAGTACCTCTTACCAATGAATTACAATCGGAACATATCCAAGAAGCATATCTTCTCCCCCACTTAGTTTCACACCACTCATGCAATAAGCAATCAGAAAAGCAACAAGTACCGACAGTGTTGTACACACTTGTCGCGTATACAGGGATAATGACATTAAGACACTGGTCACAATGACCAACTATGCTCTGATATCACTATTGTAACACCCTTCTAAAATACCCACGAATATTAATAATTAAATCAGAGATAACATGTAAAACAAGGGCATTACAATTCAACTAAATAGAAAATCTCATACAATTATCATGCTTCACTAAATAACTTCATTCATATAATTAAACCAAAAGATATGTTCTACACAGCAGAAATTATCATCAAAACGGAATAAATTCAATCAATAATTATTCCAACATAAACCAAGGAAAACAAAGTTTTAAATATAACTCGCAAGCAAACGTTCCCTAGTGTTACAACTACCAAAGCATGACACTGACACGTGGATAAACTAAATTCATAGCTCAAGAGCCATCGTCACCAGCTCCTAAGAAGTTAATACTTCAATCTGAAATCATCAAAGTAAGGGTGAGATTTCATCACAATTAAAATGCATTATAATTTCATCAAAAGCAATAAAATATCATAAGACATCAGTCCACCCTATTCAGCATTATCAGATCTGCCTCATACACAAGTCATAAATATACGTCATACATAAACAACAAACTATAACACTGGAATCCATCCTATCATGTTATAATCCATACAAAATAAAATGCAAGACTCTATGCATGTGGTACCAACAATGAACTAAATTCACACACTGTTCCGTTTCCCCCTCAGACACAGTGTTAATCCTCAATTCGCCCATACACCATTGGGACACGAATCTAGCCTCACCACTGCTAAACCACTGGGTACTGGTATTGGCTCTGCAAGTCCAATTCCACACAATGAGAATTAACTCCACCAGAATGCATATGCATGCACATCATAAAGCATGCAACATTCAACACAGGTTATGACCATATCAGACATCATAAACCATCATCAACCACAACATGATATCATTACTTATCATGAAATAAATCAACACAAAGCATAGATATGCCAAACATTTACCCTTCAATTAGTAAGACTATCACCAGTATATACAGCAACAACAACTAAGATCAACAACTACCAGGTATATACAACATCAACAACAATACATGATATCAATAAGCATCATGAATATACAACATCGACAACAACACATGATATCAACACAATCATGAATAAACAGCAGGAAAATAGCATACAAGCTTCATTCCACGTTCAACCTGTTAGAACAGTCCTATACTCATTCATCCACCATTCCCATAACCCCTATTGTTCACAAATCGGAAAACGGCTCTTTTCAAAATAAAATCCATTAATTATAATTTTCTTCATTTTATAAACGGTTCAAAACAGCGACTAAAATAGACTTACGGTTTCAAAGTTATGAATTTTTAAAGTTTAGTATTTTTCAAAGAGTAACAGTGGGAACGGGTTCCTCCAAATGGGGAACCGGTTCCTACAAAAAATGTCATTTTCATGTGTAAAATTTGCATTGGGAACCCGGTTCCTCCCCGGGAGTAACCGGTTCATGCGTTCAAAAATGACAATTTTAGTGAGTTTTACAAAGGGAACCCGGTTCCTCTATACTGGGAACCGGTTCCTGCACGTTCTGTAGCAGAAAATACTCAATTTGACAGCATTCTTCTTCCTAACTCAAATCCCATCATTCCTCTATGAATCAACTCATCGAATATCACAAAAATCATCCCAACAATAATATAATAGTGAGATTTAACACAATTCAACCACATCCAACAATCCTATATCATCCATTCGTTCTAGTTTCATGCAATTGGGTAAATTTGGATCAAATCCTACAAACCTAGAGAATCCTAAATAAGGATTTCTAACATGTTAATCAACTCTACTGATTATCAAAATTCATAAGACATAACAATTAGACAAAATCACCCCTTACCTTAAGGATTCGTCGGATTCTGACACTTTTGGTTTTTCCTCCTTCCTTTCCTCTTCTCAATTGCACGTAGAATGAAGGTTCCAACTCTTCTCTTTTCCTTCTTTTATTCCTTTTATTATTCTAAAATAATAAAAATAAAACAATTAATATGAGTAGAGCCTTTTACTCATCACACCCCCACTTTACACTTCACACCACCAGCACTTCCACTTTTATTTTAATTTATTAATTCCAATAATCCAAAAATACCAATAATTAGATTCTAATTAAATTAATAATGAAAAGTTCTAATTATTTAATAATTGAAATATTGGGGTGTCACACGTAGGGTCATCTTATGGTCATTGAAGGCAACATTGTAAGGATACCTTAGCATTTCGAAGCGATGATCATCAATTATTCGTAGGCAACAACCGAGGGACGAGATCATATATTCGTAGGCAATATCGAGGGTCATCGAGGGGCTATGATCTGTGTCATGATTTTTGAATGAGTGACGTTTCTAATGGTACCCGTACATTCGAGGCACATGACCATTTTTATTCGTAAGGCAACAAGAACGGATACTCTAAGGGTGCAGGTGTGCAAAGTGTGTTTAATTCATATATATTATCTTGAAGATTAAATTATTCTAAGATTGATTAGTCTTGCCATATTATCCTATTAGTCGTACATCTAAACAATTATATACAATTATAGAGGGTGCAAAAAGTAAATGCGGAAAAGTAAAGGTCCTACACTATTACATGGCTTTGGGGCAGATACATAATATGAGGTGCGGAAAATAAACCCTAATTAAGATATTACATCCTGTGAGCAGATACATAATAATAAAAAATGCGAGAAATTAAACCTAACTATTACAACTTGGAAGCAGTTACAATAATCGAAAAAATATCGAGAAAAAGATTAAAACGGAATAAGAGAAAATCATGTTAGAAAATTATTTTTGATGTTAGTAGAAAAAAGTATTAAAATTAGTAAAAAGTTTAAGTTTAATAAAAAAAAAAACCTAATTACTAGCAAGAAAAAATATTTTTGTATTTTTTGTGGGTTGATTTTATTTAAGAAAATAAATTAAAGTTTAATTAACAATTAATTAAAAGAAATAATTTAAATGAAAAGAAAATTAAAAAATTTTTATGTCAAAAATTAAATAAAGATTTTTTGTGACCTAAATCTAAAATAAAAATGATTTTTAGGGTTTTTATGATATTTAGAAAATTATTTGAAAAATAATTAAATTAAAGAAATAAAATAGGAAAAATAAGAAAAATAAGAGTAGCCCTAGGGGATCGAACCCAGGACCTCTTGGTCACCAGCGCGCGCCTCCTGCCATATGTGTTGCATGTGTTTGGTGTTATGAAACGGAATCAAAACAATATATATGAAAAAACTAATTTGAAAATTATTTAAAATGAAAACGCGCGCGGTCACTATTCATCGTCCCCAAATTTGAATTTTCTAGAAACATTACCCACGGCTTTTCCACCAGTAAAGTTATATAGGCGGTGTCTGTTCGTCACTAAATCCCTTCACAATTCAAAAATTCAAAATACGAATGATAAATTTCAACCAAGGGGATAGATCGACTGGAAATTGTCTCCTCAATCCAATGGTGCCCTTGATTTTGTCCAATTTTTCCTCTAACCTAATATCCCTAATTCGAAGGTTCGGAACCCTAGCAATGGTGATTCATGATACCTACACTTAAACTCAAATTCAATTGCCCAGAAAGCTTGCAAACATCATTCTAAACATACATATATAATCGAAACATGTTTATGATGCATATATTTAGAAATTTGATTTTGAGTAAAGAGATGCAAACCGTGATATGCTATATCGTGTTTCCGGGTGTTTTGATACCTTGTAACAATCTGGAATGCTTCAGAGGGGATCAAGGAATGTAGTTTGAGGATTTGTTTGGTCTAAATTGAGCTAGAACCTTGGCTGCATGTTTCTTCTTCTCCACAGTTTTCAAACTCTTCCTAGGGTTCTTGAGGCTGCCAAAATCGTTCTTAATCATATGGAATCCTTGTTCATATATAGGAGACTGAATTAGGTTAAGATTTATGGAGAAAATATATGGCATTCATTGTGAAAATATTTGATTGCCAATTTGCTTTAAAACTTGATTTTTTCGTCAATCTTACACCAATCTCATGCCAATAAGATCTTGCACAAATTTTCCAGCTTTCTATGACTATCTTGGACCTCAAACAACTTGGAAATCAAACCCACACGCCCTTAAACCTTTCCTTGCATTTTACTTTAATTAAAATTGAATTTTAATGATTTAATTCAAAAATAAATAGAAGGAGGGCGTGTAATTGAACTTAGAGGCTATGGATAATGTTAGAAAAAAGTTTGGATCATAAAAACCTAAGCCCATTTGGAAGAAATTCAAAATTGATCTATGTTTTCTTCATCCACTTCATCAAAATTTCCAATTTTGCTCATGCCATAACTTGCTCAATTTTTATCATTTGAGAGTGTTCTTGTAAATTTTAGAAATCTTAAAATGTAATATAAATATTCCTTTTGGTTTCATCTTCATTGAAGCTTCCATGCTCATGTGCACCTCTTTGGAAAAAGATAACTTTTTGTTGACTTTTGGAAGGACCTATAATGTCTTGACTTATATCTCTCAAATGAAGCATTTTTGGGCAAACCTTGTGAGATATAAAGTTGTAGAGAATTGAAATCCCATTAAAATGAGTTGTGTTGTAAATTTTTTTGATGAAGTATGTGAAAGTTATGCTTGGTCAAAGTTCTGTTGACTTTCCCTTAAGAAACCCTAATTTAGAAACTTTTGACTTTTGATCATTTCTTAAATTTTATTGATGAATCATGATCAACCCTTGATCAAATGATGAATATGACTTAAAAATCTTGATGTTGACCAAAAATGATGAGGTTTGACTGTATGTGGATCACAATTGACTTTTTGTCAAATACAGCTGATTTTCAACCATCTGAGTAATTGATTGAGCAAACATAGGATATGAGGCTTGAAACTTGACATAGTGATACTTTGAGATATATGAGGAGGCATGATGATGACTTAAGAAATTATAACTCATATTTATCTTAAGAGAAGCAAATCCCTAGTTGTGGGTTGACTACTTAGGAGAGGGTTTGTCTGGTAGACCCTTGAGTAGTTCTTGACTATAGAGATGTGTATTGACTTGAAAAATAGGAGGGAAATCTTTTGGGTATAACAACCACCCTTCGACCTAAAACCACTATGGAACTTAGATGTGGAGTCAAGTGCTTTATTGCTGATCAAACATTATTCGTAACAGGATGACCATAAAGACAGTTGATGGGTACTTCACAAAGCATGATGAGGGACATGAGTGACCTAGATAGAATTTTCCCATCCTGTTTAACAGGACAAATGTCTGAGGGACCAATATTGAACTAGACAAGGGTGACACGGTCTATGCCTTGTGTTCAATATAGACATAAGAGAAAAATGATAATCATACACACAAGCATTATCACATAAAAGTTTTTCTCAGATCACATGACATTTTCATGACTTGGATAACAATGATATGTTGCTACAGGGTCACACATAAGGACAAAAAATGAGAGATAGAGTAAATGAGGAACATCGTAAGGTACGGTGCACTTAAGTGGAATACGGAATATGGTAAGGTACCACGCGATTAAGTGATATGCGGTACATCATAAAGAATGATACTCATATGATTAATTGGGCTTTTAGCTATAGCCTTTATTGGGCTTTTAGCTTGCAGCCCACACTTTTGGTTCTATAAATAGAACCCTTGTGCTGAAGCATTTCACTTGATGAAAATTCGGTCTTGAAATGCTAGCTGTATTTTTGCTCACTCTCTCACTCAAAACATCCGTTCGTGAGCAGCTAGTACTGTGACTGGGAGCGATCTGTTCGTGCAGACTGAGTAGAGATGTTGTTCTTCATCAATGTTCGTGATCACAACATCAGAGGTCGAAATCTCCATAAGAGGTAACATATTCTATCACTGACCATGATCATTCGTAAGGATCGCTAAAGGAAAATTGAATTTCCGCTGCGTTTTTATATTGCAATTTTCCTTCACGTCAAAATATGATTGTTCTTACAAAAAATGTATGATTCTCAAGATGATTCAAAGCAAACATTTATTAAGGGAAATTTGTTAACTGGATATTTCAACTACATGAAATTCTATGTTAAAATGATATTTATTGAAAAGGAATGTAGTTCGAAAAGTAGAATTTAGAAATTTACTTGAAAGCTTCGACGGACATAAAGTTGATAAAAGCCTTATTTTGCTAAGTGTTTAGTGAAAGGGTTCATAGACGAACCATTAAGATATAAGGTTATTTAAAATATCATAGAAATATTTCAATCACCTTGTTTTGGCACTTCGAAGACTAAGAGTTTTTCAAATTCAAAAGTTTGATCTTATCCAAAAGAAAGGTTGGAGGCTTGAAGTTTAATGGCGCATGCAAATATCAAACGTGGTGACTTCTTGTTTAAAGACTGTTTGGTCGAAATTAGTATAAATAGGGGTCTTAGTGTTATGATTATGTGTGTTCACATCTTTGTACAAAACCACTCAAAATTACTCAAAGTACAGCGTTAGAGAAATGAGTAGTTGAGAAATGTATGTATGATGCACCAATTTACATTTACTGCAATTTATATTCAATATAAATGTTAATATTTCTTTTAAAGTTCATGTCAAAGCAAATTTTACATTTAATTCACTTTCAAAGATATTTTATATTATTTCTTTGAAACATTAGTTTCATCGAAATTCATCTAGATAAGAAATAAAAAAATTCATAAAAAAAACTAGACACATGTCCTTAGGATCAATCTGGTCAATCTTGTAAGTAACTACAGCTCTTTTTCAATTTAGAAGACCAGTAGGTTTTTACCAAATTTCAGGGTAAACAAATATATGTCGATTTGTGTTGTGGGATGTGTGTACAAGCTACTTAAAAAAAATCTTGGCGGCTAGGTTTAGGAGTTTTGTTGGGAAGTTGGTTTCGTCTAATCAATCAACTTTTGTTACGGGTTGACACATTGTGGATGGCGTTCTTATGGTTAATGAGGTGTTGGATTTGGCCAAAAGAGAAAAAATGGGGTGTGTTGTTTTAAAAGTGGATTTCCAAAAAGCTTATGATTGTGTGTGTTGGAATTTTTTTAGGGTAGTGCTAAAATTGATTTATTTTGGGAAAATGTGGTTGATATGGATGGAAGGTTACATTTTACTAGTAGTATGTCTATTATTGTTAATGGTAGCACCATGGAGGATTTCATAGTTGAGAAAGGTCTTCGTTAATGTGACTCTATCTCTCATTTCTTACTTGTGTTTGTCATGGAGGTCTTAACGGGCCTTATGAGGAAGGATATTGAGATAGGACATTTTTGTGGTTTCAAGTTAAATGATGTGGAGGAATAGAATATTCTTCAATTTGCGGATGACATGATTATCATGGGGGAGGGATATTGTGAGAATCTTTAGTGATTGAAAGTCATCCTTAGGGTCTTTGAAATGATGTCAGACTTGAAGATTAATTTTCATAAAAGAAAGCTCTATGGTTTAAATGTGGGAGATTGGTACTAATATGCGACATCAATTTTCTTTCTTGTAAAGGTGATTCTATTCCATTTAAGTTTCTTGGTGTTAAAGTTGGGGATAGTCCGAGGAAATTATCTACCTGGAGGGACTTGATTAATCATTTGAAGAGGAGTTTGGCGTGTTGGAAATGCAATCATATTAATCTTGCAGGTCGTGTGGTGATGATCAATTCGGTGTTAAATGCTATTCTAATTTACTCATTATATTTTTACAAAGCGCCACCAAAGATTCTTCATGAAATTCGTAGGGTTCATTGCAATTTTCTTTGGAGTGGTAGCGAGAATAAGAGGACAATTAATTGGGTAATTGAGACATTTTTTGCAAACAGTGTGATAAAGGTGGCCTTGGAGTTAAAAATGTCGAGATTTTGAATGTGTCGTTACTAAGTAAGTGGAAATAGAGGATCTTAAAAGAGAAGAAGGTGGTTTGAAGTGGCATTTTAAAGTATCGACATGTGAATCCAGAATTAAAAGTCAATATTGGTGATAATAGTGTGTTGAATAGAAATGATTCTATTTGAAAAGAGACATTTTATTATCAAATAATTATGTCAATATGTTGGAAAATAATTTTGCAGGTGCAGTTAATTATTGCATGGGTAACAAAATGGATACGCTTTTTTGGGTCATTGCTTGATAGCATCGAACATTTGGAGGAAAGTTTGCGAGTAAATTGGTTCGTTAGAAAAGTTAACATTGACGAAGTTCAAATGTTTTTTTGATCATTGTGAAAAGGTGAAGAATCTATCTAAAAAGTTAATTGTTGCGGTTATTTGGTTAGCAACGATTTGGAGCCTTTGGTAATGCAATTATTTTTTAGGGCGAGTCTTTTAATTTTGATGATTGTATGTCAGAGTTAGTTGGAAATTCTTAGAAGTTGTTAAACTCCTATAGTAAGATTGTAATCTCGTGTAACTTTCATACTTAGAATATCCTACCGCTCCATTGTGTTTAGGACATATGAGTTTCTAGTTGTTTATACGGGTGGAGGATTCCTGATACTCCATTTGAATGAATCATTGCCTATTAAAAACATAATATAAATTTTGTTCTACTTATGAGTTTAACGACATAACACCATACTCAAAAGAAGATATACATGACATCCGTGAATATTGGGCCGATGTCTTGTTATATTGTTTTGAATCCTAACAATAATTTTTCTTGCTTGTTATATGCTTAATGAATATATATATATATATATATATATATATATATATATATATATATATATATATATTGTATTATGTCTTTAAGAGAACAATATAAATAATTCTGATTATGTCATGTAGTTTATAGTTTCTGTGTACAAAAATGATACAGAGTGAAAATATGATTCAAAACAATATAAATTTAATAGATGCTAGTGATTCTGATACAAACCAATGAAAATGAGATATAAAAACAAATTATATATGCCAATAAATAAGATTTATCTCTTCGATTATTATTTAAAACAGAGATAAACATATCTTATTATCTCAATTATTAAATAAAATTGAGTGATATGTGGCACCCTACAAAATTTTGAAAATAAAAATATGTTGTTGTTAGAAATCGAACCTAGCTATAAACATTTGCTTTCTATCAAAACCAAGGAATAATGTGACAAGTTTTCATATCACTTTTCATTACCTCGTTTGTATATCCGAGATAAAAGTCATTTTGCATATGAGTCAAGACATCTTATTTATAGCATTGATGAGTTTAAAATTTTATTGACACTACAAAAAAGAAGCTCATTTTCCACGTGAAAATAACGTGACAAACTTCAAAAATACGTCACAAAAAAAAACAGTGACGTGGTGAGTTATGTCGCTGGGGAACAAGTGGCAACCTTGTAGCGACGTGCTTCCCATGTCACAAAGTTGTGACGTGGTATTCACGTCGCAAAGGCTTTGCATAGGGAAAGACAAGTAGCAGCTTTATTAGCGACGTGGTTTGCATGTCACAAATTTGTGACATGATTCTCACGTCGCTACAGGTGACGTTTTTGTTTTTTAAAAAATTATTTAGTAATTATTTTTTATATTAATTAATTTATATAATAAAATTTAAATAATAAAAATTTTATAATAAAAATTATATAATAATAATTATATAATAAAATTTATATAATAAAATTTAAATAATAAAATTTATATAATAAAATTTATATAATAAAATGTATATAATAAAATTTATATATTAAAATTATTATAATAATATATTTTATTATATATTCGAATAATAAAATTTTATAAAATAAAGTCATATAATAAAATGTTATAATTTAATAATTTAAAATGATAAAAATAAATATCTTACATAAATGCAAATTTAAAAACAAAATAAATAAAATGTTTTCACGGGGCATCTTCACCCGGATAATTATCAAGATCAAAATCATCAATTCCGTCATTATACGGCTGTGTATCAGGAACATTTTGATTTCCACCACCTTGCATAAACCTTCTCATTTGCTCCTCCATATCAGATTTCCTCCTCTGCATGATCTCCAACTGCTGCTCCTGCTCTTGCCTCATTGTCGTCATTTGGGCCTCCATTTCGCATCTCACTTCACTTGTCGCCAATTGTCTTACTGTTTCAAGTTGATCCTGTGTTAGATTCGGTTGACGTGACCCTCCCTCTCCATCTCTAAGTCGTTGAAACAGATTACGATCACCAACTCTCAAGCCGGAGGCCAAATTTCCACCTGCAAAAAAGCAACCATTAGGCCCTTTTCCATTAACTACTTCATTCCAAATATAGAAATCAACATCACCATTAAGCGGCTCCCCCTCTGCTGGCCTATATTGAGGATTGTTTTCCAAAAAAAGTGCAAGCAATGTCTGATAATCATCCTACACATACATTAAATAATAAAATTAAAAAAAAAATTACACACACACACACACACACACACATATATATATATATATATATATATATATATATATATATATATATATATATATTAAATTATACTAAATTAATACATGTATATATTAAATTATACTAAATTCAAATATATTAAAAAGTTGTCACGTGATTTCATAAATCAACTTATGAATTGCCACGTGATTTTCACGTGGCAATTTATCAGTTGCCACATGAAAATCATTCACGTGGCAATTTATCAGTTGCCACATGATAATCATGCCACAATTTATAGGTTGCCACGTGAAAATAACGTCACAAATTTTGTTATTAACTTAAAAAATAAATAAATTAAATAACTTACAAAAGCTCTCTGTGTGCGATTGTCGACAAAACCTCCAGATTTCTTTGTCCGAGTCCTCGTAATCAACTCAATGATCAATGGTGGTCTCCCCAACTCCTTAGTCTAAACAATAAAATTAAAAATAATTAGTAAAAAATATTATGAATAAAAATATCACTTAAAAAATTAGTAATTTTTATCATCCGCCGGACATACTCCGCAGTACTAATACTTCTTAAAAGTTTCGGATTTAGCCTTGAATTCTGGCGAACCCCAATATGTAAGAAGTTCGCCAAAAACCTCTATGCCTATCCAGTTAGGACGGATACCATGAAGCTCATAATTCTCCCTAACCCGCCGCATTATATCAGAAAATCTTCTAGAAGTTCTGCTATAATAGATTTTTTCCATAATTTTCTCATTCAACGGATCCCACACACATTTTTCCTGCAATATTGTATGGCATTAAAATAAAAAGTTAAGTAATTATCATTAAAATGTGACTTAAATAACAATACTAAAAAAATATATTAAATTTACAACTTAAATAAATAACAATACCTTAAATTTTTTAAACCATTCTTCTTTATTTGTAACCTCGCCAAAGTTCCTCCAAAATGATTTATACATCTATTGGATTATATAATTAATAACCTTGCGTGATCCGACTCAAATTAAACAACAAGATTTTGAATAAACAATATTAATTATAAATTTATACAAAAAATTAAAATAAATATGTACTTAAATAAAAGTTTATATAAGAAACTTACTTGCTTCCTTCGGGCCAAATCCAAAACCTCCCGTCAATGACATGAATCTCACTCCGATCATCTCTCCCACGAAGATCAGCTCCATCTATATCATCAGCTACCACATCTGCATCACCGTCAGCCTCACGTGCAAGTACATGTGTAGGACGTGGGTCTTGGATCAACAATGGTATGTGGGGTGCGTGATCCTCCGGCCCGTCTAGGACGTGGGGCGCGGGATCCTCCAGCCTGTGTGGGACGTGGACTGGGGGATCGTCCAGCCTGTGTGGGACGTGGACTAGGGGATCATCCAGCATGTGTCAGACGGGGACTGTTGGATCCTCTAGTATGTGTGAAATGTGGGTTGTTGGACCCTCCCGCCTGCTGGAAGGATGAAGACATCTGTGTGGGATATAAAAAACCGGTCCACCCGCCTGCTGGAATGGTGAAGGCACGCCAGTCTGTAGAAATGGAAAACTGGGTCCTCCTGCCCACTGGAAGGATGAGGGGACACCAGTCTGCTGGAAAGATGAAGGCATCTGGGTCGATGTGAAAGGAAAACTAGATCCTCCCGTATGTTGGAAGGACGATGGCATCTGAGTCGGTGGGAAAGGAAAACTAGATCCTCCCGCATGCTGGAAGGATGATGGCATCTGAGTCGGTGGGAAAAGGAAACTGAGGCCTCCAGGTGGCACAAAAGATGCAGGTACCCCAGACGGGAATGTATGGGAGGAGAGTAATGGGACAAAACCCTGAGTACTGACCAGGGACATAGGATCAACCTGACTCTGAGGGGGGGGCACATGGCTGAGTGAGGAGCCTCACATGTTACTACCCTCGGACGCTGAGACTTCTTACCGCTATCCTTATTCTTAGGTGGCATTTTACCTATTTATATATATTTTCATAAACAAAGATAATAAAGTCATTAACATCAATAGATATTCATTAACACATTCAATATATACATGTTTAATAGATATTCATTAATATTACATTAAGTGATTAATTAATCTAAATCTTCATGCTCGTCATCCATATCATTTTCATCATCTGATGTAATATTGTCCTCGGATTCAAACTCTTCATCATTCTCTTCATCCACATTATTATCAACCAACAATATAGACGCATCAAGTTGATGTCCTTCAACAGTTGTATCAGACAAACTTGTAATGTCTTCAGCTGCAACCACATCATTAATCTGTTCAACGTCATCAACTTGGTAGGCAGCATCTTCCACTAGATCTTCAGTTTCAATATGACCTAGCGGTTTTGTTTTTATTACAACACACCATCCTTTCTTACGTATTACAAATGAAGGATAAGGAACATAATAAACTTGCCTAATGTGATACGGTGAACTGACTTTTAGGATTTTTGTATCCAAATATGCGGATAGCAAGAGTCGCCACCGACTTTTATTTTTATCCAATTAAGGGAAGGTAAAAGTAACAGAAAAAGACCTTCGTTAGATTACGAGTTCGGAGAATGGTTATGAAAAGGAAGGTATTAGCACCCTTTCCATCCGTAGTTATCTACGGGCTCTTAGTTGCTCTAGATCACCTTTTTTAAAATTGCTTTCTGTGTGTTTGACAAAAATGTTTTGAAAAGGCATTTCGCTTTGACTTTGTAATGACTCATGTAGGAGTGTATACAAAGTGTTCGGAAATGTTTTGTTTTTGGAAAGAAATTGAATCTTTGAAAAAAAGTGTGTGGTGTGAACAGCATTTGATAGAGCAAGCAACTAAGAGACTTATTTACCCACTCAGAATTGGTCGTTTTGTTGTACTTCTACGTTCCTTTTAGAATAGCGCCAGCCATACCATTAGTTAGTAGGTAGCTCCATTCGTTGGATGTAAGCGGGACATTCGAAGGGACATCGGATGGTCATAGAAAGCAGCTTGTAGGAAGTATCCTAGCACATTCGAAGGGACTATCATCATTTTTCGTACAATCGAGGGTCAAGATCATGTATTCGGAGGCGACATCGTGGGTCTTATGATCTTTGTATCGAAGGGACTATGATGATTTGTTTGGAAGGCAACGGTGCTAGAATACCTCTACGTTCGAGGGACATGACCATTTTGAATCGAAAGGCATCGAGAGAGAATTACCCTAAGGGTGCGTGTGTGAAAGAAGTGTGTCAAATTCAGATATTATTATCTTGAAGATTAGTGTGAGCTATGTCCAATTATTATCTTGCCATACACGCCTAATTACTAGCAATTGATAAGGGTGCGGAAAATAAAATGCGGAATGTCAAGATGCGGAAAGATAAACCTACGCTATTACATGGCTTTGGGGCAGATACATAATTTAAAATGCGGAAAATAAAATCCTAAATTAAACTATTACATCCCATAAACAGTTACATTATTGGAAAAATAAAAATGATAAAAGAAAAACGTCCGAATCGGAGCAACCTGTGAAAGAATAAGAAAATCGGAAAATATGACAAAATCGGAGCAGCCGTTTTCAATCGAATTCATTGGTCATGGTCTCATGGTCCAATTTTTCCTATTTTGTGAAACCCTAAAACGGCACAGGAAACCCTAGTTATGGCAAGTATCGATCCCGGCCATGGAAACTCAATCAAACTATGCAGAAAGCTTGCAAACTTCCATCTAAACACAAAACAAACCACAAAACATGTTAAAAATGCATGAGAATTAAAATACGATTTTGAAATTTTCTTGAACAAACCGATCTCGGATTCTTTGATTCTTGATGGTTTTAAGCAATGTGAGGGTCTGGATCGATTCAGGAGATGTCAAGCAATGTGTTGGACACCTCAAAAACGATTGAAAACGGCTGGAAGTAGGGTTCCCTTGCTTGCACCACGGTTTTTGAGCTTTGGAATAGGGTTTGCGAGCAATTTTTCGTTCTTTCTTGATAGGTATGCATCATGTATTTATACTGGATGGATTTGGGATTGAATTTGGAAAGAATCAATCAATATTCAATGGAAATCAAATTTGATATTTCCATGAAAATCAAATCTTCAAAGCTTGATCAATTTCAATCCAATCTTGCCTTTCTTGCTCCAATTTCGAATTTGCTGGCATTTGTGAGTTAATTGGACCTTAAGGAAAGAATAAAATCAATCTTTGCAATTAATTTCAATTTTATAATTTATTTTAAGATTTAATTTGCATTTAAATGAATAAATTACAAATTAAATAGAAAAATAAATCAAAAATTCGTGGCTTTGGGCTTGGACACTCCTAATTGCTTGAGGAACAAGTTAGGATGAAGAAAAAGTAGGCCCATTTGCAAAAGATTTGATTTTTTGAAGTATCTCTCTTTGTGCATTCTTCCAAAATTGCCCAACTTGTAGATGGTGTAACTTGCTCAATTTTCCACATTTTTGAGTGTTATTGGACTTTTTGGAAAGCTCTAAGAGTCCTCTAACCAATGTCTTTGGTCTCATCTCAATTGGAGTTACCATGCTCAAAATATCTTCAAAACAAAAAGTTGACCTTTTGTTGACTTTGAAAATGACCTATAATGTTTTGAGCTATACCTCTCAAATGAAGCATTTTTTGGACATTCTTATGAGACATGAAGTTGTAGAGAATTGAATTTCCTTCAAAATAAGAGGTGGTGGAAAAATTTACGAGAAATTATGAGAAAGTTATGACCAATCAAAGTTCGATTGACTTTTCATCTAGAAACCCTAATTTAGAAAGTTTGACTTTTGGGCAAATCTTGAGTTTTCTTGATGAATCATGATCAACCCTTGATCAAATGATGAATGTAACTTCAAAATGAGGATGTTGACCAAAAATCGAAGTTTTGATACGTTGACCACAGTTGACTTTTGTCCAATACACGATTTTCAACCATCGAACAATTGTCTGAGGAAACTTGACTTGTGAGGCTTGAAACTTGACATGGAGAATCTTTGAAGCATATGAGGAGGCATGAAGGCCATTGGAGATGTTGGAAATCCATCTTGACTTGAGAGATACCAAACCCTAGTTTGGGTTGATTGTCTAGGAGAGAGTTTGTCTGATCAACTCTTGAGGAGTCCTTGAGTATGGATGTATGAAATCTCTTGAGTAGATGGAGGGCAAATTTTGGGGTATGACAGTGCCCTGCTCAATCTTCTTGTCTGGAAGGGTTAGATTGGCATGCTTGTCTTCGTGACCGGAGGTGAAGATGATTGAACACCACCGAAAATTTGCACTCGTTGTTGGTGGATGATGCGGAATGGGCTTACGATGCCATTTGGAGAAGTTGGAGACTTATTGGGGAGCGAGTCGCGCTAGACTCGAGTCGTTAAATAGGAGAGCCGAGATGGGCTTAAGATGCCATCCGAAAAGTCGATCCGGGAGCGAGCCGACGTTAGACTCAGATGTTCCCGGAATGGAGAGGAGATGGGCTTAAAATGCCATCCGGGGAGTCGACGTTAGACTTCGTGTTCACCTTGAATGAGGTTATTGGTTTGTATTGATTTTTAACCATATATGCATTCGAAAGTGAAGAGATGTTGACAAATAGTCGGAGATGGGCTTAAGATGCCATCCAAGGCCGAGTCGTCGCTAGACTCAGGCTGCTTGATAATCGTAATAAATCTTACCGATTACTCGGGAGAGGTTGTAGTTGGCAAAATGTGGATAGCTTCCTGTTGCGTGTCGGTGTTGATCCATTGCACATTATCGGAGGATAACCGGAGGTGGTCTTTTGATAGTTTTCCGTCGGTTCGGGCTTAATCTCGACTCGTCGGAGGCGGTCTTTCGATAGTTTTCCGTCGGCTCGGGCTTAATCCGGACCTGTTTGCAAGGCGGTCTTCGGATAGTTTTCCGTCGGCTCGGGCTTAATCTGGACCTGTTTGCGTGAAATGTACTGTTTTGGAGAAAACAAGAGAAACTTTGATAGAATATTTGTTAGTCTTATGCAAAGTATGATGCATGATGTATATGAATGACATATGCATGAATTATGACTTTTGAGAAATGCATGAATGATGAATGTTGTGATATTTCAAAACATATCCATCTTGAAGAAGATGCGGATATTCATTTGAAGATTTCGACTTACTGGGAATTGAGTGGGGAAGTCCCCGCTTTGAAGGAGAAGGAAGATATCCTGGATTCCTCCGATGCACTATCGACCAAGTCTTGGGCCTAGACGTTGTTGAGGAAGGTAGAGATTTGAGAAGCTCGTTGTTGGAGATCTCATAGAGAGGAGAGTGGGAGGCAATCTGGGGACCTTGTATGGACCTGTGAGGAAATTTAGGAGGTGCTCTCGGGATTTCGAGTGTAGATCTTGGAGAGCATTTGATGGTTCCGAGAGACCGGGCTTGAAGAGTCGGGGTCCGTTGTAATCTCGGTGGGGAATAAAGGTGTATGCTTCCTCCGATGCACTATCGACCAAGTTTTGAGTCCGGATACCAGGGAGAAGGGGAGGATTGAGAAATATCCATGGGGATGAAGTGTTCCGCTGAGGCGATGTAACGTTGCTCGGTTGAGTGGAATCGGCTTGTGGATTAACATATACTCCGGGAAGGTGTGTTGTGGGTGACACCTTTATGCTCGTGGGAACTATTTGTTGACTTTTGTCGTCATCCCATTCACGGAACTGTAGTAAGTACTTTTGTATGTTCACTTTTGTATGTTTGTGATCGATTCTTATTGTCAAATGCGATAGTCATTCAAAGCAAACGTTGGACTTATTGCAAATAACAACAATGTAAAGAGAAAGAAGTATTTATTTGAAAGGTGGCGATGGCCAAGTAGTTTGTACACAAGAAAGGTAAAAGCTATGCGGAAACAATCTCGTTAAGTCCCAACTATGCTAGTACTCATATATTTCGACTATCTCATCTCCTTGTCGAGAAAGTGAGTGAACCGATCTTCGCCATTTGAACCTTGAATCTTGATAGTAGTGCAGGCGGATGATCCGAAGAGACATAGTCGTGCGCTTAAATCCCTAACTTTGCCTAGACCGCCTTTCGGGTTTTCTCTGGGATACCTTTTTGCCCAAGCCGCCTTTCGGTTTTCGACTTGTCGGTGTACATGTTTTGTATATATCCTTTATTTTTGCCCGAACCTTTTGGTTCGCCAGATGCCCTTATTTTTGCCTAGGTTAAATCGACCTAGCGGGTCTCTTCATGCGTAGTATTTTTGACTATGTCTGCGTTCACGGGGTGTGGAAGTCTTCACCATCCATGGTGCTAAGTATCATAGCTCCGGGAAAATCTGTCTTGACTACAAATGGTCCCTCATAGGTGGGAGTCCATTTGCCCGGATCACCTTGTGGAAGGATGATGCGCTTGACCACTAGATCACCGACTTGGTAGACTCGGTGCTTGACCTTCTTGTTAAATGCTCGATCATTCGTTTCGATAAATCCATGGCGGATGGATGCGAGTCGTTCTCATCAATCAAATTAATCCGTCGAGTCGGACCCAATCGTCTTCGCTTAACTCGCCTCCGGAGGACTACGGTTGAGGGTATCTCGAACCTCGATGGGTAAGACGGCTTCCATACCGTATACAGAGAGAAGGGTTGCCCTATGGATGTTCGCTAGTGCGATAACCATGAAGAGAAAATGGTAACATCTCATGCCAATCTTTGTAAGTCACTCATCTTACAGATAATCTTCTTAATGTTCTTGTTGGCGGCTTCCTGCGCCATTCATCTTAGGCCGTAAGGAGATGAATTGTGATGCTTGATCTTGAATTGCGTGCGAGTTCGGTGATCATCTTATTGTTGAGATTGGAACCATTATCGTGATAATCCTTTCGAGTGCCATACCGACGAGATAAGATTATATTTGATAAATCGAGCCACAACATTCTTGGTAAGATGCGAAGTCGCTTCTACCCACTTGGTGAAATAGTCAATTGCCACAAGGATGAAACGGTGTCCATTGGAAGTGGGCTTAATCTCTCAATCATGTCAATGCCCCACATTGCGAAGGCCACGGAGAAATTAAAACATTCGAGGTGAGGCGTGCACTTTGTCGGCATAACCGCACTTGTGACAAGATCGAGCATAAGCGGTGACAATCGCTTCCATGGTGGACCAATAGTAACTGTTCTCAAAATCTTCTTAGCCATGGTGTGTCCACTAGAGTGGGTACCAAATTCGCCGTGTGACTCTTCCATGATACGTATTCTTTGTTTCGGTCTACATGAGTAAGCACAAGTCGTGGTTGCGCTTGTATAAGATGTTCTTGAGGAAGAATTTAGATGCAAATCTTCTCATGAACTTCTTATCATTAACGAGATGCCCTGGGATATTCACGAGTCTCAAGATACCTTTTCACGTCATAGTACCAAGGTTTCTCTTCGTCAAGCTCACAACAATCTGGGTTCGTCGAACCTCTCAATGATGATCTGGGGAGCCTCGTTGTCCCATCTGACCTTGAACATAGACGACATAGTAGCTAATGCGTCTGCCAACTGATTCTCTTCTCGTGGAATATGATTGAAAGTGATCTCTTCAAAGTAAGGAATCAAACTCAGAACATGCTCTTGATATGGAATGAGATTCGGATGCTTCGTATCCCACTCGCCTCTTATCTGACTGATCACTAAAGCTGAGTCTCCATACACTTGTAAGAACTTGATTCTTAAGTCAATAGCAGCTTTGATACCCATGATGCACGCTTCATATTCGGCCATGTTGTTGGTGCAACTGAAACATAATCTGGCGGTGAAAGGCGATGTCCTGTAGGGATGTAATGAAGGCGCCAATGCCATTGCCAAGTGCGTTTGAGGCTCCATCAAAGACCATAGTCCATCGGGATCCTAGTTCAGGTCCTTCGTCGGGGCCTGGTTCTTCACAATCTGTAACTAGTAGAACATCTTCGTGCGAAATTGAGCATAGATCGATAGTCATCTACGGCTTGATGAGCCAAATGATCGGCTACTACACCCTTTGATCGCTTTAAGAAGTGTCTTGGATGTCATACTCGGTCAAGATCATCGCCATCTTGCTATTCTTCCGGAGAGTGGTTTCTCAAATATGTATTTTATCGGATCCATCTTGAAATCAACAAGGTAGTGTGAGTCAACATATCTGTCTTAGTCGGCGAGCAAAAAGCGTTGCAAGTTTTCTCGTGTGAGTATCTTGTTTCACGATCGGTAAACTTTTGCTAAGGTAGTATATTGCATGCTCTTTTCGACTGCACTCGTCATGTTGCCCCAACACACACCCATTGAGTTCTCTAACACCGCCAAGTACATGATAAGAGGTCTTCCTTGGGGCGGCATCGGGATAGGAGGATTACAGGGGTACTCCTTGATTTTGTCAAAGCGATCGGCAATCGTCATTCCATTCCACTACTTGATCTTTCTTTAGTAACTTGAAGATTGGCTCACAAGTAGCGATCGGTGTGCAATGAATCGGCAATGTAGTTCAATCGGCCCAAGAAACCTCGACTTCCTTCTCGGTGCGGGAGTTGGCATCTCTTGAATAGCTTTAACCTTGGCGGGATCAACTTCAATACCTTTACCACGACAACAAACCCTAGGAGTTTTCGGATCGACTCAAAGGTGCACTTGTTAGGATTCATCTCAATCATACTTCTTCAATCATCAAACAGTTTCGCAGATGATCAAGATGTTCTTCTTGATTTGTGACCGAGCTATCATGTCGGCGTAAACCTCTATCTCGTGATGAATCATGTCATGAAATAATGTCACCATAGCACGATAAGTGGCGCTGCGTTCTTCATCGAACGGCATAACCTTGTAGCGAAAGTGCCCCGTGTAACAAAAGTAGTCTTCTCCATGTCTTGAGAGCCATTTTGATCCGATTGTAGGAGAAACCATCCATGAAGGAGAAAACCTTGTGTTGGCGGTGTTGTCAACGAAACATCAATATGAGGAAGTGGAAATCGTCTTTCGGACTCGCTTTGTTCGGATCTCGTAATCCACACATTCGTACCTTACCATCCTTCTTAGGCACGGGTACCACATTTGCAACCCAGGGATAGGAAGTAACGGCTAGGAAACCAGCATTGAGCGCTTCATAACCGGCTTTGATTTTCTCGACATCTCGGGGCGCATGCGACGAACCTTCATTTCGGGAGAAAACCTTCTTTTGTCGGCAATCGGTACCACGATATCAATGTCCAACCACGCATGTCTTCGTATGACCAAGCAAAACCTCAACATAGTCTCGTAGCATCCGAACCAACCTTTCTTTAACACTTTTCTCAAGACCCGCTCTATCTTGATCTCTTTTACATCTTCGTCGTACCCAAATTCACAACCTCAACTTGCTTTTCGTGTGGTTGGATAACTCGCTCTTCTTCTGTAGCATCGCAAGTTCTCCGGCACTTCACAATCTTCCTCACTTTCGTCTTGGCTTGGTAGATCGGATTATCGAAGTCATATTTAGCACTAGCATAATTAACTAGATTCGGAGTGATTCGCGATGTATCACGTGGGTGTGTAAGAACACATAGCCTTTCGAAGGGGTGATAGAGTAAAAGAAAGAAAACAAACAATTGCATGCAAAAGTCCAACGAATTTATTGAATGAAAATACGCAAACGACAGATAATAACCCTCGCAAACGAGCCATGATGCCGGGCAAGGCACTAGGCTTTCAAAGTTTATTGTTCAAAACATAAAGAAATACGAAAAGTAAAACAAAACAAAAGCAATTACTCGACTAAAGGAGATTGGTATGACGTCTTGATCTTCCAATTCTTGAGCCCTTGATCCGGAGTTGGAAGATCCACTTGCGATGTCGAAGCCGTTGTCGTCGTTCTATAGCATGGATTCCACTCGATGCGAAAGGAAGTTGGCCGCACGTTCGCGGCGTATCATCTTCGACCCTTGATGGTGAAGCCTAAACCGGTCTTGTCGATTTGAAAGGAAGATCGGGGAGCTGTCCCCAATAGCACTACCTCCTTGTTCAATTGAGCATCTTTCAATGAGGCCATCCTAGGAGGAACTTGTGTAACCGGGAGTGATGAGAGTCAGGGCATGACTCGGGTATCGTTCAAAAGCTTGACAGAGTCTCAAGAATTCTCCTTCCATCTCGAGGTATCGGAATGATTGTAGATGGTGACCATATACTCTTCTTCACCACATCTGTAACAACCTACCCTTTCACCGGTACTTTTCGATGCAAGGTAGAGGTAATGCCCCATGTATCCAAGGGCGTCCGAGTAGACAATAAGCGGAATGTCCATAACAAAGAAAGTGGAGTCAAAAGTGGGAACCGAATTTAACAGTGAGCTCTCCGTGCGCTTAGAACCATCAAAAGCTCTCACAATAATGTCACCGGGTCTCGAACCAACCCTTCGACATCAAGTCGATCAAAAGCGATCTTGGAAGGATATTGAGCGAACCGTATCCACCAAGACATGAGATGTGTAGTACCCTTGCATTCAAGAGATGTGCAAGGCTTTGTTGTGTTTCTTTCGGAAGGAGTCAAATCGACATCGAGAAGCCTAGGCCGTTGTTGGCAGCCAGCTAGCAATACAAACTTGAATTGATCGGTGGTAGTGTCTTGCGGTACATGAGCATTCTTGAAACTTCACCAAGGCATTAGCATGAGCCTCGAGCATAAAAGCGAGCGAGCATGGAAATCTTGGACGAGTCTGTCCCATTCCACAACATTGTAGTCACTCTTCTTGATAATCTTGAATTTCCTCCATTTCTGTTCGAGGTGTCTTGAAGAACTTCCTTTGGTACTGTGAGCGGGATGAGTCAGGTTCTTTCCTCTGGGGATATTGATTGAGTAATGGAATGCGAGCTGGTCGCAGTGTCTTTTGGAGGAGAGATCTCGAGAGAATACCCTTCCGGTTACGGTCACCTTCGGATCCGGTGATGTTGTCGATGTCGAATGGTAGCTTCAAGTAAGATCTTCAATGGTCGAGGGGTCGCTTGACGCCATGATAGTAAACCTCGGATCCATAATTCCAAGGGATAGCTTTGTCGAGGAATATGGAACCGGTGCGGAGAAGTGATAATGAGAGGTGCCACCGGTATAGGATCGCAGAGGAAATCCTTATTGTGTAACATCAAGATAGTCTTCGAAATCGTCACCCCATCCTCGCCTTAACATCTTCAATAGGAATCTTGTAACTATCGTGGACGGTGTACTTCACCATGTAATCATATTTTCCACTTGGCTGCCCAAGGTATCCCACAGATGGTGCAGTTTCGTTCGCATTGTCGATCTTCATCTTAGACATTTCTTCACACGACTTACGCACGGTGGTTTGAAATAGTATCTCACGGTTGTCCATCATGCGAACACGTCTTCTCAACCAAGCACAACCATCGGTGCGGATGGGCACCAACGATTCTCGGCATCTGGATTGACACCGCTTGCAGCAAATTCTTCTTAATCATCGAGGAATGGTCAAGTCATCTATGTTGAAAACATAAGTATCGTCACCAACATTAGAACCCTTGTCATGGTTAGGCATAGGCGTTGATCACATTCGAGTCTCAACGGAGGATCAAATTCAATGCTTAGCTTCAATCATATCTTGAATCTTGTTCTTGAGCCCAACAATTGTCGATGTCATGTCACGGGTTGGAATGGTAAGCACACTTAGCATTAGGATTGTACTTGAGGAGGTGTTGACATTCGAGGAGGATCCCTCAAGTGTCACTCTGCGTTCAACATGTGTTGCAAGGCTTGCGACAATGGCATGTTGATCTTAAATCCTTCGTGGCGCGTTACGCTCTGCGTTGTCTCTGAGGTTGTCTTGATGTAGGATTAGAATCCCCGCGATTGAGCACGGTCGGTCTTGGCTCGGCTTTTCGACCATACACAACATTGGCTTCTTTCTTACCACCAAAAGATCTCTTGCGACATTTGAAGATGTCTCTATGAATCTTTCCACTCTTGATACCGGCTTCAATGCGCGTCAATATCACCGGTGAATCCGGATGAAGAATTTCCAATCGATGATTGAAGAACGGGCTGTCGGTGTTCCCATGAACATATCAACCAACTCCCTATTGGACAAGGGTGGTTGAACTCGCTAGATCTCTCCACTGAGCATACTCCTTGAACTTCTCGTCACGACCCATAGACATGCTTTGTAGTTGCATGCGGTGGGTGTCAATTGACATTGTACTAAATCAGAAAGCATCAAATACGGATGGGATATAGTACCATTCGGACAAACTCTCTTGAAAATAGTGCATCCACAACTTTCATCATCGGTGTGGGGTTGATCTTCGGACATAGGACTTCAAATGCGACTTAGGGCAAGACATGCCATCATATTTGGAAAAAGTAGGAACTTTGAACTTGGGAGGAATCACAACACCAGGAACAAGACTCAGATCATCAAAATTTAGCCCGGACATTTTCAGGTTTTCCACAAGATTCGACGGTCTTCAAGTTGTTTGTACTTGTCATCTTCATCAGTGTTGGCTATAATCGAGTGGTCCTCTCCTCCTTTCTTTGGTTCACGCTCACCTTCATCACCCTTGGTACTCCCTCGGTATGGACACTTCCTTCGAGAGCTCAATCGGTGACCACCTTAGGACCCCCTTTGAAACGTCTACCCATGTTGAGGAGACCAACAACCTTCTTCTTCTTGTTGATGAGCTTCTTCAAATCTTCTTGGCCTTGGACCAAGTTGGTGAACATCTGCTGGCCCAGCATTCGTGCTCGGAGATCTTTGATCTGTTCAAGAGCCATTTCTGCTAAAATAAATAGCGAGCAAATGAGAAAACCAATCTCCAATGTACCTGTGATGCAATGTTATGATATGCTATGCAATGTTTATGCGAATGCAATGCAATGTTTTCAAGGACCTAAGAGATTTAAATTTGTTAAACAAGCAATGAACAAACATTTATTAGTACTTCTCATTATTCTTTTTCTTTTTTTAAGTACAAGAGATAGTTCAAAGCAATAAAAGAAAACATAAACATCCTAAAGCTCTAAGTCTCCCATGGGCGCTTCCTCTTGGTGCCGATGTAAGCGTTGATGTTTCGCTCCTCGTGAAGTAGCTTGGTCAATTCTAGGACTTTCTTCTCACTTGCATAACACTGAGCTTCAAAGGTATCCCTCTCTTCTTTAATCTGAATCCAGGATCTCTTCAAGTCTTCAAAATCAGTAGGCATATCAGGATGAAGAACGACATAGGTACGTCACCTATAGCACAGTTCCATAATTCCGGTAAAACAGTGAATGGCATCATGAGGTTTTGAGCTCGAGCTCGCACCCATTTGAGGTAAGGTTCCCAAGGAATGGAGTTCGGTGCCCCAAAGTCTTGGTATCAGTCTTCTTTACCATGCCCCAAGCGTGTATAAACCTTCGTCGGTAATTCTGGAGATCGTGATTCTAATCGAACACAATATCTTGGAGAAGCATATCATGTGGACCATCCTTTCGAGCAAAACCAAACTGACGTAGAGCTAGAGAAGGGTTGTAAGTAATACCTCCCCTTATACCAAGGAGTGGTACATTAGGGAATTCTCCACAACGCTCAATGAATGTGAAATCCTTTTGAGAGAAAAGGTTCCAACGGATATCTGAATGAGAGAGTGACATCAATCTTTGAGACCATCTCAACCTTTGTTCGTTCTTCAAAACCGATGGAGGAAGGTGCGAAATAAACCACCTTGAAAGTAACGGTATACAACACATGAGAGTTCCTTGTCGCTTAGTAGCAGTGTGGAGAGAATGTAGGATGTCTCCAAGTAAAGTAGGCAGGATTGCGGTAAGGAACAACTTGATGGCATTGACATCTATGAATTGATCCGAATTAGGAATAGAACCAAACCATAAATTAGCAAGGCCACAATGTTTTCAAATGCATGGAAACTCATAACTTTGAGGAATTCTCGGCTTTCTTGATTAAGAACTTGGAAAGTAAACCCTTAACTCCACTTCTAGTTTCCCAATTGGCTTCAATGTCCGAGCGCTTAAGATGTAAAGCGGATGCAATGTCTTGAACTTAGGAACCTTTTCTAAACCGTGAATGACATTTGGTCAAGAATAGGTACCCCAAGTAGCTTAGAACTCCTCTAAGGTAGGAACCAACCGATAATCTGGAAATGTAAAGCAATGGTGTTTGGTCAAGAACGGAATAGGACATGCATCATATCTTCTTCAAAACCGAGAAAACCAAATCAAGTAGATAACCATGTCTTTTGATGAATTGAGCATGGTCGGAATTTCAAACCAATTCTTTGAGTGAGAAGGATACCCATGAAGTTGATTCGGATAGTCTTTCTAGAAGCCATAATCCCTACAAAAGAGCAAAGATAAATCCCTAGGTCCTTGAAATAGTTAGAAATGATATGCAATGCGAATGATGTCATGATGTCATGTTTAGCACACAAACAATTCACACAATGAGCCTAGGGTTAAGGCTTGCATGAGGTATAGGTGATTACCCCACCAAAAGTTTGAGTTGGTTCATCTGTCCTATAATAGTAACCGGTTCTAGGAATCTCACATCATCGATCTTTCTCGTAGGCGCTTATTTCAATACGACGGTGGTCGATCGAAAATGTCCCAAAAGTCGATCTCAATGAGCGTAGCATCGAGTATCAACCAACCTCGGTCTACACCAAAGCCCATCTCACTACCTTCTAATGGCCAAGATGGGTCAATTAAGGTTCTAAAAGTTTAGTTAGCGCTTGATGACACCAAGCCAAATACTATCTTCAACTTGGGAATGAAGAGTATCGGGACAACCAAAGTGTCACGCTAACGTAGCCATCATGTTGACCGCGTAGTTATCGTCTAACGATCGCGATGATCTAATGCTACTTACCTAAAGGAAACCGGATCCGGTGTAGGATCCCCAACAATATAATACCCAAGCAACCCTTAAAGATAAAGCATACAAGTCAAACAAAAGCGTAAAATGATCTAGAAATCCCTAAGGCAATTCTCTCTTTTAGGGTGTAGTCCCAGTAGTCGCCATTACGTGATACGGTGAACCGACTTTTAGGATTTTGTATCCAAATGTGCGGATAGCAAGAGTCGCCACCGACTTTTATTTTATCCAATTAAGGGAAGGTAAAAGTAAAAAAAGACCTTCGTTAGATTCGAGTTCGGAGAATGGTTATGAAAAGGGAAGGTATTAGCACCCCTTTCCATCCGTAGTTATCTACGGGCTCTTAGTTGCTCTAGATCACCTTTTTTAAAATTGCTTTCTGTGTGTTTGACAAAAATGTTTTGAAAAGGCATTTCGCTTTGACTTTGTAATGACTCATGTAGGAGTGTATACAAAGTGTTCGGAAATGTTTTGTTTTTGGAAAGAAATTGAATCTTTGAAAAAAAAGTGTGTGGTGTGAACAGCATTTGATAGAGCAAGCAACTAAGAGACTTATTTACCCACTCAGAATTGGTCGTTTTGTTGTACTTCTACGTTCCTTTTAGAATAGCGCCAGCCATACCATTAGTTAGTAGGTAGCTCCATTCGTTGGATGTAAGCGGACATTCGAAGGGACATCGGATGGTCATAGAAAGCAACTTGTAGGAAGTATCCTAGCACATTCGAAGGGACTATCATCATTTTTTCGTAGGCGACAATCGAGGGTCAAGATCATGTATTCGGAGGCGACATCGTGGGTCTTATGATCTTTGTATCGAAGGGACTATGATGATTTGTTTGGAAGGCAACGGTGCTAGAATACCTCTACGTTCGAGGGACATGACCATTTTGAATCGAAAGGCATCGAGAGAGAATTACCCTAAGGGTGCGTGTGTGAAAGAAGTGTGTTGAATTCAGAATATATTATCTTGAAATTAGTGTGAGCTATGTCCAATTATTATCTTGCCATACACGCCTAGTTACTAACAGTTTATAGGGTGCGGAAATTAAAATGCGGAATGTAAAGATGCGGAAAGATAAACCTACGCTATTACATGGCTTTGGGGCAGATACATAATTTAAAATGCGGAAAATAAAATCCTAAATTAAACTATTACATCCCATAAACAGTTACATTATTGGAAAAAATAAAAATGATAAAAGAAAAACGTCCGAATCGGAGCAACCTGTGAAAGAATAAGAAAATCGGAAAATATGACAAAATCGGAGCAGCCGTTTTCAATCGAATTCATTGGTCATGGTCTCATGGTCCAATTTTTCCTATTTTGTGAAACCCTAAAACGGCACAGGAAACCCTAGTTATGGCAAGTATCGATCCCGGCCATGGAAACTCAATCAAACTATGCAGAAAGCTTGCAAACTTCCATCTAAACACAAAACAAACCACAAAACATGTTAAAAATGCATGAGAATTAAAATACGATTTTGAAATTTTCTTGAACAAACCGATCTCGGATTCTTTGATTTTTGATGGTTTTAAGCAATGTGAGGTGGATCGATTCGGAGATGTCAAGCAATGTGTTGGACACCTCAAAACGATTGAAAATTGGAAGTAGGGTTCCCTTGCACCACGGTTTTGAGCTTTGGAATAGGGTTTGTAGAGCAATTTTTCGTTCTTTCTTGATAGGTATGCATCATGTATTTATCTTGGATGGATTTGGGATTAATTTGGAAAGAATCAATCAATATTCAATGGAAATCAAATTTGATATTTCCATGAAAATCAAATCTTCAAAGCTTGATCAATTTCAATCCAATCTTGCCTTTCTTGCTCCAATTTCGAATTTCGGCATTTGTGAGTTAATTGGACCTTAAGGAAAGAATAAAATCAATCTTTGCAATTAATTTCAATTTTATAATTTATTTTAAGATTTAATTTGCATTTAAATGAATAAATTACAAATTAAATAGAAAAATAAATCAAAAATTCGTGGCTTTGGGCTTGGACACTCCTAATTGCTTGAGGAACAAGTTAGGATGAAGAAAAAGTAGGCCCATTTGCAAAAGATTTGATTTTTTGAAGTATCTCTCTTTGTGCATTCTTCCAAAATTGCCCAACTTGTAGATGGTGTAACTTGCTCAATTTTCCACATTTTTGAGTGTTCTTGGACTTTTTGGAAAGCTCTAAGAGTCCTCTAACCAATGTCTTTGGTCTCATCTCAATTGGAGTTACCATGCTCAAAATATCTTCAAAACAAAAAGTTGACCTTTTGTTGACTTTGAAAATGACCTATAATGTTTTGAGCTATACCTCTCAAATGAAGCATTTTTTGGACATTCTTATGAGACATGAAGTTGTAGAGAATTGAATTTCCTTCAAAATAAGAGGTGGTGGAAAATTTAGAAAGTATGAGAAAGTTATGACCAGTCAAAGTTCAGTTGACTTTTCATCTAGAAACCCTAATTTAGAAAGTTTGACTTTTGGGCAAATCTTGAGTTTTCTTGATGAATCATGATCAACCCTTGATCAAATGATGAATGTAACTTCAAAATGAGGATGTTGACCAAAAATCGAAGTTTTGATCGTTGACCACATTGACTTTTGTCCAATACACGATTTTCAACCATCTGAACAATTGTCTGAGGAAACTTGACTTGTGAGGCTTGAAACTTGACATGGAGAATCTTTGAAGCATATGAGGAGGCATGAAGGCCATTGGAGATGTTGGAAATCCATCTTGACTTGAGAGATACCAAACCCTAGTTTGGGTTGATTGTCTAGGAGAGAGTTTGTCCGATCAACTCTTGAGGAGTCCTTGAGTATGGATGTATGAAATCTCTTGAGTAGATGGAGGGCAAATTTTGGGGTATGACAAATGTTCCATGGAGTCAAAGAAACCAGGCGAAAATACTTGTTCCAACTTACAAATAATGAGTGCAATGTTTTGGTCCAACTTAATGATGTCTTCCACTTTTAAAGCTGACACACAAATATCTCTAAAAAATTGGCTAATTTCAGTTAGTGGATCAAGAACATGTTTGGGTAACGATCCAAATGCAATTGGTAGCAACTGTTCCATAAAAATGTGACAATCATGACTTTTCATACCATGTAATTTTCCAGTGTTAGGGTTAGCACACCTTGCTAAATTTGATGAATACCCATCGGGCATTCTCAATTCTTTTAACCATCGACAAACCGCTTTAGCTTCTTGGGAAGTTAGACTGAAACAAGCCTTGGGTTTTAATAATTTTCCATTCAGTTGAGGCTTCAACTCCAACTCTCTTCGGTTACACCAAACTCCCATGTCTTGTCTGGCGTTCTCATTCTCTTTTGTTTTTCCTGTCACATCCATCACTGTGTTAAATACATTATCAAAAAAATTCTTCTCAATATGCATAACATCAAGATAATGGCGCAACAAATTATCTTTCCAATACAGAAGATCCCAAAATATACTTCTTTTTGTCCAATTGTGGGTGACGTCGTATCCTTCAATTCGGCATGCTTTGCCAGTATCTGTAAATTTTGGTAGTTCACAAACTTGGTTCCATATAACCCCTGGTGGCAATCGAGGCAGAGGCAAATATTTCTCTCGTACATCTTTTTTAAAATTTTTCTTGTTTATTCTATATGGATGATTTGCTGGTAGGAATCTGCGGTGACAGTCAAACCACGAGCTTTTCCCACCTTTATCCAACGTAAATGCTTTGGTGTATCCCATGCAATGCGGACAACCCATTTTTCCATGCGTACCCCAACCAGACAACATGCCATATGCTGGAAAGTCATTAACGGTCCACATTAAGGAAGCTCGCAATGTAAAGTTCTGTTTACGGGATATATCATAAGTCCATTCTCCAATCCACATCCTCTTCAAATCATCAATTAAAGGTTGTAAGTACACATCAATTCCGACTTTTGGACTGCGCGGGCCTGGAATAACGCACTTCAAATTCATGTATGGTTTTGTCATGCACATCTCAGGAGGGAGGTTGTAAGGGGTTACAATAACTGGCCAACAAGAATACGCACTTCCGGCGCGCGTATGGGGCAAAACCATCGAGCATAATCCAAGCCTGACATTTCTAGGTTCTGCAGCAAAATTTGGATGTGTCCGATCAAAGTGCTTCCATGCCTCACCATTAGATGGATGTCGCATAGTGCCAGAACTTGTTTGGTTTGTATGATGCCATGTCATTTGACTTGCACTGTGCATTGAAGCAAATATTCTTTTTAACCTTGGTATTATAGGAAGATAAAACATGGATTTTTCGCTTTTGCTTGCATTAGCCTCTCTGCGAACTTGATATCTTGGACTATTACAAAACATACACTCCTCTAACGATCCATCTTGAGTACCAAACTCATTGTCATAAAACAACATGTGACCGTTAATGCAACAGTCAATCTTTCTTACTTTTAAACCCAACTTCGACACCCACTTCTTTGCATCATAATAACTTGTAGGCAAGTTGTCTTTCGTAGGGGTGGAGTCCAACATCATTTTTGCAAAATGTTCCAGACATTGATCAGAAACATTCCAATTTGACTTGGCGGCCAATAATCTCATACACATTGATAGCTTTGAGTCTGACGACCCCTCAAACAATGGCGTATTCATGTCATTCAACAATTGATAAAATCTTTGCGCTTCCTCATTCGGCAACTCTTCCCCGTCAAAATCTCCAGGTTCATCATATGTCACGTTCACACCAAAAGCATCCTCAACCATGTCACCGATCAAATTAAAGTTCTCCTCATACTCCATAACTGGTCGACTACTTGAAGCATGCGTGTTGCTAGTCTCTGGTACATTACCCGGTAGTTCTTCACCATTATACGTCCAAACCCAATAATTTTCAATGAATCCCCTTCTATGCAGATAACGTGTTACTTCCTCTGGGTCACTAATTATTGGTCTACATTCACATTTAAGACAGGGACACCTAACCCCTCCTTCGCTTCGACAACACTCCTGAGCAAATGCTCACTTAATAAACCCATAAACTCCTACTATAAAATTGGGTTTAAGTCCACTTCTTCCTAGATATGTTCTATCGTACATCCAACTACGATAATACCGATAATATTCCATACTGCACATTTATACAATCATTGTCTTTTTCATTAGAGATATTAATCAACTTAATAATATTATTCTTAAACGTATACTATTTAATTACTATTCTTAAAAATATTAATTTTGTTTAATTAACTATTAACTTTAACTTTAACTACTATAAATAAATATAAATTTTGCTTTTTCATATATATACTAACATATAAATAAATATTCAAATGTAAAAGATATATTTTTTTATTATATAACAATATTGTCAAAAAACAATAATATAACATATTTACTTTTTATTATATATACAACAATAATATTAAAAAACAATAATGTAACATATATATTTTTTATTATATATATAACAATAATATTAAAACAATAATATAATATACACTTTTTTAATTATGTTTTTTATAAATTCTTATTTCAATATATAAATTTTTTTTCATATCTTTAACATATAAATACAAAACTAAAACTACTATAATAAATATAATATAAATTTTTGTTTTTAAATATGTTTTTAAATTTATGTGTTAACATATATATACATCTATAAAAAATAAGACTTTTAATTTTATGTTTTCTAAAATTTTTTATTTTAATATATATTCAAATTTTTTGTATTTTATATGTATATACTAACAAAAAAAATTTATATGTCTATGACATGCAATAATATTAACAAATTTTTTTATATTTATAATTTCTGTTCAAATATTAACATATATTAACAATATAAAAATTTCTAATTTTAAATTCATTTTAAATATTAACCTATATGTATATAACAATAATATTTCTGTTTAATAATAATATATTAACATATAAAAAATTCTAATTTTCAATTTATTTTAAACATTAACCTATAATACTAACCTAAAACTAAAATTAAGTAAAATATATTTTTAATTCACATAAACAGATCACATATACTACTAATCTATATAATACATATAAAATATTAAAAAAAAAAGCATAAATACCTTTATATTCTTCACTTAATTTGCTTCTTCTTGTATAGGTCTTGGTGTTCTTCTTCAAAATTCTCTACAAGTTAAACAAAACAAATTTTATTATATTTTTTACCACTATAAGAAAATAACGAATAAATGAAATAAAAATTTATCAACATATAATTACCTTGTTCTTCTTCAACGATTTGGGATGGAAGAAATTTGATTTGGGAATTTGAGATTGAGATGGAGGCAACACAGAGAAGAAAGGAAGAAGAAAGGAAGAAGAAAGGAAGAAGATGAAGATGAAAAAACAAACCAGATGGATATAACGGGTGAGTTATGTTGTTGAAATTTAAACTACAAGTAGCGACGTGTCTGTCACGTCGCAACATTGCCACGTGAGACTCACGTCGCTACACACTCAACGGAAATATACTTTACTTTCTCACTCTGCCACTCTGTCATCAATCAACTTTAATTTCCCCCTTAAAAGTAGCGACGTGGTTATCACGTCACTACCAAATTTCAAAAAAAATTTAAACTCCCTCCAACTAAATGTCCCAGAATTTATTTAAATTAATTTTTTCTATTCTGTAGCGACGTGTAAGTCACGTCGCAACTTTTTTTTATAAAAAACATTCTCTGACTTGCTAGTGGCTTAGTTTTTTTATTATTAAAATATTTTGTGACGTGGTTATCACGTCGCAACTATATTTTTTACTCACGTGATAACCACGTCGCTAATATATGGCGCTGGAGACCATATTTCTTGTAGTGTGAGGTTCCAGCTGAAACACCTTCTCCTCCATGTCCTATATCACTGTAAAGTTAAAATCAAATTCAATTTACATAAAATGTTGTTAAATAGAGTGAACCATTGTAGAGTAAAATAAATCTAAGAAAATTAGATGCTTGATTAAGTGACTGGTTTAGGCAAATCAATTTTATACAAAGTTTTAAATGTCTTTTTTTGAAAATTATCTGAACAGATGGTGGTGGTTACTTGCATCGTTGTTTACAATAAAAATTGAATAATTGAGCTAGCATTCAAAATAAACACACTATTATTACATTCACATGTTACAGAAAGAAACACTGCTAAAAAATGAAAGTTGTATCCTATGAGGTATGAATAAGTAAATAGAAAGTGAAATCAATAATGAAATGATACTTCAATTATGTTATCAAAATCATAATTAAAAAAACCTCTATCAACCTGTTATGGAATCTAATCAAAGTCTTCAAAAACCATTATAGAGTGAAGTAAATTTAATGAAAATAGGATGCTTTTGATTTAAGAAAATCACTTGAGTTAACCTGAATCCTCTTTTTACAATAAAATTGAATAAATGAGCATTCAAAATAAATACACTATTACATTGACACATTACAAATGAGACGGAGCAATGATTGAGTTGTTTAATGAGACTATAAAGAAAGAAACTCTCTTAAAAAATGTATGATGTATGCAATGAGGTATAAACAAGTAAATAGAAAGTGAAATTTCACATAAATCATACTTCAATTATGGAACCAAATCTCTTATGGAAAGTATTCATACTCTTCCAAACCACTCATTAAACTCTTTCAATAATCAAAGGCGGCCACTGAAAGTTCCAAACAAAAATAGTTATTATAAGATGAAACCATATACATTATTCAATTCAATTACATAACGACTAAATAGCTCTCTTTCACCATAAACTCACATCACATTTCCTTACTAAAATAGTTTCTCACAAACACAATATTAACACATAGAATATCATTCATGGTAAATGATTTAATCAGCAACATCATTAGTTGGGAGCACATTCAAATCCAAGTCAAGAACAACTTGCTTCCCTAATTCTGTTTCAACATCATTTGTCGGGAGCTCATTCAAATCAAGATTTCGAACAACTCTTGGCCCCAATACTGTTTCACCTTCCTTCAGCTTCTTCTTCACCACTGTTTCACTTTCATCAATACCTTCACTTGTAAGCAGCACAAATGGTTTCTGCATCGTCTCAGTTTCATTCTCGTTGCTAAAAAGTTTAATCCTTTTACACTCACCACCATGATTCACATCAAGATTCGCAACTGATTCGCGAGACATATCCAACAAGGGTAATGGAGGAGTATTATTAGCAACTCCATGATGAATAAGATACCTCTGGCTCCGTTTCTTGGTAATTCTTGGCGGAAGCAAACTTAACAAGTCAACATGTTGTAACTCTTCATGTTCGTTAGGGTTCAAGATTGATGCAGTAGGTGGATGATCAACGGTAGTCTTGTAAACCCTAGTCCATGAATGTCTTTTCTGTTTGCCATCAAAACATGGAGGAGAAGATAAAGAGAAAGTGATCTTCTTAATTTTATAGACCTTATTAACATGATGATCATGATGATCATGTATCTGTTTGTTGGAGCGATGAGAGGTTTTGTGGCCACCGAGTGCTTGGCCTGTGGGGAATACTTTGTCACAAAACTCACATATGAAAGCTTTAGGTTTGTGACATTGATCATGATGATGATCATCATTGGGATTACATTGATGCGAAAGAAATGCAGAATTGTTGCTGTTCTCCATGATGATGAATTGATGGAGTAGACAGAAGAGGGAGGGTTTGAAAGAAAGAAGAAATAGAGTCGGTGGGAGAGTAGTGACGTGAAGAGTGAGTGAGGGAATCATATAAGAAAGCACAACTGAAGGCTCAGTGACTAATTATACGCTACCAAACCAAATCTTTCTCCCGTAAAACCCTAATAACAACAACATCATAAACATACGGTCACTGTGTCGTAATAAATTTAAGATTATTTTTGGAAAATAAAGAGAAAAGGAAAATTGACTTGATCTTAATAAAAAAGGAAAAAGAAAAAAATGTTACAAAAAATCTATTTAAAATTGTTTTAATTTAAGTAACATTAAACAAAGAACTCGAACATTTTAGAAAATAATTGAGCTTATGTTGAATTAGAATTACAATAAAAAAGTTTATCTAATAAAATTAGAATTAATTAATTATAATTTTGGTTTTATTAATATAAAAAAATTTATGCATTTTATCATCTTACTTTTTTGTTAGGAATTCTTCATCGCACTTTCATATCTTTTTTTTAGGTCCCGTGTGAAATTTTGAAAATATTTGTATCTTTAGAGATATATCTTTGAATGCACTATATCTTTATTTTATCTTAAGATTAATTAGGAGATGTATCAGCATAAGGGTTTTGAGATATATTCACAGATATAAATCCGAATTATGTTTTTTTAATTTAAAAATATTTCAGAGTTATATCTCTTACCGAGACAAATCTATTTAAATGTGTAAACTTATTCAGCTTGTATTCAAACACTTAGGGAAAGGTTGGAAATTTTCCGAGGTCGCCCTTTTAATCCATTTATTGAGAATAGTGAAACGAGTTTAGTCTTTTAACTCTTTAACCACAAGTGAGTATCAAATGGCCAAGCTATTCAACCCATATTAGGATACTTGTGAGACAGGTTGAAAATTCTTTCAACTTGCTTGTTTACTTTCTATTTAGTTGAACTGTAACACCCCGTACAATACGTCAAAAATAATATGTAGTGATGTTATAAATGGCACATAGAAACATACAAAAGCTGAGAAAGACAAGAAATTAAAATCGTATATAACGCAACTGTAATAATAGAATGTATACAGTCAAATTGTCTTCAGCAATGCACAGCGGAAAAGATAAGATCTGATGAGGTCTTCATGCCATCTGTTCGCCTGTAATCTACAAACCGACCATCTAGCAATTCTTCTACTTATAATCTGTTCCTGAAAAATAATAAGAGGATTAGGGTGAGATTACTAAATATTAGTGAGTTCCCCTATCTTACGGGTTCACTCGGTTCTACAAGGTGCATGCAAACAAAAAGATATGTCGTGGATCCATGGTTTTTCTCACAGCTGGGTGAAAATACACAACGACGTAATACCACCATTGGAAGTCCCATAACTATCCAATGAGGTAACAACAAATACATAGTCAAACACCACAATTATGCAGACCCGTACCCATGTACGAGGAATTCAGAAGTAAGTTCTACCTTTTACTCATGCTACACAAATCACACCCTCGATGAGTAGACCAAATGCATAGTGTCAAGAGACTCGTACGACTCCACTGCATGATGATCTAGATCATTCCTATATGGAATTCCATCTATGACGAGTAGAACGAAGTGACATTACCTATATGGCGTCACAACCCCGTCGATCATCCATACGCCAATGAATTACACAAGTACGAAACACCTTCTTGACCGCACAACCCACCAGGTGAAAGTCTAGTGGTGTTGCCGACGTGGCACCACTAGAGGAAAGTATCTGAAGTGATATTGCCTATGTGGCATCACTAACTCATCATACCAAGCACGCCGACATTTACGCCCATTTGAAACGCATTTTCAAATCCACATGGGACACGTCACAATGGTAGCTCAGGTGTGTATGACGTAACTATAACGCAGATGATTACACTTGTTGGAAGTGCCCTTGAACGGCCCACTCGGGTCATCGCAATGGTAATACATAAGTTGGACCCAGTCCACCTTTGGCATTCATGCACACTCATTACTTACCATTCCACGATATCATAAACATCTTTAAGGTATCATTTGATATCACCCACACTGTTACGAACACTCAGTGTCCTCATAAGCATAGTACCTGAACTTAGTCCATCCCACTATCACTTGATAGTTCACTACTACCTAGCACGACATATCGATCCTCGTTACTCCTACCTCATGATAATTATAGTAAGCGTGTCACGAATACTAAATCAGAACTTACCTTAAGTTCTAGATCAACACTGTCCTACATTTGTCAGATCTCGTACACGATAGCGATAATGTGGCGTTCTACCTGTCTGGTAGTACTGACATGGTGGTTTAACTCCGAGGCCATGTGCTCATTTCACCTACCTAGTAGCGTATAACGATCTCCATCTATATCCTATTTTCACAGTCGATAAATATCGGAACAGGTTCCATTACGGTCATAGTTCTTCAAATCGTTCTAATCACACTCCTTAGGATGCTAAAACCTAAGAGTGTCACACGTTCAGATCTTACTTACTTAGATCAACAATCTAGATTAGAATGGGTAAGAATTAAGCTTGAATTTTTACGCCATGCGTGTACTCACTTGCATAGTGCATGCTGTCATACCCCAAAATTTGCCCTCCATCTTCTCAAGACATTTCATACACCTATGCTCAAGGATTCCTCAAGGGTTGATCAGACAAACCCTCTCCTAGACAATCAATCCAAGCTAGGGTTTGGCAATCCTCAGATCCAGATGGACTTCCAACACCTCCAATGGCCATCATGCCTCCTCATATGCTTCAAATATTCTCCATGTCAAGTTTCAAGCCTCACAAGTCAAATTTCCTCAGACAACTGCTCAGATAGTTGGAAATCAGTTGTATTGGACAAAAAGTCAACTGTGGTCAACATACAGTCAAACTTCCTGATTTTTGGTCAACATCCTCATTTTGAAGTTACATTCATCATTTGATGAAGGGTTGATCATGATTCATCAAGAAAACTCAAGATTTGCTCAAAAGTCAAACTTTCCAAATTAGGGTTTCTAAGTGAAAAGTCAACCAAACTTTGACTGAGCATAACTTCTTCATACTTTCTCAGAAATTTTTCCACCACCTCTCGTTTTGAAGGAAATTTGATTCTATACAACTTCATGTCTCACAATAATGTTCAAAAAATGCTTCATTTGGAAGGTATGGATCAAAACATTACAGGTCCTTTTCAAAGTCAACAAAAAGTCAACATTTTGTTTTGAAGATATATTGAGCATGGAAACTGCAATTGAGATGAAACCAAAGAGGTTGGTTAGAGTACTATTAGAGCTTTCCAAAAAGTCCAAGAACACTCAAAAATGTGGAAAATTGAGCAAAATACACTATTCAGAAGTTGGGCTTTTTTGGACAATTGCACAAAAGGAGATATTGATCAAAATGCAATTTTTTCCAAATGGGCCTATAATTTTATGATCCAAACTTGTTCATGATGTTATTTGTGACCCATTGATGTTTGGCCATGGCAATTTTCTATTTTATTAATTTATTTTTGGATTTAAAACAATTTAATTCAAAATTAAATTATATAAAATATGAAAATGAGATATTTTTCCAAAAGGAGTGAATTTATATCAAACTTGAGGTCCAAGATAGCCCATAGAACATGCCAAATTCGTGCTAGCCTTCACATTGAAGAGAAAATCAAATTTTCTCCAAAATTTGATTTTATTTGAAAAATATTCAATGCACATTCAAGATCAAATCTTTTTTCCTTCTTTTTCCACTCCTAATGCACTCTATAAATAGCCAGCAAGTTGACAAGCAAAGGACACGAAACCCTAGCTAAAAACACAACCCTTATTTTGCCAAAATTTCTCAAAGTTGTCAAAATTCAAATTTTGATTTCCAGCCACTTTCAAGCTCTCAAAACCATTCCATTGTGTTCAGGGGGTAAGATTGAGTAAGTATACATCATTGTTATTCATCAAAACAGCCTGAATCGATGCATACATGATCATACATATTCAAAACTTTTTTGATTTTGCATTTTTATTATCTGTTTATTTCAATTGATTTTAACGGTTTGGTTGTGTTCATGAGGTTCCATATGGTGGATCTGGGCCATCGTTTCGAAGCTTGCACGTAAGAATCGCGGTTTGCCATAGTTAGGGTTTCTCAAGCTGTCTTCTGCGAACCGGCCTGTACAGGCCGATTCAGCTAAAACAGACACCACCATTGAATTCAGGAGGGTCGAAATAGGTGGACTAGGTCTTTCTTTTGCTTTGAATCTTCGTATTTTGCAGGTCTGGAAATCATGGCTGCCGGAGAAGATGACCGGAGCCCTAGCCCCAGCGCTGACTCAGGCGAAGACCGGCGAGGAGATTGCGTGGCGCGATGGGCTTCTCTGATTCGTCCATTCATAAGTCAATGGGGTCCACGCGTGGCTGACTGTGTTTCAAACATATCCATGACACGTCACCCTTTATATTCAATTGATTTCAATGTTTCAAACACCAAATGCAATGTGGCGCAGTGGTTAAGGTTTTGGTTTGAGAAGATTCTCTCAAGGGTCATGAGTTCGAACCATGCCAGGACCGGTTCTATTTTTCTTTTCACAAACTTCAACTATTTTCTTATTTTTCATATTTTTAATATTTCTATTCATTTTAATTTATTTTCATAATTTTTTATCATGCATTAAAAAACACCAAAAAATATATTTCTTTTTGCATTATCTCCAGAAAATGTTTATTTAATTTATAAAATTAAAAATATTATTTTTGCATGCATATTTAATTTAATTGTTAATTTATCATTTAAATCACTTTTAATTGATTTTTAATTAATAAATTAACTCCAAAAAATCCCAAAAAATTATTTTAGCATATTAATGTTGTTTCTTGCATGAAATATTTTTCTCATTTAAAAATTATTATTTTTCATAACATTTTCATCTTATTCAATTTCCTCGTATTTTTCGATTTCTCATCTTTTCACAGGTTATTCCGTTTCGGACGATTTCTTTTTATCGTTTTCTTTTTTTCCAATTATGTAATTGCTTATGGGATGTAATAGCTTAATTAGGGCTTTTATTTTCCGCACTTTTCAATTATGTATCTGCCCCAAAGCCATGTAATAGCGTAGGATTTATCTTTCCGCATTTACTTTCCGCATTTTAATTTCCGCACCCTATAAACTGTTAGTAATTAGGCGTGTATGGCAAGATAAAATTGAACATAGCTCACTCTAATTTTCAAGATAAACATGAATCTGAAATCAACACACTCTTTTCACACATGCACCCCTTAGGGTAATTCTCTCTCGTTGCCTTTACGGATTCAAATGGTCATGTCCCTCGAATGTAGAGGTATTCTAGCACCGTTGCCTTCAAAACAAATCATCATAGTCCCTTCGATACAAAGATCATAGACCCACGATGTCGCCTACGAATACATGATCTTGACCCTCGATTGTCGCCTCGAAAAATGATAGTCCTTCGAATGTGCTAGGATACTTCCTACAAGTTGCTTTCTATGACCATACGATGTCCCTTCGAACGTCCCGCTTACATCCAACAAATAGATTTACCTACCAACTAATGGTATGGATAGCGCTATTCTAAAGGAACGTAAAATAATGCACGAAAACGACCATTTCTGAGTAGGTAATAAGACTTTTAGTTGCTTGCTCTATCAAAATACTTTTCACATCTCACACTTTTGTCAAAGTTCGAACTCTTTTCAAAAACGAAACATTTCCAAACACTTTGTATACATTCCTACATGAATCATTACAAAGTCAAAGCGAAATGCCTTTTCAAAACATTTTTTGTCAAACACACAGAAAGCACAATTTTAAAGTGATCTAAGAGCAACTAAGAGCCCGTAGATAACTACGGATGAAAAGGGGTGCTAATACCTTCCCTTTTCATAACCTTCTCCCTTACTCAGAATCTAACGAAGGTCTTTTTCTGTACTTTTTACCTTCCCTTAATTGGATAAAAGAAAAGTCGGTGGCGACTCTTGCTATCCGCACATTTGCGATACAAAAACCTACAAAGTCAGTTCACCGTGTTACACATGCGTAAGAAATTCTAAGGATAATTCTAAAGACAGGAACACCAAGGTTTGAAGGCGTGAAAAACATAAGAAAAGGGGGTTTAAATTGGGTTTTATACTTTGAAAACTTTTTCTCTTAAGAACAATCCACTTGAATATGCTTTGGTGCGATAAAGATTAAACGATATGAAAGCAATAAATAACAATAATATTTTTATGCTAGTTCACTTAAAACATCAAGCTACTCTAGTCCACCCTTCCAATGTGATTTTCCTGTCTCCACCAAGGACTTAATCCACTATAACCAAACTGATTACACTTGCACGGAAAACCGCCGGTGACTAACACCTGCACACACCAACTGTGTGACTAACAACCTCTAAGACTAATTCTCCTATACTTCTTGAGAAGCTGACCTAACTGGTCTCTCAAGGAACAATAAAACAACAGTTTAATAACAAGTTTATTTACAAATAAATATGCTTCTACACGAGCTGATCATGTAAACAGATTTTTAGTTCAAAATGACTTGAAAGAATTTACAGCTTTCTACAAAGAATAAGGAGTTTATGCGCATAGAGTTTCCTCGTGAATTAGCAGTTGTTTCTTCAAGTCTTCAAGCTCTTATATAGTGCCATGCATGATGTAAACGTTGGAGGGTACATTTGGAATATGAAACTTCTGGCGGCTTGAAAGAATTTGGGGGACAAGATCGTATGCAGCGTTCATCCTTCATGGTAGTAGAATGAAACGTTTTGCTTGTACCATGTACTATTGTACCACATTTACATTATCCTATTTCTTTCTGCACTTTAGAGGCTTCTGCGAGCATGAGTTTAAAAGTGGAGAATCTAACTTCTGGTTGATCAAAACTTCAAGTCTTCAGAGTCTTCAGATCTTTCTCTTTAGAGACTTCAACACTTGGTTTTGAAGAACCTTGTATCGTAACCAAAATTTGAAAGAACTTCAAGTCTTGGAATCTTCAGAATCACATTCTTCAGAGTCTTCAGCACTTGGTATTGTAACCTTGTATCGTAACCAAAGTTTAGAAGAACTTCAAGTATTGTAATCTTCAGAATCACGTCTTCAGAGTCTTTAAGCACTTGGTCTACAGAACCCTTTATCTTCTGAAACTTGAGTCTTAAACATCTTGATATAAGTCACACTTATATCTTTAGATCTTCTGACTGGTTTCTTCAAACGAACGTATCAGAGTAACTAAACTTCATAGCCTTCTGAAGCTTTCTTCGCTAGTTTGTTCATCAGAACCTTTGTAGCTTAGAAGAACATATGCTCTTCTAATGTCTTGGCCACGCCATTCATCAGAAGCAGAACCTGTTTGTTTATCTTAAAAATATAACAAACATTAGAGTAACAAAAAATTTCACTGAAACTTACTCTTTGTTATCATTTAAACTCAGAGACATAATTGCAAAAACCAAATCTTGTTCTAAAAATCTCCCCCTTTTTGATGATGACAAAAATATGTATTTTTGATGACACAATTTTGCATAATATGAGAAGAAATTTAAACAATATAAAGGTAAGGACTACTTAACCTTTACATGTAAACTCTTCCTAAATTATAGACTTGGTGAAAGATTAGAACTTCTGACTACGGACCATCTGAGCAACAACTCCCCCCAGTTCCAACATATCAGATGAAAGATCTTGAGAGTCTTGAATCTTGAAGACACAACTTCTCAACTGTGAACTTGAACTCTAATTTCACTCAGACAAGTTCAAAAATCTCCAATTATAATTTAACTTTGAACTAACTCTTTCAGAGTCTGGTGTAAAGAGTCAGATGCACATACTTTCATTAGATTCCTGGAAAATTCTAAAAAAGAAAAGCAACACAATTCTACCAAGAAACAACATTTTATATTTGGTTAGAAATGTAAGCAGCATTTTCGGAGAATTTGATCATAGAGAATCAATATTACTTCTTTAACTACTCCCCCTTTTTTTCATAGTCAAAAAAGTTATATTTTAAATATGTGTGAAGAACACATAAATAAAATAACAGACAAAAGAATGATGCTTTCATTCATTTAAACAAGGAGAGTACATGAAAGAAACGAGTGAAGCTACGCTTAAAAAATATCACAACACTCACTAAACAATACACTATCTCCATACAACAGATTGTTTCTAACAATTTCAGTTGCATGAGCTACTCAAACATTTCAGATAGTAATCATCCATATGGAATAAATGATTTCTGAGTCTTTGGAGCCGATGATGGAGAGATTGAGATTGTTAAAGATGATTGATGACAGATGGACAGGTATGTTATTTCTTAGACAGTAGAGAAAACACATATCCCTAGGAAAATTCACATTAGGATTATGTCCTCTGGGGTGAAGATTTGTTAGTAGATACTTAAACCAAAAGTGAATGGAGGATTTTAGTACAGATGAAGCATTGGTTATGACACTAATAGGAGTGTTTGAAATAATAGGAAAAACATCAAAATTAGTGCATGAGTTAGGAGAAGAGGGAAAGTTGATAGCTTGATTAATGGAGAGACGAGTGATGACAACAGGACACCCAAAGACATGAGAGTGAATGAATTCTCCAGAAGGATCAACTGAAGCATGAATCCAGAATTATTTTACAAGACATGGATAGATAGGACCGCTAAGCATGACTGAATGTTTAGACCAACCTTGTTGTTCTATGAATGAACTAATTTGACTTACATTGGTCACACTATCAATTCATTTTTCGTTAATCACTTCAAGAAGAGATTCATCACCATTGAAGGTTCTAGAATTCATGGAGAAGTTATTTAATGATAACGAATGAAAAAGAGATGAGAAGATGAAGTGCATTCAAGACTATAAATAGTTGCAATCAGACAACTTAAGTTTTAGAAAATCTTATGGTAGGTAGCTGTTAGTTAATGAGAAAGTGAAAAGATGAAAAACATATGCAAGATAGGTTAAAAAATATGTTTTAAAGCGTCAAAATAGGGAGAAGCAGTAAATAGTAATAAAGATTTAGTCAATTCCCAAGAAGGATTGCTTGCTCAGTATGCACGCTAAGTTTGAATAATGATTATGATATAACTCAAGTTGTACACGTTACTCATTACTTATGATCAGGTGATACATTTGATATGCTCAGAGTTCTGGATAACCGTTGGTTTCCATCTTATCAGAGATACTTCTGACCGAATTTCCATCTTATCAGAGATACTTCTGACCGAAGCATCTTATGAATAATGAGATTTTAAGAAAATAAGGAAAGTATTATTTAACTAGGAATCCAATATTTTAGACTCTAACGTAGCACATTCATTCTAATAATTATTACTCTGGACAAAGTTTCATCTTTAGATTTTCCAAAATAAATAGAAATCTATCTTCAACTAAGGGTTTTGTAAAAATATCAGCTCATTGATGGTATGTATCTATAAATTTTAAACATAAAACTCCCTTCTAAACATAGTCTCTAATGAAATGATGTTATCATAGAATATAGGAATGTTACCTCCATATATTTGATAGTCTTTCAATTGGTTCTTTATCTAGAGTATCTGAGTACTACAGAGCAATGTAGATATGTATTCTGCTTCTGCCGTTGAAAGAGAAACTGTAGACAGCCTCTTGCTTGACTAGGAGATTAGATTGCTGCATAGAAATTGATAGTTTCTAGATGTTCTATTTCTTTCTAATCTATCTCCATCAAAATCTCCATCACGGAAACTAGACAATATATACTCTGATGTTTTCTCATACATCAAGCCCAGGTTAGTGGTTCCTTTCAGATATCTTAGAATTCTCTTAATAACAATTAAATGAGATTCTCTCGGATCTGACTGGAATCTAGTGCATAGATGCACACTAAATAAAATGTATTTCCTAGAAGGAGTTAGATACATAAGAGAGCTTATCATACCATGATAGAGCTTGTGATAAACCTGACCACTTACTTCCTCTTTCTCCAGAATGCATGTTGGATGCATTGAAGTTTTTGCTATTGTGCATTTCATCATATTGAACTTCTTTAGAAGCTCTTTAGTATACTTACTGTGATGAATGTAAGTTCCTTCAGGATTCAAATCAATTTGAATTCCCAAGAAGAATATCAACTCTCCCATCAAACTCATTTCGAATTTAGCTTGCATCATCTTAGAGAACTCCTCAAAAAGAGAGGGATTAGCAGAACCAAAAATAATATCATCTACATATATTTGCACTATGAGTATATCTTTTTTTTTATTGATTTACAAAAGAGAGCTGTGTCAACTTTTCCTCTAGTGAATTCATTTTCTAAGAGAATCTTGCTTAATCTATCATACCAAGCTCTGGGGGCTTGTTTAAGACCATAGAGAGATATCTTAAGTTTAAAAACAAAATCTGATTTTTTCAGATATTTCAAAACCAGGAGGTTGTTTGACATAAACGTCTTCACAAATGTATCCATTCAAAAATTTACTCTTAACATACATCTGATAAAGAATGATATTATGATTAATAGATAAGGAGTCTAATAAATGAATTGCTTTTATCCTGGCGAATGGAGCAAAGGTTTATGTATAGTCTATTCCTTTTTGTTGACTATAACCTTGTGCAACCAGTTGTGCTTTGTTTCTTACAACTTCACCCTTTTCATTGAGCTTGTTTCTGAACATCCATCTGGTTCCAATAACATGGAAACCTTTTGTCTTCTGAACAAGGTCCCAAACATTATTCTTTGGGAACTTATTGAGTTCTTCTTCTATAGAAAAAATCCAATATTTATCTAGAAGATCCTCTTTAATGGATGTTAGCTCAACCAAGGATATTAACCCTAGAAAGGTTTCTTCTAAAGGTCTAACGGTGATCTGGTTCTGACAGGAGCATCTTTGCTTTTAATTATCAGTTCTTCTGGATGTGAAGTTGTTATCCTACTCTTTTTCAGCAACGAAATAGAAGCAACAACATCTGTCGAATGAGCTTCTGAATTTCCTTCTTCTTCTATCTTATCTTCTAGTTTAGAGTAGTTGATTTCCATATCTGCAAACTTTTCAACTAGCTTTTACTTTTCAGAGTCAAGCTTATCATCAGATCTAGCATGAATTGATTTCTCTACAATACATGTTTCTGTGTTATATAATCTGTAGCCTTTTGAGTGTTAAAAATATCCTACCAGCAAACACTTTTGAGCCTTGGAATCAAACTTACCTAGATGATCTTTGGTATTTAGCATGTAATAGACACAACCAAAAGGATGAAAGTAGGAAATGTTGTGTTTTTTGTTTTTACACAATTCATAGAGAGTCTTACCCAAATTAGGTCTTATTGAGATTCTATTTTGAATATAGCACGTTATATTAACTACCTCTGCCTAAAAGTGCTTTGCCATGTCAGTTTCTTGGATCATGGTGCGAGCCATTTCTTGTAAGGTCATATTCTTCCTTTCTACAACTCCATTTTGTTGTGGAGTTCTACGGCAAGAGAAATCATGGGATATCCCAAAATATTCAAACAACTTTTCAAAGTATATGTTTTCAAATTCTCCACCATGATCGCTTCTGACTCTGACAATTTTACAATTCATTTCATTTTTTACTCGGGAACAGAAGGAAGTAAACACAGAGTATAACTCATCCTTGTGTCTTAGAAACTTAACTCATGTCCAATAACTATAGTCATCTACGATGACCAATCCATATTTATTTCCACTGATAGATGCAGTTTTAACTGGTCCAAATAGGTCAATGTGAAGAATTTCTAATGGATGAGAGGTAGAAACAATTTTCTTAGCTTTGAAAGAAGTTTTAGAAAATTTTCCTTTCTGGCGCGCTTCACAAAGAGCGTATGAAGAAAAATTCAAATTGGGTAGGCCTCTAACAAGTCCTAGATTGTTTAGTTGATATATTCTTCTCATACTGACATGTCCCAGATGTCTATGCCAGACCCACTGTTCTTCATTCACAGACAAAATGCATTTTACATTCTGGTTTTTCAACTCAGTTAAACAGATTTTATAAATATTGTTTTTCCTCTTTCCATTGAACATGATAGATCCATCTTTCTGACTGATAGCTTTACAGGGTATTTGATTAAATATGACATCATAACCATTATCACTAAGTTGACTAATTGATAACAAGTTATGCATCAGACCCTCAACTAATAACACATTATTAATAGAAGGAAGTTTACTATTACCAATTGTTCCAAATCCAATGATTATTCCCTTCTGGTCTCCTCCAAAGCCAACAACACCACCAAACTTACGTTTCAATTCTTGGAACATGTGTCTATCACCAATAAGGTGGCTAGAGCATCCACTATCTAGATACCAAGATTGATTTTTCATTGAAGAGTTTAATGATATTTTCACATAAATAACTTGACTATTAGGTACCCATACTTGGGTCCTTTTCCGTTAGATTTTCCTGAGGTTCTGACACCTTTGGATCAATGTGCAGAGTATATATGTGTGGACTTGTACAAAGATTTTATTTAGAAATTTTCTTTCCGTGTCTGTGATAGTGATATTGTAGAAACTTTAACATAAGAAGGAAAAAGATACTTCTTTGTCGTCATTCGAATCAGACTCGTGATCTGATCCGTTGACTTTAGTTTTTGACATAAGAGCTACATTGGCATGTTCTTCATCAAAATCTTCTACCTGTGAATCTGAATCATCCCATGTTGTTTTGAGTCCTTTCATTCCTTTGAAGATTTTCTTAGATTTCCTTTCTTTTCTAAGCTTAGGACAATCATTTATGTAATGTACAGGTTCTTCACATTCATAGCAAATAACTTCCCTTTCATACCCCTTTCCTCGATCGAATGTAGATTCTTGCTTGCCTTTGAATATTCTTGATCCTCTGAACTTGCTTTGTCTGTGTTTCCATAGTTTGTTTGTATTTCTGGAGATCAGAGATAATTCTTCATCTGAGTCTTCTTCAGACTCCTCCATTGCTTGATAAGCGTTTTTCTTCTTGAACTCAGACTTGAGAGCGATGGATTTACCTCCCTTCTGAGGTTCATCTTGTTTAAGCTCAATCTCATGACTTCTCAAAGAACTAATGAGTTCTTCAAGACTGGTGTTGTTTAGATCTTTCGCCAATTTTAAAGCAGTTACCACAGGTCTCCATTTGACAGGAAGACTTCTGATAATCATTTTGACGTGATCAAAAGTAGTGTATACTTTGTCCAAAACTATGAGTCCTGCAACTAGGATCTAGAATATTGAAAACATCGTTTCCACAGACTCATCTTCCTCCATTATAAAGGCTTCGTACTTATGGATTAAGGCCAACGCCTTAGTTTCCTTGACTTGAGAATTTCCTTCGTGAGTCATCTGAAGAGAATCAAAGATAGACTTAGCAATCTCTTTATATGTGATCTTTTCATACTCTGCATAAGATATTGCGCTGAGAAGGATTGTTCTTACTTTATGGTGGTTCTTGTACATCTTCTTCTGAGCGTCTGTCAAGGAACTTTTGAGAACTTCTCTTCCTTCTTCGTCTATTGGGTATGTGTAGCCATCAACTACGATATCCCATATATCTAGGTCAAATCAAAGAAGATGACTTCTTATCCTATCTTTCTAGTAGTCAAATATTTCTCCATCAAAGATCAAAGGCTTTGAACTATAAGAATCTCTTTCTTTATCAGAAGCAATAACAACTACATTGCTATTTCGAGCATCTATTGTTTCTAACCCTTTTATCTCTTCAGAATCGGATCTCTGATGCCAATTGAAGGCGTGAAAAACATAAGAAAGGAGGGTTTGAATTGGGTTTTATACTTTGAAATTTTTTGCTCTTAAGAACAATCCACTTGAATATGCTTTAGTTTGATAAATATTAAACGATATCAAAGCAATAAATAACACAAAATTTTTATCCTAGTTAACTTGAAACATCAAGCTACTCTAGTCCACCCTTCTGAGATGATTTGCCTCTCTCCACCGAGGACTTAATCCACTATAACCAAATTGATTACACTTGCACGAGCAACCACCAGTGATTAACAACTGCACACACCAACTGTGTGTGACTAACACCTTCTATGACTAATTGTCCTAGACTTCTTGAGAAGCTGACCCAACTATTCTCTCAAGGAACAATCAAACAATAGTTTGATAACAAGTTTGTTTACAAATAAATGTGCTTCTACACAAGCTGATTATGTAAAAAAAAATTTAGGAGTTTATACGCAGAGAGTTTCCTCATGAATTAGCAGCTGTTCCTTCCAGTCTTCAAGCTCTTATATAGTGTCATGCATGATGTAACCGTTGGAGGGTACATGTGGAATATGAAACTTCTGGCGGCTTGAAAGAACGTTGGGGACAACATCGTATGCAACGTCTATCCTTCATGGTAGTGGAATCAAACGTTTTTCCTGTACCATGTATTTTTGTACCATGTTAACATTATCTTCTTTCCTTCTGCACTTCAGAGGCTTCTGCGAGCATGAGTTTAGAAGTGGAGAATCTAACTTCTAGTTGATCAAAACTCTAAGTCTTCAGAGTCTCCTGTTTTACCCCAAATTTCTCCCTCTTCATTTTCAATAAATAATTGGCTTGCCTTTAATAATTATATGCATATAAATTGTCATATTACATGCATATCATTAACCATATGGTGATGAGATGCAAAGCATCTCAATTTGTGGAAGAAACTATGCGTTTCGGCCATTCAAACTCCTTTTGAGCCAACAATCGATATTTTTCGGTTCGTATACTTGATACAAGATTTTTTGGTCAGAGGGTCTTCTCGGGTTGGTTCCATAAGCAATGGAGTCATTTTAATATGTTCTCTGGTTCATCTATTTGGGTCGGAGACCATTTCGTCAAGAAAAAGACTTTAATTGTTCATTTTCTTCATAAAGTGAATTTCTGGTTTATTGTGCATTTTGAGTGCTCCAGAAGGCATATCTCTCAGTTTGTTGGGTATTTTCTGACGATTTTCAACTGGAAAGTCCCTTTCCATATTATCTACAAATTTCATTCACAAGTCGTAAGCCAATTTCGTGAGGAAAATATCCAAAGAAATTGATCTTTCAAGTGGGATAAACGGAATTTTATTGCTGAACCGTGTTCACGGAGCACTAGAAAAATCATAACTACTGGCTGGAAAATTGAAACTGAGCGGGGCCGGTGTCTAAAATTTTGTATCGAAGTCCTCTACGACTTTCATTCACAAGCCGAGAGCTAACTCCTTACCAATCAATACCAAAAATTTATCTTTGAAAATGAATTTGAGACGAACCGAACATTTTTCATCTGATGCGCAACGGTCAAAAATCCTATCTCCCTATATTTTTATCGAAACGCGATGGGAGCAATGCCAAAAGTTCACAAATTCCGCTAGCTTCAATTATTATGTACATCTCGAGTTCAAATTTTTATCATAAGATCCTTGTTCAAAGCAATCTTCTTGAGTGACGCAATGAAAATTCTGCATGTGTCAGTTGCTTGAAAAGTGTGCTAAAACCTAAAAAATTAATATCGCATCAACCGTTCATCCAACTGAGTCAAAATTTTGACTTACGCAAGCAATTTCGCTCTCCAGACATTTTTCTTTTAGAGTCTGACTTCGAATTTCGCACGGATTTTGATGCTTTAGAATGTTGACGAAAATAATTCGGATAATCGTGATTTGGATCTAATCATGGATCCAAGGTACTGTAAAGCCCAATTTTGTCACCTATAAATAAAATTTGCCTATAAAAAATTGAAGGAGGAAAATCATTTGCTAAATTTTACTTCCAAACTCTCATTTCTCTCTCTCTTTCTTCTCTCAAAAATGAAGAACAATCAAAAGGAATTCTCTCTTTCTTTTTCCCTAAGCCACCGCCCTCCTCCCTTCTACTTCGATCTTCCACCGCTCCTAGCCGGTCTACCACCACCGGACAGCCTCTCTCGCAGCCTTCCCTCCCTCTCGCCCGACTCCGGCCTTTCGCGACAAACTCTCCCTCGACCCCCTCTTGCGCCGACCTCCGTTCTCCTCTTCTCCGACCAGCCATCTCACCGGCGCTTCTGCTCTCCTTTCTTTTTCTCGGTATGACTAAGGCTACCGGCCGAAATTTTCTCCTCCTCTCCCTCACGCCGGCCAGCTGCTCGGCCAGCCTCTCCTCCTCCCTCGTCTCTCGCCGGAGCAGCCCTTCTGCCTTGCCTTTGCTCGGTTTGTTCCTCTTCCCTCTTGATCAAGCGCCACTTCACCTTTAAGCAAGGTAATCAAGGCTTTCCTCTCCCAATTTTCATCGATTCAAGGATTATTCTCAGATTATTCATCAATTCAAGCTTTGATTTCTTGATTATTCTCCGATTTCTCAGTAATTCGAGTTAATTCTTCAAGAACAATTAAGTGATTTTTCAAAAGTGATTATTCTTGAATTTTATTTTAGGAATTGATTGCATTTGTTTTGTTGATTCCAATTCTTGAATTTTTGTGTGGAAATTGATTGAATTATGCTTGATTTTGAAACGTTATTGTGTCGATGTGAAGGAATTTTGTACATAGAGCATACATACACTTGCATGTAGCTTTTTCTTTGCATATATGCTACTTGAATTGATCATTTGCATCATGAGTTGTATGATCATGCATTAGATTGCACTTATGTTGATTAATTAGGTTGAATTCATGAGAATTAAGCTTGATTTGTGAATATTTTGTGTGTCAAAATGTAGTTCTTTGTGCATTTACTTACTTGATGCAAATTTCACTATACATAGTGCATTTAGGCTTGCATTTAGATCATAATATGCATTCTCACGCATTAATCTATAAGTACATTGAATAATTGAATCAAATTCATTAATCTAATGACGTTAAGTTGTGTCGAAGCCTCATTTTTATGCACTTTTTCATGTGTTGATGATACATTCTTGTTTGTTTAAAATCAAGGCATGATGACATGTTGAATTCCTCGTTCTATATGGTTTTGATCCATGTTTTGCATCATGCTTAGGTATGGTACATGTTTAGAATACATTGATTACATATTGTATGGCATTCATTTGCATCTCATTCATAAAAAAAGAGGCCTAAACATGTGAATAAATGTGCATTTTCATGCATACCTTTGCATTCATTTTCGTTCAAACAACTTTGATTATTTGCATATCGTTTGCATTTTTTTTGAATTGTATACCTCATGTATATGAATTAATCTCCAATTCATTCTTATTTCAAAACCAAAACAAATGTGAATTAGAAATTAATTCGATACATGAATTTCACTTTCCATAAGCCTTTTTAGGCATTTTTGTTCATCAAACCCCATTTTTTTCAAAGGTCCAAGGTAATGATACTTGTTCCAAACGATTTGGCATGTTTTAAAATCGTTTCTGATGGTTTCGAAACCAAATCTGAAGTGCAACATGCCTAAAACAGTGTTAGTTCCCTGTTCCTTTAAGGTTCGAAAAACGTCACTTCCACTCAGAATTAATTGAAACCAATCATATTTTTGAATCCGTTGATGTGTTTGCAAGCAACCATGCGATTGTGAATCGATTCCGAGAAGTTAACTTTTTTGCTCTGATTTCGAATAAGTGTTTTCCCAAGCCGATTTTTGAATTTTTATTTCACTTCTTATATGCTCATACTAGTGTATTATCATGTGAATAATCGGTTTTACGTTTGGTGCTCTCTTTATAGCACTTGCTTTGTTATTTCTGTCACTTTATTTCATGTGCGAGGTACATTGAGCATTTATACTTAAGATTTAGATGTGTAGTATCTGTATCTTGTGCTTGCACACATGCCTGAGCATTCTATTGTCTGCTTTCTTGGTTTTCGACTTCTCGCAGGTTATCCGCTTGAGATCTAGATTTGTAGTATATGTATCTCGTGCTTTCACATGTGAGTGCATTCAATTGTCTGATGGTTTGGTTTTCACCCTTCTTGCAGGTTATTAGATTGGTTTGGATGTGTAGTATCCATACCTCGATCTCGCACACATGTGTGTGCACTCTTTGTCTATTTTGTCTAGATTATAATCTCTTGCAGGTTCATTGGATCCACGTCGAATGTGTATTGACACCCATTCTTGATCGTGCATATCGATGCACATCCTTTGTCTGTATTGTTTGGGTTACATTCTCTTGCAGGTTTATTTGCTTCGGATATGTACTACACACATTCCGATCATGCTTATTGATGCCTCCGCGCATTTGTCACCAGATTTCTTTATTGTGTGTCAGCAGTACTTGAAGTTTTCCGGAGTATTTTTTTCTTGCTTTTGCTAACGGATTTTTATCCGTTTGGTATTTTCTATACCTTTTTACCGCTTTTCTAGAGAACATGAGAAGTAGGGTTTTACCACTTTCCTTGCCATGAGAAGTAGGAATAGAGATGCATTGCGGGGCTTCTGTACTTGGAGCATGTTCAAGAACCTCTCTGGTTTATTTAAAGACACATTTTGGGCAATTCTATTTACTAATTGTATGTGGTTTATTTAAAATCCTCTTTCGTGCATAAGGAGGTGCCTTTTAGTTGTGTTTACATTTGTGCTTGCATAGATCATGAGTGGTTAGGCAACCTAGTGTGGCTCCACCAAGAAAAGTCCCGCTTTGATACCAATAATATATATATATGATGATATGATGGGCACGCGGAAAGGGTTCACAATCAACCCCCGTACAGTTCTAGTCTGTGTCAGCTCAGCTTTCACGAATCGTGATGCTTCCTTTTATCGAGTCAATAATAAAAGTGGCAAGAGTCCCCTATTCTAGCTCTCCACGCTTTCTCACAGGGTTCATATATACTCCTCACACTTGATAATTCATATCAAGTTGTGATACCTTTTTCCCATAGGTAACTCTTTGTGGACACGTTTAATTGCATTTGTGGCTATGGTTTTCCTTCGAAAGTCGGTTCCTGGCGGACTCCGGTATGATCGTTACATTTTGCATTCTATGGGACTTATTTCATCTTCCCCATGCATGTATGAATCATTTGATTGTGCATTGCATTTGATTGTGTGCTTCTGTTATAGCACTTGCTTGCTTCACCCCTTACCATACCTTGGTCGTTAAACTAAGGTGGATGTTAGGATAGTTTCCCTAAGTTTAATCGGTTAGGATAGTCTTCGAGCCTATACTTTTTATCCTCAACCATAGGGCCATCCTTGCATTATAATATTAGGATAAAACTAGTTAGTTTCCCTTGTTTTATAGTTTCTTTTGCATCCTTGCATGTAATAAGACTAAAACTTATTTTCTTTTCTTTTGAAAATAAAAACACTTAATAACGGTTCAAACTCCTTTTTCATGGTAAAAACAACCAACCTCACTTCAAACCTTTTTCGCCTACGGGCCTCTATTTTCTTTTAAAACCTTTTCAAGCTCTTCGTTTTCAAATCTGAGCAAATTGCTAAGTGTGCGAGCGGCCGAGCATAAGACATCTTTTATAAGCTACAACGCCAAACACGAGTTGCAATTGTGAGGATGTGGAATCAAACTTCCCATAAAAACACTACAACCCACAGAAACATGTGAGCCGAACTACGACACTCTGATTTTCCCATTGCACGAGGGAATACGTAGGCATCTTGTCATGCGGCTCGATCGAGAAAACTTTGTAAATACTTCCTTTTTTTCCCCATGTTTTGTTTATTTTCTTTTCTTTCACATGCATTTCCCTTAGCATAACATTGTAGCGATTAAGCAGTAGATAGATATAACACACCAATTAGACAAAAAAATAGAAGTGGATACCGTAGAGTACTACGAGCGCGTGAGGTGCTAATGTAGCAGCAAAACCTGCGAGTATAAGCCATTGAATTTAGTTAACTCAAAAAGATAACAAAAGAGTCGCCACCGTGCTTTTGTTTTATCCAAAGGACTAGGAAAAAGAGCAAATAAAATCTTAAAAAAAGATCAGAGATCTAGGACCGGGGGCTAGCTATGCAAAGGCAAGGTGTTAGAAACCCAAAGCATCTACGGTACTCCGTAGCAACCTTTATTGAAAATTCGTATATGTGTGCTAAAAAAGAGTATATGTACAAAATGGATGGTGGGGGGGAGAAAAGATGTATTTGTTATAATTTTGGTTTGATAGAACTTCCAATGAGTTCCAGGCCTCCATACCAACAATGTGCAATGTTGAAATCAAATCCAAGTAGTTCGGCTAAAAATCTAAAGTTGTGTGTTGGTTGATTTTGGGAAAATGTTTGTTAAAAAAGCCACAAAGAGCTCAAAAAAAGTTTGAGTGAGGTTAGGTGTTTTTTAGTCTTATGAAAATAAAATTCAAAGTATTATTAAATGAATTAAAAATTTATTAAGAAAAGAAGTTTGAAAATGCATGGACCTAAGTTCAAGTTTTTTACGAAAGTGGTTCGAGTTTTGAAAACAAGAATCCTTTGAAAAAGAGGAAAGATTTTGAAAATTAAAGAATGGGGAGGAGATGAAGAGGATAACCTAAGTGCATAAAGTAAAAGGTAAGGGTAAAGAAAGATCTAACAAGGTTAGAAAGCTAGTACTTAACATCAAGAGCCAATACCGTAACCCATCATTTGGATTACCACACAAGCAGCATATAACTAGACAAAAAAACCAAACTTCAGATAAGTCACTGCATTTAGGTGAATTCTTGTCTCGAGAAAATGGGCAAAGTAACGACTATATTTGGGGGAAATCTACTCTTAATCGAGTATAACAGAACAACATGCATACAAAGATAATAAATCAGACAATACATAATAACACCAAGGGCACTGAGATCTCCAAGCTGAGGTAAAGGTCCTAATCTTAAGTCCAAAGATCAAGCTTCAAGCACAAGGATAGTAACCAAGTCCAATTAAAAGATTTTTTTTTATGTTTAGGTTGAATTATTAAGTGTTTTGGAAAAGGAAAACAAAGCTCAAGTTCAAAAAGACAAGAAAATAAAATGCTCAAGTAAGCAAAGGAAAAAATGACATAGAAAATAAATGCTCAAGTGAGCAAAGGAAATAAATCGCACGAAATGTAAATGCTAAAAGTAAAGGTGCATAAAAATAAAGAGCATAAAAGTAAATGCGGAAAGTAAAGAGCGAAAAATAAAAAAAGAAATTAATAAAGGTTAGCAAGATGACCATCTTGAAACTTGTCAAGTATATTATCGAATTGTTTATTGTTAGTCGTCAGCAAGGTGACCATCTTGAAACTTACGCGTGAAAACTTGCCAAAAGTTTGATAGAACCAACGCGACTACACGACAAGTTTCAATTATTTTTTATCAAGTATATCACCGGTTTTGGAAATTATCACATCACTTGATCAAAGATGATTGAGAATTTCAAATGGATAAGGTTAGTGGAAACTTGCCAAAAGCTTGATTAGAAATCAACGCAACCACACGACAAGCGCCACAAGTGTTGAACCAAGATCAAAGCTCAAGTCATCTTTTGGGGCTTATGTTAGAACATTAAAGTTCATGTCACCAATAGATCACTTTCTTCGAGTCGAGACAAAAGAAAAATAAGATGAAGAAGAAGAAATGATTTTCAATTTTATTTTGCATCAGATGAATTTATTTGGTCTTACTTCGTCAAAATCAATAAACTCTCTTGGTGGATTTGGTCAAGAGACCTATCAACACCTAAATTCCATTGATGTTGAGAAAATTTGTGACTCCACAATAAATTCAAAAGTCAGCAAAATAAAATGAAAATAAAAATCAAATAAAAGGATTAAAAGTGATTTGAAATTAGGTTATTTAATTGGAATTTATTAACGAAATACATAAATTGTACTTTTACATCAAAATAAAATTCCAAGAAAATTACCAAAAGTCAAACAAAGGTCAACAAGTGTTGACAAAATTATTGAGAATTTTTTAAAGTTAGAAAACATTTTTAGAAAATAAAATAAAATGTGAAATAAACCAAAAATGACAAAAAATAGTAAAATCAAAAATAAAAATAAAATGAGTCACCAATATTTGTCAAATGACTATTAGATCCTCCTATAATTTTTCAGAATTTAAAAATGTCAAAAAGTATTTTAAAACAATTAAAAACATCAAATAAAAGAGAAAAATTAAAAAAAATTAAATATAAAAATAAAATTATAAAACAATAAAATTCAGAAAGATAGTATTTCAAAATATTTTTTTGAATTTTTTTTATAATTTTTGAGTCAGAAATGAATTTTATATGATTTTTTGAAGTATAAAACATTTAAAATATAAAATCAGAAAATAAAATAAAAGCCACAAAAATGTGGATCATCTGATCATAATCAAAATGTGTTAGTAATCACATCCAATGGATATGGCGCGCTGTACTTGATATGGACCTCCTTGGTTTCCACACCGGATTACAATTTAAATTAAGTTTTAAAAAACAAATTCAGAAATTATGTCACGCGTTGGATCGAGTCTGACTTATAAAAGTAATCAGATCCAAGGGCTCCTATAACGCGCGCACGGTGAAGCAAACATACCGGATTGAATTCAAAAAATTACATGGCAGACCCTCATTGGTTGAAGACAGACACGTAGGTCGTCTTTAACATCCAGCCATCATCCATGATCGATTCTCAAACTGTGAAATAAATTCTTCAGACTAGTGTCATTCGATTCATCTCTTCAAGACGATTCTAATGGTACCCTCGCGAATGAATGGTTAGTTCCAAACTGGAAGTGGTTTAAACAGGAATTCGAAGTTGCAGAAAATCATGGAGGAAGTTTGGCCGGGGTTTTTTGGCTATCAAAGCTTGAGGAAATGAGTAGAATGGCTTGCTTATTTATAGGAGACGTGAATGGGATAAAAAGGGAGGGTGTGTGATGCAATTTGGAGCAAAATCGTGAACACCTATATCATGAGAAAGGTGTGACTTGCTAGGTTTCAAAACTCAGCCAAATCGTGCATTTTATCCATCTAATCAAGATTGGCAACTTTTTTAATCATGTTTAAGTAAAAAATGCACATCAATTTGATCATTAGAAGCCACATTATTGAAAACAAAATCTGACTTCAAGCAAAAAATCAGTTTCACAATGCCCTCTTTGCAACCATGGTTCTCATCACTCAAGGAGATTTATGTTACAATCTTGGACCCTTTAGAAAGCTGAGATTACAAACATTACAATGCACTTGGAAAGGTAGCATTTGACATATTGAGATAAAAGTTATGATCATTTAAAATCACCAAAAAGACACTGACTTTGTCACACTTAGAAAAATTTCTAAGTTTGGCAAAAAATGACCTATAATGTTTTCAATCCAAACATGGCCTTCCATTCAAAATTTGCTCTTGATTTTTCCAGATGAAATGAAGTAGATCTCTCAAAGAGTATTTTGCAAAACTAACCCACCAAAAACTCCAAAATTGAGCAAGTTATGGTCTTGTGAAGTTGATGAAAATTTGTGAAATAACCAATAATCTTTTGATTTCTTCAAGCAATTTCCAAACACTTTCAATCTTCAAAATTTGTATGGGGATAAAGTTCATGTATTCAAGATTGTTATGCAAAAATAATGACCTCAAGGTGATAATTAATGATCAAGATATGATCTCTTGAAGTTGATTGACCAATAATTGAGAAATTCATCAAGGACTTGTAATCTTTTGAATTCATAGGAAAATTTCCAAGCATTTTCTCTTCTTACCAATTGAACTAAGTTGCATTAGACATCCTTAGGTTCATTGTGAAATAAAAATTAGCTCAAGGAGACAAGGGATGAGCTAGTTATGATCCTTTGAAGTCATAGAAGAAAAATGAAGTATCAATAGAGAGAGAGAGAGGGTAATCATAAACTTCTAAAACAATCTTCTCATCAATCAAACTCCTTGGATCCAAGCATATTCCTATTATAATTCCTCTTAAGCATCAAATAACTTTTAAATCATCCACAAACTTCACACAAATACCAAGATATGATCCTCAGAAGTCCAAAGCCCTAATTTAAGGTGAATGGCCATAGAATAGTGAATTCTTTGAATTTGATGATCTCTTTCAAACATGAAGCATTTACTCAAGTTGAGAGGCCATGGTAAATGATAAGAGAAGTCTTCAATGGGAGAAAATACTTTCAAAAATTCTTGAGAATTGAGGAGAGAAGGCATGGAAATAAACACATGAACCCATTGAATCCTTGAATAAGAGACTTGTGCACCATTCACCTACAACATGTAGAGAGTGAAGTATACACACATTATTGTTAGTCAAACATCAATCATCAAACACATTCGGTGGTTCTTGGTGATCTCCCAATGGTAAACCCAAATATAAGAGAGAGAGAGAGAGAGAGAGAGAGAGAGAGAAAGAGAGAAAGAGAGTGAGAGACCATTTGATCTTTGTGTAATGAAATTATATGAAGTATGAAAGAATCTTAGGGGCAAAAATTAGGGTACAACAACTTCCCTTAATTTAAGTGTCTTCTATCCGGAGATAAGAAGGGAACCTTCGCCTCGACGGGATAGAGGATACTTAAATATAATATGAGCCCTATTTTTGTCCCTAAGATATTATGCAATGCTTGATGGTCATGCAATGTAAGACAACTCATCCAAGAAGACAAACTACTAGGGAAAGAAGTTCAATCTTATGTGAGATAGAAAAACATGACTCTACTGGGGAATGGGAATAACAACAATAATCCTTAGATAGACGGCGAACTATCTCTTAACATAGGAGTTAGCAAAAACAAGGGAGTGACACCAACTTTCTAAAGATAGTAAAACATCAACCCCGAATAAACACCAAAAATTGTTTCTAACCAGAAGGTGGTAAGAAGACAACATAAACAATAGACTGACTTTCCAAAGAACTTTGGCGCTTCACCAAAGACGGGCTAAAACTCCTTCTTTAACTAGGATACTTCATCTGGTAAAGGTAACAAAACAATCATACAATCAGTGAGCTAAAATTGCGCCAATTGGAGTATTCAACAAATCAACAATTCTTCGATAAATTACCTTCCATAAAGACAAGGTCGCCATTCATCGGAACAAAAAATATTCTATAAACTACCTTCCATAAAGACAAGGTTGCAATCCATAAGAGCAATAAATATTTGATAAACTACCCTCCATAAAGACAAGGTTGCCATACATCAGAATAACAAATCTTTGATAAACTACCTTCCATAAAGACAAGGTCGTCATTCATAGGAACAACAAATCTTTGACAAACTACCTTCCATAAATACAAGGTTGCCATTCATCGGAACAACAAATCTTTAATAAACTACCTTCCATAAAGACAAGACTGCCATTTATCGGAATAACAGGCCTTCGATAAACTACCTTCCATAAAGACAAGGTTGCCATTCATCGGAACAACAATTTTTCGATAAACTACCTTCCATAAAGACAAGGTTTCCATTCATCAGAACAACAAACCTTCGACAAACTACCTTACATAAAGACAAGGTTGCCATTCATCGGAACAACAAATCTTCGATAAACTACCTTCCATAAAGACAAGGCTTCCGTTTATCGGAATAACAAATCTTCGATAAACTACCTTCCATAAAGACAAGGTTTCTATTTATCAGAACAACAAATCTTCGACAAACTACCTTCCATAAAGCCAAGGTTTCCATTCATCAAAACAACAAATATTCGATAAACTACCTTTCATAAGGCAAGGCTGCCATTCATCGGAATAACAATTTTGCTGCACACGACTATGGGAATCAGCCAATAAGGAGCTTATAAATCACTTATCAAAGATTTCCATAACAAGTCTTCAACTTGCTGGAGAAATAAGGTCAATTCATAGCGAAAGATTCCTCGTTGGGTTGCCGAAAGGAGATCAAATTGGCATTAACAGACTTGCTGGAGAAAACCAACCGCTTGCGGGAAGAGCATACCACCTGCTGTTAGGAAAAGATTGTAACAATATTGCTGGAGAATTCAAGTGAATTCTCTTGGGTTCACCTTTGTTGGAGAGATGAGATCTTCCTGACATAACTATGATTTCCAATTAGAACTCATAGTCTAGGAAGAATGGGGTAACAATGTCGCTTGGAGACCAGAGCTAAAACCATAATAAGGCTACGAACTCTTAATTGCTTAACTCACTTTATAAATTGCTTTCTGTGTGTGTGTTTGAAAAGATGTTTTTGAAAAGGAATTTCTCTTTGACTTCGTAATGATTCTCGCTGGAATGTATACGAAGTGTTTGGAAATATTTTATTTTGGAAAGACATTGTAATGATTCACGCTGGAATGTATACAAAGTGTTTGAAAAGATTTTTGAAAGTGTGAGGTGTGAAAAGTGTTTTGATAGAGCAAGCAATTAAGAGTCTATTACCTACTCAGAATGGTCGTTTCCATGTTATTTTGCTTTCCTTTAGGGTAGCGTTATCCATACCGTTAGTTGGTAGGGAACTCTATCCGTTGGATGTAAAGGGACATTCGAAGGGTCATCGTATGGTCATAGAAGGAAACATGTAGGGATATGTAAGTGTTTTTATATTGGCTTAAATTTTTGGTAAAACTAGTTTATGTCAATGTCTTGACTGATGTCATGACATTCAGAGTTGAAGATAAATTCTGCAGAAGAAGATTAATACAGGTACAACTCAGACTGGGAGTTAACTGTCATGCTGGAAATCTGCAAGAAGAATGATTGATGTCATGACCAATGTTATGACATTCTGTGCAACATCTGCTGTTCTGCAGATTTACTTTTCCTGAGACTTTTCAGGATTTCTGTTGAGCTGTTTTATTATGGATTATGTTATTGGATCTCATGCTCACGTGGCTCTGAGGTTAACCTTGTTTAACCCTAAATTGGTTTTTTCAAAAGACCAAGTCTTTAGGTTAAATTAAGTTAACCCTAGCTATAATTATGGAAGCCCAAGTTAAATACCTTTTATTGCTTCTATATTATTCAAAAAACCCTGATTATACTGCAGCTCCTTTACTGTGTAAAAGATTAAGCAGACTGTTGTTATTGTGTTCTAGTTATTCTTGTGAGCCAAGCAATTATCATTGGATAAGTGTCTTGGACTAGGATTTGATTGTAAGAGTTGTTTATCACTCAAAGCTTTGAAGCACGAGTGTTGTGTCTCTTGATTAAAGCTTTGAAGCAAGATCAAGTATGTTTATTGAAGAGTGTCTTCACAATTCAATTAATTAATAGGTTGATATCACTGCTGTGATTGAGGGGGAGTGAGTAGGAACTCAGGTCTAAGTAGGACTTAGATTTAAGTTGCATTGGGTAGGTCTTAAGTGAAGGAGATAAATTGGTTGGTTTATTCCTGAATTAATACTGCTTATAGTGAATTTCCTCCCTGGCTTGGGAGCCCCCAGATGTAGGTGTAGTTACACACTAAACTGGGTAAACAATTGATTGTGTTCTTTATTGTTTTAAATTACTTTGTGAATTGTTAAACAGTTTTTCAGATACGGTGTCATAACATTCTCTGTGACATCACGTATCTGCTGCCAGGAATTTCAATTGGCATCAGAGCAGGCACCCTGCCTGTTATTTTTGGGTGAGATCTAGGGATATTATTTTCTGGCGTTATGGACAAGGAAGGAGGATTTGGGAATAGACCACCTATTCTGGATGGATCTAACTATGATTACTGGAAACCTCGTATGGTTGCCTTTTTGAAGTCACTGGATAACAAAGCTTGGAGAGCTGCTGACAGAGGATGGAAACATCCCACCAAACTTGAGAAAGATGGGACTACTAGCCTGAAACTTGAGGAAGAATGGAGGAAAGAAGAAGAAGAGCTAGCACTGGGCATTTCTAAAGCATTGAATGCCTTATTCAATGGAATTAACAGAAATATTTTCAGACTAGTACATCAGTGTGAACTGGCCAAGGATGTTTGGGACACTCTCAAAACCACTCATGAGGGTACATCCAAGGTGAAAATGTCAAGACTTCAGATGCTCACTACCAAATTTGAGAATCTAAAGATGAAGGAAGATGAGACCATTCATGAGTTTCACATGAACATCTTGGAGATTGCCAACACCTCAGGAGCATTGGGAGAAAAGATTTCAGAAGAAAAGCTGGTGAGAAAGATTCTCAGATCCTTGCCAAAAAGGTTTGCAATGAAAGTAACTGCTATAGAGGAAGCTCAGGATATCTGCAACTTGAAGGTTGATGAACTCATTAGATCACTTCAGACATTTGAGATGGGGATCAGTGACAATGTTGACAAGTAAAACAAGAGCATAGCCCTTCTATCCAATACTGAAGAGGAATGCAAGGAGGGTGATGAAGAGAAAATATCAAAAGCAATAGCTATGCTTGGAAGGCAGTTCAACAAACTCATCAAGAGGATTGATCCAAAGTCAAGGTCAAATGTCAAGAACATCTCCTCTGACATTAGCAGACCCTATGACTCCAGCAGAAGAACTAAGTCTGAAGAAAAGGGAAATCAAAGCAGAGGAATCCAATGCCATGGGTGTGAAGGATATGGGCACATTCGAGCTGAATGTCCTACCTTTCTAAAGAAACAAAAGAAAGGAATGTTTGTCACTTGGTCTGATGGTGACTCAGAAAGTGATTCTGAAGAAGAATCTGCCAAACTAGTTACTACACTATCTGGTGTTTGTAACTCTGATAATGATTCTAGTGATAATGAAGTGACATTTGAAGAACTTGCTGACACTTACAAGAAGCTGTGTATCAGAAGTGCTGAAGTCTGCCAGCAAAATGAGAAACAGAAAAAGCTCATTATGAAGTTGGAGGCTGAGAAGAAGGAAGACACTGCTACTATAAGTCATCTCAAAGGTGAAGTTCTAGTGTAGAATTCCAAACTAGAACAGATGACTAAGTCTGTCAAGATGTTAACAACTGGAACTGACAAGTTGGAAGAAATCCTTCAGACTTGACAAAATGCAGGAAATTTGTCTAGACTAGGATATGTGGCTGCAAAGAAACCTGCTGGTAGCAAGAAGAAGAACAGGCTTGAAAACCAATGTCAAAGCAGATATCAGGTGAAAAGAAGAAGAACAGGCCTGATAAACCAATGTCAAGGCAGATGTCACAACATAGGGCTCAACATCAAGATCAGAGAAACATGAAGAAGAAGTTTCAAAGATGGAGATGTCATTATTGTGGAAGGTTTGGCCATATAAATCCATATTGCTTCAGACTATATGGATATCCCAATCAGACCCCATATGTCCAGCCTAAGATCAACAAGGCACCATATGTTCAACAGTGGAAGAGAAAGACTGCAGCTTTGATAGCTCACACCTCCCTTAGAGTTTCTGCCAAGGAGGACTGGTACTTTGACAATGGATGTTCTAAACACATTGTTCTTGCAGAAAAAACCTCTTTGTTGATATTTTAGGGATTTAGAAGCTCAAGCGTGGTGGCTAGAGTTCCAAGCTGATGATTGTCTTGCTTATCCCGCTGGAGGGAGCCCTATTTATATCAATGATTCATGGAGTCCTTTTTCCCTTCCTGCAACTGCCTTAGTGCATTAACTATGGCTTGGAGATGAAGGAATCGACCGTTGTAGCCCATGATGTCTTATTCTGTAACGCCTCATAACAACTCCATGCTCTCATTATTCCTTCAATCAGTAACGTCTTCCCCTATCCGTACCCCTAGCCCGGACAGATGACCGGGTCACATCCCGGGGCTGATCCGGTCTCCTATTCCAATTCCGGGAATCACGCCGGATAAGGGTCTCAAATCTCAGTCCGAGATCCATCCCGGATGCCTGCAAACCCCCTCCAGCCTTACATCTCAGTTGGGGAATTTATGTATGATCATAAGCCCCCTTGTTCATACGGTTTTAAACTCTTTGAATCCATGTTGACCAACCGTCTAGAAACCGTAAACCCATAGCGAGATGTATTCCCGGAGACCTTTAAAATTCTGCACGTGACCCACACGCCTCCAACGGTCACTTGTAATGATTACCCTACTGTAATACGGTGAACTGACTTTGTAGGTTTTTTGTATCGCAAATGTGCGGATAGCAAGAGTCGCCACCGACTTTTCTTTTATCCAATTAAGGGAAGGTAAAAAGTACAGAAAAAGACCTTCGTTAGATTCTGAGTAAGGGAGAAGGTTATGAAAAGGGAAGGTATTAGCACCCCTTTCCATCCGTAGTTATCTACGGGCTCTTAGTTGCTCTTAGATCACTTTAAAATTGTGCTTTCTATGTGTTTGACAAAAATGTTTTGAAAAAGGCATTTCGCTTTGACTTTGTAATGATTTATGTAGGAATGTATACAAAGTGTTCGGAAATGTTTCGTTTTTGAAAAGAGTTTGAACTTTGACAAAAGTGTGTGGTGTAAAAAGTATTTTGATAGAGCAAGCAACTAAAAGTCTTATTACCTACTCAGAATTGGTCGTTTTCGTATTTTTTACGCTCCTTTAGAATAGCGCTATCCATACCATTAGTTGGTAGGTCCATTCGTTGGATGTAAGCGGGACATTCGAAGGGACATCGGATGGTCATAGAAAGCAACTTGTAGGAAGTATCCTAGCACATTCGAAGGGACTATCATCATTTTTCGTAAGTGACAATCGAGGGTCAAGATCATGTATTCGGAGGCGACATCGTGGGTCTATGATCTTTGTATCGAAGGGACTATGATGATTTGTTTTGAAGGCAACAGTGCTAGAATACCTCTAGGTTCGAGGAACATGACCATTTGAATTCGTATAGGCAACGAGAGAGAATTACCCTAAGGGGTGCGTGTGTGAAAAGAGTGTGTTGATTTCAGGGATATATTATCTTGAAAATTAGAGTGAGCTATGTTGATTTTAGTCTTTCCATACACGCCTAATTACTAGCAGTTTATAGGGTGCGGAAATTAAAATGCGGGAATGTAAAGTGCGGAAAAATAAATCCTATGCTATTACATGGCTTTGGGGCAGATACATAATTTAAAAGTGCGGAAAATAAAAGCCCTAATTAATATATTACATCCCATAAGCAATTACATAATTGGAAAAGAGAAAACGATAAAAAGAAATCGTCCGAAACGGGATAACCTGTGAAAAGATAAGAAATCGGGAAATTCAAAGAAATCGAACAAGAGAAAAATGTTAGCAAAAATGATAATTTTTAAATGAGAAAAATATTTCATGCTGGAAATAACATTAGTATGCTAAAATAATTTTTTGGGATTTTTTGGAGTTAATTTAATAATTAAAAATCAATTAAAGGTGATTTAAATGATAAATTAACAATTAAATTAAATATGCATGCAAAAATAATATTTTTAATTTTATAAATTAAATAAACATTTTCTGGAAATAATGCAAAAAGAAAAATATTTTTTTGGTATTTTTTAATGCATGATAAAAAATTATGAAAGAAAAATAAAATGCATGAAAAATATTAAATAGAAAATATGAAAATATGAAAAAAATATGTTAGTTTGTAAAGGAAGCAAATATAAATGGTCCTTGCAGGAATCGAACCGGTGACCCTAGCCTCGCGCCACGACCAAGCGAGGTTAGGCGTCCACGTGTTATGGAATTGCAACGAACACATTTTAAACCAGATCGAATCCTGGCCACTCAAATCACGCGCGAAGACATCGTCTTCTTCGTTTGAATCCTGGGAATTTTGCGTCGGCTTCGGTTCGACGCTATGACCCCTGCTAACATCAAAAATCACATACAAGTAATATAAATGAAATCTAAAGCCATGGTTCGATTCGTCTTGGTCCGATCATCACGGTGGCATCGGTTTGGTCCAATTTAACCTAATTAGAAAACCTAAACGTGACACGAAACCCTAATCATGGTATATCATGTTTCCGGCCACGAAAATTCAATTGGATGACCCAGAAAGCTTGTAAACCTTGTTCTAAGCACGAAACAAACATCAAAACACATTAACAATGCATGAATAACAGAATTCGAATTTTGAAAAAGTATGAACAAACCAAATCGTGTTTTCGTGATTCTTGATGCTTTTGGACAATGTAAAGGTATGGAATCACTCCAGGGGTATCAAGGAACGTGTTTGGATGCTCAAAATCGATTGAAACAGGCTGAATCCAAGGCTGCTAGTGACTTGTAGTGCACAAATTTTTTGAGTTTGAATAGGGTTTCTCCAAGCAATTTCTCTGTTCTCATTCATGTGGTATGTATTGTATATATATAGTAGATGGAATTGGAGCTGATTTGAGGAAGAAATCATCATCAATCAATGCAAAACATATTTGATTTTGTACAAAATCAAATTTTCTTTTTTTTGATCAATTTCAATCAATTGCTTTCTAAATCCAATCAAATTTCGAAATTTGCTGGCTTCTTTAGGTTACTTGGATCTCAAGGATGAGAGAAAAAATCAATTTGCAATTAATTTTGATTTTATACCTTATTTTTGAATTTAATTTGTATTTAAATGAATAAAATCCAAATTAAATAGAAAAATAAAATAAAAATTCGTGGTATTGGGCTTGGATATTCCTAATTGTATAAGGAACAAGTTTGGATGAAGAAAAAGTAAGTGCATTTGCAAATTTTTTGATTTTTACAAGTATCTTTCTTTGTGCACTTCTTCAAAATTGCCCCAACTTGTGAATGGTGTATCTTGCTCAATTTTCCACATTTTTTAGTGTTCTTGGACTTTTTGGAAATCTCTAAGAGTCCTCTAACCAACCTATTTGGTTTCATCTCAATTGGAGTTTCCATGCTCAATATATCTTCAAAACAAAATGTTGACTTTTTGTTGACTTTGAAAATGACCTGTAACATTTTGATCCATACCTTCCAAATGAAGCATTTTTTGAACATTCTTGGGAGACATGAAGTTGTAGAGAATTGAATTTCCTTCAAAACAAGAGGTGGTGGAAAAATTTCTGAGAAAGTATGAAGAATTTATGCTCAGTCAAAGTTTGGTTGACTTTTCCTCAAGAAACCCTAATTTGGAAAGTTTGAGTTTTGAGCAAATCTTGAGTTTTCTTGATGAATCATGATCAACCCTTGATCAAATGATGAATGTAACTTCAAAATGAGGATGTTGACCAAAAATCATGAAGTTTGACTGTATGTTGACCACAATTGACTTTTTGTCCAATACAATTGATTTTCAACCATCTGAGCAATTGTCTGAGGAAACTTGACTTGTGAAGCTTGAAATTTGACATGGAGAATCTTTGAAGCATATGAGGAGGCATGAAGACCATTGGAGATGTTGGAAGTCCATCTTGATCTGAGAATCACCAAACCCTAGTTTGGGTTGATTGCCTAGGAGAGGGTTTGTCTGATCAATCCTTGAGGAACCCTTGAGTATGGATGTATGAAATATCTTGAGAAGATGGAGGGAAAATTTTGGGGTATGACAGCTGCCCTGTTCAATCTTCTTGTAATGGAAGGGTTAGATTGGCATGCTTGCCTTTCGTGGCCTGGAGGTAGAAGATGATTGAACGCTCGAGTACACCTGAAAATTTGCACTCGCTGTTGGTTGATGATGCGGAAATGGGCTTATAGATGCCATTTGGAGAAGCTAGAGATTTCGCTGGGGAATGAGTCGTATGCCAGACTCAAGAAAGTCGTCTGAATAGGAGGACAGTCAGAGATGGGCTTAAGATGCCATCTGGAAAGAACGATGCTGGGGGTGAGCCGTACGCTAGGCTCGGTAGACGTTCTAGAAGTGGGAGGAGCATGGAGATGGGCTTAAGATGCCATCTGGGGGAAATCGTACGTTAGACTTCGTCCTCATCTTTGAATGAAGTTATTGGCTTGTATTGGTTTTTTAACCAAATATGCAGCATTCTAAAGGTGGAGAAATGTTGAGAAGTAGTCGGAGATGGGCTTAAGATGCCATCCAAGGAAACTGAGTCATACGACAGGCTCTGTAGTTGCTGTTGATAATAAGAAGGAGTCAGAATAGTTCTTCGTGCTGACTACTCTGGGGAGATAGTAGTTGGCAAAATGTGGATATCTTCCTTGTTGTGCTTCGGGTATTGATCCAATGCCTGTTATCGGAGGATAACTTGTGATCGTTCTGATTGTTTTCCCGTCTAGCTTCGGGTATTAATCCTGGATCCGCTGTCGGAGGACAACGAGGGCGGTCGTACAGATTGTTTTCCCGTCTGGCTTCGGGCATTAATCCTGGACCAGTTGTCAGAGGACAACTAGGGTGGCCGTTCAGATAGTTCTCCCGTCTGATTTCGGGCATTAATCCTGGACCTGTCGTTTTAGAAGTGATTTTCACCTGCTTTGGAAAAAACAAGAGAAACTTTGATAGAATGTTCTTAGTCTCATGCAAGGAATGATGCATGACAATGTGTATGAATGGCATATGCATAAATTATGACTCTATGAGAAATGTATGAATGATAGATGTTGTGGTATTTCAAAACATATCCATCTTGAGGAAGATGCAGATGTTCTGCTTGAGGATTTCTGACTTCTGTTTGGGGACAGAACGGATGGAGACCCTGAGAAGAAAGAAAACTTTGATTCCTCCGGTGCATTATCTGACCAAGTCTTGGGCCTAGATATTGTTGAGGATGGTAGAGATCGAGAAACACGTTGTTGAGGATCTCATACATAGACCCTGCTGGGGAGAGTCTAGGAGGTACTCTGCTGGGGATCTTGCGTGTAAATCTTGTTGGAGAGTATTTGATAATTGCTGGGAGACCGGTTTAGAAGAGTCTGGAGCCCGTTGGAATCTCTGACTGGGGATGAAAGATGTAGGTTTCCTCCGATGCACTATCTGACCAAGTTTCAGGTCTGGACATTGCTGCTGGAGAAAAGAGGAATTGTTGAGAGATATCTCGTTGGGGAAATGATGGTTGCTGAGAGATATTTTGCTGGGGGTAAATACCTCGGATGGGGATGAAGTGCTGCTGCTTGGGAACTGATGTAACATGATTTAGTTGAGTGGAATCACTGCTCGGGGACCAATGTAGACTCCTCTGGGGAAGGTTTGTTGTGAATGACACCTCTATGGGGATCATGCTCTGCAGGGAAATGCATTGGTGACTTTCGTCGTCATCTTAATTCCTGGAGCCTGTAGTAATTACTTTTGCATGTTCACTTTTCGCATGTTTGTGAATAGATTTTTATTGTCAGATGCATATAATCATTCAAAGCAAACGTTGGACTTTATTCAAACGACAACAACAAAAACTTGTAAAGAGAAAGAACTTGTATTTATTTAAAATGTGGCGTATGGCCAAGTAGTTTGTACACAAGAAAAGTAAAAAGTTATGCGGAAACAATCTCGTTAAGTTCCAACTATGCTGGTACTCATATATTTCAACTATTTCATCTCCTTGCTGTCAGTAGAAAGTGAGTGAATTGATTTTCGCCATTTGAATCTTGAATGTTGATAGTAGTCTGGAAGAAGTGATCTAGATGAGACATAGTCGTATGCTTAAATCCCTAGCTTTTGCCTAGACCACCCTTTTGGGTTTTCAGTCTACCGGGATACCCTTTTTTGCCCAAGCCGCCTTTTCAGGTTTTCGACTTGTCGGGTGTACATCTTTTGTATATATCCTTAATTTTTGCCCGAACCCTTTTGGTTCGCCAGGATGCCCTTACTTTTGCCTAGGTCAGTCGACCTAGCGGGTCTCTTTTATGCGTAGTATTTTTTGACTATGTCTGCATTCACAGGGTGTGGGAAGTCCTCTCCATCCATGGTGCCAAGTATCATAGCTCCGCCAGAGAATACTGTTTTGACTACAAACGGTCCCTCGTAGGTGGGAGTCCATTTTCCCCTGGGATCACCTTGTGGAAGAATGATGCGCTTGACTACTAGATCACCGACTTGGTAGACTCGGTGCTTGACCTTCTTGTTAAATACTCTGATCATTCGTTTTTGATAGATCTGTCCATGGCAGATGGATGCGAGTCGTTTCTCATCAATCAAATTAATCTGGTCAAGGCGAGTCTGGACCCAATTGTCTTCGCCTAACTCTACGTCCTGGAGGACTCATGTTGAGGGAATCTGAACCTCGAAGGGTAGGACTGCTTCCATACCGTACACAAGAGAGAAGGGAGTTGCCCCTGTTGATGTTCGTACCGTAGTGCGATAACCATGAAGAGCAAATGGTAACATCTCATGCCAATCCTTGTAAGTCACTGTCATCTTCTGTATAATCTTCTTGATATTCCTATTGGCGGCTTCCACTGCGCCATTCATCTTAGGCCGATACGAAGAAGAGTTATGATGCGTGATCTTGAACTGCATGCAGAGTTCGGTGATCATCTTGTTGTTGAGATTAGAGCCATTATCTGTGATAATCCTTTCGGGAGTGCCATACCGACATATAAGATTATGTTTGATGAATCGAGCCACAACATTCTTGGTAACAGATGCGAACGAGGCTGCTTCTACCCATTTGGTGAAATAATCAATTGCCACACGGATGAAACGATGTCCATTGGAAGCGGTGGGCTTAATTTCTCCGATCATGTCAATACCCCACATTGCAAAAGGCCAAGGAGCTGTTAGGACATTCAGAGGTACCGGAGGTACGTGCACTTTGTTTGCATAAATCTGGCATTTGTGACAAGATCGGGCGTAGCGGTGACAATCAGCTTCCATGGTGGACCAATAGTAACCTGTTCTCAGAATATTCTTAGCCATGGTGTGTCCACTGGAGTGGGTACCAAATGCGCCTTTGTGTAAATCTTCCATGATATGTTCCGCCGTTTTTCGGTCTACACAGCGGAGTAAGCACAAGTCGTGGTTGCGCTTGTATAAGATGTCGTTGCTGAGGAAGAATTTGGATGCGAACCTTCTTAAAAACTTCTTATCGTTGACGGATGCCCCTGCGGGATATTCTTGAGTCTCAAGATAACTCTTCACATCATAGTAGCAAGGTTTCTCTTCTGTATCAAGCTCATAACAATACGCTGGTTCGTCAAACCTCTCAATGATGATCTGGGGGGCCTCGTTGTCCCATCGACCTTGAACATAGATGACATAGTAGCCAATCGTCATAATGATTCTCTTCTCGTGGAATATGATTGAATGTGATCTCTTGAGTAGGGAATCAAACTCGGAACATATTCTCGTCTGGAATGAGATTCGGATGCTTCGTATCCCACTCGCTTATAATCGGTGATCACCAAAGTGAGTCTCCGTTGCAAGAATTTGATTCTTAAGTCAATATGACTTTAATAGCCATGATGCACGCCGTATTCGCCATATTGTTAGTGCAACTGAAACAAAGTCTGGCGGTGAAAGGTGTATGTCCTGAAGGAGATGTAATAATGGCGCCAATGCCATTGCCAAGTGCGTTTGAGGCTCCATCAAAGACCATAGTCCATCGGGATCCTTGTTCGGTCCTTAAATGCGGCTGGTTCTTCGTAATCTGTAACTAGTAAAACATCTTCATCTGAAATTGAGCGGCATAGGTGATAGTCATCTCGGCTTGATGAGCCAAATGATCGGCTACTACACTTCCTTTGATCGCTTTAGAAGTGTCTTGGATGTCGTATTCGATCAAGATCATTTGCCATCTTGCTATTCTTAGGAGAGCTGGTTTCTCAAATATGTATTTTATCGGATCCATCTTGAAATCAACAAGGTAGTGTGAGTCAACATATCTGTCTTAGTCGGCGAGCAGCCAAAGCGTTGCAAGTTTTCTCGTGTGAGTATCTTGTTTCCGATCGGTAAACTTTTGCTAAGGTAGTATATTGCATACTCTTTTCGACCGACTCGTCATGTTGCCCCAACACACCCCATTGAGCTCTCTAACAGTCAAGTACATGATAAGAGGTCTTCCTTGGCGGCATCGAATAGAAGGATTACATGGGTACTCCTGATTTTGTCAAAAGTGATCGGCAATCGTCGTCCATTTCACGCTTGATCTTTCTTTAGTAACTTGAAGATTGGCTCACAAGTAGCAGTTAAGTGTGCAATGAATCTGGAAATGTAATTCAATCGACCCAAGAAACCTCTGACTTCCTTCTCGGTACGGGGTGCTGGCATCTCTTGAATAGCTTTAACCTTGGCGGGGTCAACTTCAATACCTTTACCACTAACAACAAACCCTAGGAGTTTACGGATCGACTCCAAGGTGCACTTGTTAGGATTAAGTCTCGATTGCTTCTTCAACCTATCAAACAATTTCTGCAAATGATCGAGATGTTCTTCTTCAGTCTGTGATCGAGCTATCATGTCGTCGACATAGACCTCTATCTCGGGATGAATCATGTCATGAAATAATGTCACCATAGCACGCGGATAATTGGCGCGCTCGGCATTTGTAGCGAGAGTCTTCGTAATCCTCACCATTGAAGGACTTTACCATCCTTCTTAGGTACAGGCACCACATTACGTATGGGTAAGAAGTGGCAAGAAAACCGGCGTTGAACTGCTTCATAACTTCGGCTTTAATTTTCTCTGACATCTCAGGACGCATGTGTTCACAGTGATTTCTGGTGAAACAACCGCTAGTCCTCCAAACTATCGAATAAGCTTTATGATTGTTATTCAATTCCTCTGGTAACTTGCAGGATCGACTAGATTGATCCTATGGGGTATTGGTCGTTTGGATATATTTAATAACTAAACGAGTATTAATGTTTAAGACTTATATTTAGAGTGTTTTATGTATGTCCAATGTATTCCGATTGCAGTGTTAAATAACTTGATGCCATGATTAACATAATATTGACTTGAATGAGTAAATAAATAAAGATTCGATTTACAAAGAAAAGTGTAAGTGCAGGAATACTTAAATGACTTTTAAATGTAAAAGACTTTTAAAGTAAGAGCATGAAATGTAAAAGACATCTGGAATGTAAAAGACATGAATGTAAAAGATTTCTGAAATGTAAAGGACTTCGAAATAGAAGAAAACGTTTAAATGCAGAAAGTAGTTAAATGACTTTGAATGTAAAGATATGTAAAAGACATTGATGCGGAGATAAAGGATAAACTGGAAAGGTAAAGATGCTTTTACTGAATTATAAAGGTTTTGGTGCAATCATACGTACATTGTTCGAGCATTCGTTTCCCTAGCCATGTGGTATTTTGAATGTTTACTGAATTTTGTACAATAGATATGACACACGAAATCCTAACACTAAGACTTCTATTTATACTACTTTGACCATAACGGTCTGACTTATGAGATCATGCCACGTTCAGAACATGCAGAACACTGTGCTTCTCTAGCTTCCACGCGTCTTCAAACCGTCTCCAACGCATATTTTCTAACTTCCAATTATCCCGCTCGTGTTTGAATTTCAAATGTTGTGGCTATCTTCGCTTCGAACTCACTTCACAGACACAACCTTATTACCACTTCGAAGCTTCTTTTACATATATCATCATAACTGCCACTCAAAGCTCCGAGCTTTAGTATGTCTATTTCGAAAAGCCATTTCTCCCATTCCGAACTGTGACATTCACTTTGTTCCAACGAACACTAACATCATTTCGTTTCGAATTTGAGATTTCTACTTCGAGTCATACGTATCAAAATCTTCAGCTAACAAAATGCCCCTTTAAAATATGTATTTCGAACCTCTTTCTGAGAAATACTTATTTTAAACATATTCACAAGATTTTGATGTGACTTTGAGTAATCATGATACTGTGTACGACTTCCACTACGTCAGTCACGACGTCTCTTGGGTTTCCGAACCGCTTCAAAACAGTCACCACAGCATGGTGCGGTTATTAAAGACAATGATTATCTTTAATCACGCTTGTTACCAATGCTCACTTTACGCCACCTCATGCCGTATCCAACCCACGATCCACACGTACCTTGGTTTTAGTTGATGAGTGCTTCAACTTCCTCACTATAAAACTAAACACCCTTAGTCTTTTATTCTTTTTCCACTTTCTGAACTCCTTTCTTCTTCTCTTCTCACTGAAAACCCTAAATATTCTCAACAACTTCCAACAATGTCTTCAACAACATCCCAAATGAAGAAGATCTCCAAGAAGAAAAGTAAGAACGCAGGCACGATTATGGAGAGCAAAGTTGGTATTCACCAAGGTCAATCTGTACTCATCCCCCAAGGAATCTCCAAGGAATAAGAACTTCTATACTCTTCTCAGGTACTCATTCCCACTAATGCTGCTGGAAAGAGGTTTGCCCTAATGGGCCCTCTTACAGTTTTTGAAATTCTGAAAGATACCAGAACAATCTTCCCTGTTTGTTATGACTTTAAACCCTTGTTCAATAAGATGGAAATCCCTAGGTTAGGAACTGAGAATGTGAATGAATCCTCCGCTTCGAAAACTATAGAAACCCCTGATGTTCCCCCAAAAGATCCTTTTGTTTTGGATTATGTTAAAAGCAACTTTAAGCCGTTTCGATCTTGCCCTACCCCTGACGTAGCTTACCAGAACTGGTTTGCTAAGGTAGAAGTTAAGAAATCCCATCAGTGGGAAGAACTAGGGATCTATAATTTGATTAAGTTATCGAAACCAGGCTTCACCTACAGCCATCCCTTGTTATTTGCATCCTTGTATTTTTGGGATAGTACTTATAACACCTTTCACCTTCCTGGAGGGATGATCACACCCACCTTCTTCGATATAGCAGTTATCACAGGCTTATCACCAGTAGGAGAGACTTATATTCCTGACTCTGAAGAACATTCAAGTATCATTAACTTCGACGTCAAGTTGGCCAGCTTCTCAAAGTTTATCAGTCATTATCACGCTGAAGGTGATAGTGTATCAGATGTAGAGCATATTGCCTTCCTCAACCTATGGTTATCGAGATATGTGTTTTGCAGAAGGTCACTACAAGTAGCCAGTAGGTTCGTCCCTCTAGCCAGAGACCTACATGAAAATAGGAGAGTTTGTTTGAGTGAGCTCTTACTTGTTGATCTCTATGAAAGCTTGAGATCAGCTGTTTCGAGTCTGAAATCTCACACTCCTAAGAACATCTTGCTAGCTGGCCCCTTCTGGTTACTCCAGTTATGGCTTAATGCCATGTTCGAATCTTCATTATCCACTGTCGATACCATTATTGAGCAAGATCCAGAGGTAGCGGATCGAATTGTTGAAGGCACAAGGCTGAGAAGACTGACTCCAAATGATGATAAGGCTGACTTCCAAGTTCTATTCTCACAGTACATCATGATCTTCTCTAAAAGGCATAAATTTGAAGAGACTATGGCACCTTTTGCTTCGAGGACTCATGGACCATCATGGTTCACCATGTCCCTTTCAGAGGCTGCTAAGAGTAAAGAGATCCAAGACATCTGGAAAGCCTTCTTGCTCCCAAGACTAATCTCCTCAAGAATCACTCCAACCAAGAACCAAATCCTTCTGTTTGCCTATCAACCCAATTTCGTTTCAAGACAATTCGGTTTATGTCAGTTAATTCCTGAACCCCTTTTTCAAACCCAGAGTGCCATTACATCTGGTTGAACTTTCAAGGCCAGAGAAGCTAAGCTGCAGCAAGAACAATATCAAGATTTCGCTCAGTTTGAATTAATTTCTTTTGAACCAACCTACTTTTCATCAAAGGGTTTTCTGGATTGGTGGACTAAATTCTACCAGTCTTATATGTTCGATACTATCACCATTCAAAAGAAACTAACTGCTGCGTTCGATGTGCAGGTACACAAAAAGAAAGGTATGTTCACTCACGCTCAAGAGATTAAGGCTTTTCAGAATTATTTCAAGACTACCTATGATCCCACGCGTTTGCAAACCACCGTGTATCGAGCGTCCGAAACCTTGAAGGAAAAATTTAAAGAAAAAGTTTCTAAGTTCAGACTTCCTTCAGGGTTGTCACCTGAGGATAGGTATAGGTTGGCACTCGAAATGCATCCACCTAAATTTCCTAGATTACCTACCTCAGAACTGGCTCTGGCTTGGTTTCCCCCATACCCTTGGTGGTTGACTTGCAAAGAGATGTTCAAATACAAATCTCAAAGGAAACTAAAGCCATCTGAGACTGTGACATGGGCTCGACATTGGCTCCATAATTTCCCAGGGCATCTTCGCTATGACCTTTCTGCCATGTCGATTCTTTCGAATGAAGGCGTAGGTGCGAATGCTTGGGAAATCCCCAAATAATTCTTACTTTCTTTATTTTAACATTTCGTCTTAATTGTTTCGATTTTCAGCCATCATGATAAAGACTGTCGCGTCGAAGACCAAGGAAGGAAGTAGTTCCCAACAAACTATCGAAGCTGATGACAATGTGCCCCAAACAACTCCAACAATTACTCCTGCAACAACAACAATAACAACCATCGCTCCAACTCCAACAATTGCTCCAATTTCAACAGTTGCTCCAATAGTTGCTCCAACTCCAAAGGTAATCAATTTATCCTGACGCTTCGAATGGACTACCTTATGATTGAAGTTTTAACTCATGTTTTATACCTTTTAGACTAATAAACTCCCACCAACCACTCCAAAGAAGCGAAAGCCTAGTACCAGTGGGAAGAATCCCAAGGCTGGGGAAAATTCACCAATGGCTTCGAAGAAGAAGCAAAAGAAAGATGTTTCAAAGGACACTAATGTCTCTGGACTCGATTCCAGGGATGTTGCTCCCTTACCAAAATCCAAAAATCCACCTTCGACCTCCAACGTAATGTTGGAACATATAGATAGCAATATCTCTTCAGATAATCCACAGGTAAATTGCATTCGATTTTTTTTTAACAAACACAGTTATTCGTACCTTAGTGCAAGTTTTAATCTTTCTTTGCTTGTGTAGGACGATTCAAATCCAATCCCTACCACTTCGACTCCTCCATCCAAAATAGCTTCTCCAATCCATTCTTCTCCTCATGGGGATTCGAGTAATCTGGTGCAGAACAAAGGGTCCTCCAATATGGCGGTTCCGATTGGGGCTTCCGAACAACCAGATGATCAAGGCACTTCTCCTCCTCTCAAGGAAACAAATGAAACAACGCCTGGAGATGCTGCAGAAGTGCCTCCAGAAACTTCTCATCCAAAATCTCCTCTCGAGATTCCTCAAGAAAGTGAAAGGGTCACCCAAGTTGAAGAGGAAAAGGCTTGCCCCTCTCAAGAGAGCGAAGATTCTAGTGAGGAAGGATCTGAGGAAGAAGGAGGAGAAGAGGCTCAAGGTGGTTCGAGCGAAGGAGCGGTCGATGCTCACAGTAATGAAGATAATGACATCGAAGTGGTGGACCTGGTTGGTGATGAAGAAGATGATGAGGAAGAACATAATGAAGGTGATGGTGTCCCTACCAATGAGCCAATGGAAGTCGAGATGGACGTTACTCCATTGTGCATGGAACTTCCTGAGTCTTCTCAACCTCAAACGGCTGAAGAGGAGTTAGCCCTCTTAAAACGAAATGACCCTATTAGGTATATGAAGGCTAAGCTAGCTCAGAAGGACACTCCTCTTCCTAAGGATGGTGCTGGTTCGACTACTGATTCAATGCCTTCTGATGATAGGGTTGTACTTCTTCACAAGATTAGGAAGACAATCCTTGATGTGGATCTATTCGAAGTGCTCAAGAAAGATAGCACAGCGTGCTATATTATGAAGGGACTTCTTAATCAAGTTGACCTCACCACCTGTTCTCTGGAAGTTAGTACCATCCTATTTGAACTTCAATCTTTGCTAGACAATGTGACTGGATGTCTCCTTCAGGATGAATTTGCTACAAATAAAGTCCAAGAGAAGCGAACTGCTATGGACGCTGCTTATGAGCATGCTTCGAAGCTTTCTAAAGAAGCTGAAGAGCAAGCCATGCATATCAAGCAAGCTAAAACTGATTATGAGCTTCGAGCTCAGTCCATCCTTCTCTGGGAAAAGCAGATTCAAGAACTTCAACAAAAAGTTAAGGAGGCCCAAAAACAGCAAATGGCATATGACGCCAACACTGCTGGCACACAATTCGAAGAAATCCTCAATAAAGGACTTGCAGAAATGGAAGCAGCTGAGCAACTTAAAGGTGAAGTTACCACCTTAGAAGGAGCGAGGCGCTTTACTCAGCAAAGGCTTGAGTCCTTTCGGAGTATCTTTGATAGATTGAGGAACAATACCCATTTCTAGCTTTTGTTTGTTTATTTTGCTTGGAATATTAATTTAACTTTAATCTGTAATACCCAAACAATGCCATTTTGGCAATTTTAACCTACCATTTTGGCATATTTTCACTATATTTCGATTACGCTATTATTATTCGAATCTCCTGCAGGCGTGGCTTATATTTCTTTAAATATTTCCCATTAACCCTTAAGATTCGTTTATCATCGTTCACTTCTTCAATCTCATATGCATTGTTTGAAAATGTTTTTACTACTCAAAAGGGTCCTTCCCAATGAGGTGACCACTTACCTAATGCTTTATTTTTCTTGTCCATGGGCAATATAACTTTCCAAACTAAGTCATTAGTACTGAATGCTTTACCTTTCACCCTTTTGTTATATGCCCTGGCTACTCTTTCCTTTTTCCTCATTAGAATTTCCAATGCATGCAATCTAACCTCGTCTAACTCAACTAACTCGTTCATCATCATCTCCCAATACAATGTAGCTGGGATTTCATTTTGTCTTTGAATTAGAACTGATTGTAGATGAATTTCTACTGGTAGAACTGCATCATGACCAAATGTTAGTTGAAAAGGCGTGGTATTAGTAGCTTCCTTAGGAGATGTTCTACAGGCCCATAGTATTTGGTCTAAAGTCTTGTGCCAATTCTTTGGCTTTTTACCAACATGTTTCTTAATTAAACTTATTATCACTTTATTGGCTGCTTCGACTTGACCATTTGCTTGAGCATAATATGGTGTTAATGTTAGTAATTTGAACCCCATCTCTTGGGCAAATTCTTGCATCTTCCTACCAGTAAACACAGAACCTTGGTCTGTGGTTATGCTCTCTGGCAATCCGAACCTATAGATAATTTGTTTCTGTATGAACTCAATAATAGCCTCTTGATCTACAGCTATTAATGGTATTGCTTCCATCCATTTGGTAAAATAGTCTATTCCTACCAAGATATATTTTTGACCTTTAGAAGAAGCAGGATTGATTTCTCCTATTAAATCTAATGCCCATCCTCTGAAGGGCCATGGCTTAATGATCGAATGCAACTCACTTGCAGGAGCATGTTGAATCCCTGCATGTTTCTGACATTCTTCACATCCTTTAGCGAAATCTATACAATCTTTGAGCATGCTGGGCCAGTACATACCATATCGAAATAGCAACCATTTCATTTTATGGCCTGCTTGATGTGCCCCACATGCCCCATTGTGGACTTCTGACAATGCTAAGTATGCCTCACTTTCTCCTAGGCACTTGAGCAATACGCCTTCTTGGGTCTTTTTGAACAATTCATTCCCCATAAGGACATATGATAATGCTCTATATTTTATCTTCCTATCTACATTAAATGTTGGGTTTTTTAAATAACTCACCAGTGGACTTCGCCAATCTGTATCTGATAAGGTATCTATGGCTAGTACTTCGAATCTATCTTTATCACCACAACCTAATTTGATATTTTCCAAATCTGAAGGTGTGAGTCTAGTAGCCATGACCCTTCCTCTTATTTCGACCAATTCTTTAAAGTTTTTGGTAGAAACTTTGTACCCTGAAGCCAACTGTGCTAAGTCATTTGCTTCTTGATTTTCCACTCTTGGTATGTGTTGAATATCCATGTATTCAAATTTTTTGAGTAGCTTGTTAACTATGACAAAGTAAGTCATCAGGTTTTCTTTTATGAATTTGTATTCCTTTGTTATCTGCTTGACCACTAACTCCGAATCTCCTTTAATTTCGACTCTAGTTGCCCCCAATTCCAACAAAGCTTCAAGTCCAACAATGAGCGATTCGTATTCAGCTTCGTTATTCGAGCAACGAGGACCATCTAATTTAGACTTGAATTTTGTTGGAATTCCTTCAGGAGAAATTATGAGGACTCCAACACCACTACCCTCTTTATGGGTCGAACCATCAAAGTATAGTTTCCAAGGTTGCGTTTCAACGTAACCTGTGACAGGCTTTTCGACCAGTGAATGGTCCACGATGAAATCAGAAATCACTTGGCCTTTCACAACTCTTAAAGGCATGAAAGTCAAAGAATATTCTGTCAAGGCTAGGGCCCATTTACCAACTCTGCTATGCATTATTGGTTTTGAAAGCATGTGTTTGATAACATCGAAATGAGATGAAACATAAACATCAACAGGCTTTATGTAATACTTAAGTTTCATACAAGAAAAGTATAAACAAAGACACAGTTTTTCTTTATTGTTATATATAGTTTCTGCATCATTCAGTACCCTACTTAAATAATATATGTCTCTTTCGATGCCATTACTATCTTCTTGTGCTAACATACTACCTATAGTAAATTCAGAAGCAAATATGTACAGTCTCATGGGCTTTCCCCATGAAGGCGGAGACAAGATAGGAGGCTGAGAGAGATATCTTTTTGATCTTGTCAAAGGCCTCCTGATGTGCTTCGTTCCACTCGAAGGCTTGGCCTTGCTTCAAACGAAGTAGTGGAGAGAAAGCTTGGGTTCTTCCACTTAGATTCGAAATGAACCTTCTGAGAAAGTTGATCTTCCCCAGCAGAGATTGCAGCTCCCTTTTTGATGTGGGTGCTTTTGTCTCCATGATGGCTTTGGTCTTATTCTGGTTGATTTCGATTCCCTTTTTATGAACCACAAAGCCAAGGAAATCTCCAGCCTGCACAAAAAATGCACATTTAAGGGGGTTCATTTTTAAGCCATGTTTTCTCATTCTTTCGAATGATTGGCTCAAATGATGCAAATGGGTTTCTGCAGATATGGATTTGATGACTATATCATCAATATACACCTGCATAAATGTCTCAATAAAATCATGGAAAATTGAATTCATTGCTCTTTGGTAAGTTGCCCCAGCATTTTTTAAACCAAAAGGCATCACTACCCATTCGTAGGTGCCTAAGGCTCCTGGGCAACGAAATGCTGTCTTGGCAACATCTTCTTCAGCAATAAAAATCTGATTATAACCAGAATATCCATCTAGCATACTTAGGTATTCGAATCCTGCAGCAGAGTCTATTAACATTTCTGCCACAGGCATAGAATATTCATCTTTGGGGGTTGCAGTATTTAAATCCCTAAAGTCTATGCATATCCTCAGAGAACCATTTTTCTTAATAACAGGTACTATATTTGCTAACCATTCGACATACCTTGTGGTCCTGATGAATTTGCAACGCAGCAACCTTTCGACCTCAGCTTTGATCTTTGTGAGAACTGCTGGCGCGAATCGTCTGGGAGTTTGTTTGATGGGCTTCTTGCCATCCTTAATTGGAAGTCTATGCTCCACTAATTCTCTCTTCAAACCAGGAATTTCATCATAATCCCATGCGAAGCAATCTTTGTTTCTCTTGAGGACTTCGATCACCTCTTGCTTGAGACCTGGGTTGAGTTTTGCGCTTATGTAGGTTATTCTTTTGGTATCATCATCCCCCAAATTCACCTCTTCGAGTGGATCCTGTGCTAACATTTTGGCACCTAAGTTTGCAGGATCTTTCTCGAAGCCTAAGGGTTCTTTGTCATAGATGGCGTCGAGCCTTTGATCTATTTCGTGTTCTTCATAGGGTGAGTCTTTCGAGCCATTCCCATCTATTTCGTTCATTTCAACTATATTATCTATTTCAGCCTCTGAGGCCGCTTTCCATTCATTCTCAGCCATATAGGCCGAAATCCTTTCAAAGAAAGAGGACTCAGTCATGAGCAAGATTGTCGAACTCCCAGCCTGCTGGCCGTCTCTGAGAAGTGCCTTCGACTCCTTCGTCTCCTTTGATTATCTTCCTATCCGAATACATGCCATCATGGAGAAGGGTCATATAGTAGTGTGCATCCCTTGTTTCGTTCATTTCGTCACTTGGGGAACAAGGGGCTATCCTTTCCAGGTACTTGTCATAATTCCTTTTATTGACCAAATTAACTGTTGTCATAAAGTAACTGTGGTCCGCTTTGATATTCTCCACTATACCATCTTCTCTCCATAGAACCAACCTCTGATGCATTGACGAAGGAACTGCTCCTACGCCATGGATCCACTCTCTTCCCAGCAGCAAGTTATAGTTAGCTTTGGCTTCAATCACCATGGACATGGTGGGTCTGCAGCTCGATCCTACGGTTAGATCCACTTGAACTACCCCCAACGTCTGGCCTACTTTCCCTTCATAATTGGATAGGACCATGTTGTGTGGCTTGACATCACCTTCTTGTATTCCTAACTTTTTCAGCATGAATTGAGGCATTAAATTAACTGCAGCGCCTCCATCCACTAAGACCTTGTTCACACCATGGGCTCCAGCCTTTGCTCGAATGAACAATGGCTTCAAATGATTCTTCATTTCTGGCTCTGGGTGTTCGAAGAATGCGTTCTGCTCTTCGACCGCGCCGTTATCCATTACATAGTAGCAAACTGGTCTGTGTTTCATCAAATCTATGGTATCCTCTTCCTCGTGCTCTTCGATTTCGGTCTCCTGTCCAAACTCAGAAGGTAGTACAGATACCACGTTGCAATTTAAGTTGAGTGAAGACTCCCCTTCTGACTCGAAGTTGTCTGTCAGCATATCCTCGTCTTCTTCTGGACTTGGAGTGTACTCTTTCGATTCATCTGGTTGTGTTTTAGAGAAAAGTCTCCTACTAACTGGAGGTTTGTCTTCAGGTTGATTGTTTGTTGGTACTTGACATTTCTTTGTGGCTGGTCGAAGCTGCTCCTTTGTCTGCCAAAGCTTCCCTTTCAGCCTTTCGAATTCGTTGTTGCCTTCGCCACTGTGATCTGGACATAGGGTTTTTTCCTTTGTAACTTTCCAGTCTCAATTCTTCCCTCTTCGCAGTGTTGAATTGCCTCCTATATACCATGGCGTGACGTGCATTTTGTTCATTGCCTTTCCATTTATCTTTCCCCTTATTCGCTCTGACTTGCAGCCATTTGTCTGTTGGTACTTCAGCCGGGATTTTGAACGTCACCCTTCGAGCACCTTTAGGATAGGGGCTGTCAGGCTTTCGTCGAATATGATTACCTTCAAAGTGTTGACTCATCTGACCAACTTCCTTGTGATTCCAGCATGAGGCAAAGGGAATAGTTTCGAACGCTCCAGCCATGTTCTGGTCATATGCTGCAGAGCACCTTGGGCAAATCAGGCACTTGGTTGCCCCTTTGTGATAGCGAACTAAGAACTCCAACAAACTCTCCCCAACCCTAGGGTAACATCTGAACAATTGGTTGTCTTGGCGCCAGTTGATTCCAGTTCGAGCCCTTTGTTTCCTCTCGAAATCTGCAGCAATCCTCTGGTTGCAGATGATGCTGCATCTGGGACATAGCATCATTTCAGCATTTCCCTTGTGGCACAGCATGAGATAATCTTTGAGGCTGGTATCTGCAGCATAGCCATCCTCCATTTTATATTTTTCCTTTTCTAGGTATCTTTCCATTTCCTCCATCTCAGAACGAGGTCTCTCCATATCCACCATATTGATATCTGCATCTTCCCCTTTTTCGACATCATCTCTCCATCCTGATGGTTTGACATCTTTGATTCGGATCTTTGCACTTTCTGGGGCAGAGTATTTTACCAGGTAATCAAATTTTCCACTGGGTTCCCCTAGGGTATCCCAGACTTCCTTCTGAGGAATGCTACCATCTCCATCCTCCCCTTTATATCATCATCTCCCCACCACATGGGTTTGACGCTTCGATTGGGATTTTCGAACTCTGGGCAGAATATTTCACCGATAATCGAACTTCCCATTGGGTTCACCAAGGTATCCCAGATTTGTTTTGAGGTGAGTGGCTTTGTGATCTTTACTCTCTCAATTTTAGCCTTCGGCCCTGCTTTGTGCCAACTCTTGCTTCTGGTCCTCCTGGCCCTCAGTAGCCTGGATCTCTTTCGAAACAACAGATGGTACTGTCTCGATCGAAGCCTCTAGTTGTTTGTGGACGTCCTCAGTGACTCCATTGTTGACTTCGACTAAAACCCAATTTCCATCCTCAGTGCTTTCTTCTCCTAATGGAGTGGTCTCTTGGTCTGCTTCCACCATATTGATTTCCCCAATGCACGAAGGCTCGGAGTAGTTGGTGTCTGCAACATCCAGAGGGTCTTCGTCTACTTTCATTTTTGGTTTGTCAGCAAACTTTAATCTGCGTTCTTTAATTGCATTTTGAATTAGATCCCTGAAAAGAAAACATTGTGAGGTCTTGTGGCCTAGAAAACTATGATATTTACAAAATCCTCTTTTCTTTCTTTGATCTAAAGGAGGTATTTTGACATTTGATGGCACAATTAACTGGCCATCTTTGACAAGCAAATCGAAAATCTCGTCACACTTTGTTACATCCAAGGTATATACCTTCTTTGGGAATTTGTCACTTTTCTCATTTTCAACAATTTCTTTCCCTTTTGTGGGAACTAGTAGTTTACAAGAGTAAGGTGGGGCCTGTTTTAATTCAGCGAGATCTATTTCGACCCCTTCGAATTCAGGATAGTCTTCGACTTCCTCAGTTTCGACATAGGAAATTCTTTCTTTCTTATTACTTTTAAAAGCCACGGCCTTTTACCTTTAGTCTTTCGACTTGTCGAACCCTATCGCTAAGCGAGCCATGTCCCTCAAGTATTGTGTGTCTAATTTCTTCGAATAGAATAGTCTAGGCCACCAGCAGCCATTTCGACTAACTCATGTTCAGGAACTACTGTGAAACACCTAGATTTCAAGAGCCTGAACCTATTTAAATACTCATCTATGGGTTCAGTAAACTTCCTCTTAACACTTGCTAGTTCCTTTAGACTTATTTTGGATTGTCCCATATAGAATTGTTCATGGAACAATCTCTCCAAGAGGGTCCGGTATCAATGGATCCGGGAGCAAAGTGGTAAACCAAGTGAAAGCATTTTTAGTGAGGAACTTGGGAAATATTTAATCCTAAGGTTCTCATTATTTGCTATGTCTCCTGCTTCAGTCAGATACCTGGCTATGTGTTCGACTGTTAATTCATTGGTATCTCCAGCAAACTTTGTAAACTTAGGGATCTTGTAACCCCTTGGCAGATCAGTATGCATTACATAATCTGCTATAAGAGAGGCATAATTTGGCCTTCTAATCCATGTATTAAGACCGTTTTGGGCCATAATCCTCTCTATCATGGTGGTTAGATTATTTTCTGCCAAGATATTGTCATTTCGAATTCTATGGACAACTGCATCAGCATCTTGGTTTCGACCCACCATGACAACTCCTCTAGGTTGTTCTCGAAACCACAGGGCTTCTAGTCTTTCGACCCTTGCCCCTGGTTCAATAACTCCCCTTTGTGGTTCCTCTCGAATCACTAGGGCATCTAGTCTTTCGACCCTTGCCAATGGTTCTATCAATCCCCTTTGTGGTTCTTCTCGAATCACTGGGACATCTACCCTTTGTGTCCTTGCCCCCAAATTAACTCCATCTCTGACTGGCCTATAGGGTGGGTCATCAGCAATTTGTTCTATGATAGGTACGTTCGCTCGAACCAATGCACAGTTACGCCTCGCCCCTCGTGAACAAAAAGAAATCTGTTATCGACTCATATTATCTGCATTTTCTCTATTTGTCACAGTCACATTTTGAACTATTGGGGCAAAGATTTCTTGCATAGTTTGTGCTAACACTCCTATCATATTATGGTTACTATCATCCATTAACTGCCTAAAAGCCAATTGATTCTCTGTGGTTAGGATAGGCAGTGTACTATAACCTACTGACCCTTGGTTATTTGTTATAAATTGATTAGCCCCAGATCCAAACCCTAATTGTGGTGACATGTTCGATGTCGAAGTTTGTAATCCTGCCATCAAAGATGTTGGCATCCCATAAGGGGGATTTCTGGGTCTATTACTATCGAAACTGGGTGGTCTAGTTGGTGGTGGGGTAGCGAAATGGGTTTGTGCCCCTGATGGTGGGACAAATCCCCCAAGATACCCAGTGGTTCCTATATTGCCCAGGATCGAATTGTTTGTTGACATGCCACTTGTTCCGTTCGTGGCCACATTACTAGTCGAAGATGCAACAGACTGTGCATTCGAAGGGATTGCGCTAGACGTTCCTGTCGAAACATACGCATTTGTGCCCGTTCCATGTGGGGCGTTTTGTTCCCCTTGTTGATTGTTTGGACTAGACATCCTATTATTTCGTTTTCTTCTGGGTAAGGGTTGGTTATTATTAGTTATTCTACCACTCCTAAGGTTCATATAACAATGAACTTAACACTCAGAAAGAACTTTATAATGATTATGTCTCAACAATCCTTATTTTTATTTTAAATATTGCAACGACCAATGACTGTCCCACTGGGCGTGCCAATTTGTTCACAGTGATTTCTGGTGAAACAACCGCTAGTCCTCCAAACTATCGAATAAGCTTTATGATTGTTATTCAATTCCTCTGGTAACTTGCAGGATCGACTAGATTGATCCTATGGGGTATTGGTCGTTTGGATATATTTAATAACTAAACTAGTATTAATGTTTAAGACTTATATTTAGAGTGTTTTATGTATGTCCAATGTATTCCGATTGCAGTGTTAAATAACTTGATGCCATGATTAACATAATATTGACTTGAATGAGTAAATAAATAAAGATTCGATTTACAAAGAAAAGTGTAAGTGCAGGAATACTTAAATGACTTTTAAATGTAAAAGACTTTTAAAGTAAGAGCATGAAATGTAAAAGACATCTGGAATGTAAAAGACATGAATGTAAAAGATTTCTGAAATGTAAAGGACTTCGAAATAGAAGAAAACGTTTAAATGCAGAAAGTAGTTAAATGACTTTGAATGTAAAGATATGTAAAAGACATTGATGCGGAGATAAAGGATAAACTGGAAAGGTAAAGATGCTTTTACTGAATTATAAAGGTTTTGGTGCAATCATACGTACATTGTTCGAGCATTCGTTTCCCTAGCCATGTGGTATTTTGAATGTTTACTGAATTTTATACAATAGATATGACACACGAAATCCTAACACTAAGACTTCTATTTATACTACTTTGACCATAACGGTCTGACTTATGAGATCATGCCACGTTCAGAACATGCAGAACACTGTGCTTCTCTAGCTTCCACGCGTCTTCAAACCGTCTCCAACGCATATTTTCTAACTTCCAATTATCCCGCTCGTGTTTGAATTTCAAATGTTGTGGCTATCTTCGCTTCGAACTCACTTCACAGACACAACCTTATTACCACTTCGAAGCTTCTTTTACATATATCATCATAACTGCCACTCGAAGCTCCGAGCTTTAGTATGTCTATTTCGAAAAGCCATTTCTCCCATTCCGAACTGTGACATTCACTTTGTTCCAACGAACACTAACATCATTTCGTTTCGAATTTGAGATTTCTACTTCGAGTCATACGTATCAAAATCTTACTAACATCACGTGAACCTTACATTTTCTTGGGAGAAAACCTTCTTTTTAATCGATTGTGTACCACAATATCAATGTCCAACCCTGGCATGTCTTCATATGACCAAGCAAAAACCTCAATATAGTCTCGTAGCATCTGAACCAACCTTTCTTTAACATTGTTCTCAAGACCCGCTCCTATCTTGATCTCCTTTCTGTCTTCAACAGTACCCAAATTCACAACTTCAACTTGCTCTTCGTGTGGCTGTATAACTCGATCTTCTTGCTGTAGCAGTCTGACAAGTTCTCTTGGCACTTCACAATCTTCCTCACCTTCGTCTTCGGCTTGGTAGATCGGATTATCGAATTCATATTTAGCAATAGCATAGCTGTTATCAACGAGATTCGAGATTCGCGATTGTATCACGTGGGTGTGTGTAAGAAACACATAGCTTTTTGAAGGGGTGAAAAAGAAAATAACAATTGAATGCAAAAGTCCAACGATTTTATTGAATGAAAATATGCAAATGACAGATAATAACCCTCACAAACGAGCCACGATGCCCCGGGTAACGCACTAGGCTTTAGAGTTTATTGTTCAAAACATAAAAATACGAAAAACAAAACAAAACAAAAGCAATTACTCCTGTCTAAAGGAGATTGGTATGACGTCTTCAGTCTTCCAATTGCTGAGCCCATTGTCTGGAGTTGGGAAGATCCACTTGCTGATGTCGAAGTCATTGTCGTCGTCTTCTATAGCATGGATTCCACTCTGGCTGATGCGGAAAGGAAGTTGGCCGGCACGTTCGCGGCGTATCATCTTCTGACCTTTGATGGTGAAGCCTAAACCAGTCTTGTCAAATTTGAGAGGAAGATCAGGGAGCTGACCCCAAATAGTACTACCTCTTTCTTTAACTACAGCTTGAGCATCTTTCAGCGAGGCCATCCTAGGCGGAGCTTGCATAAAGGGAGTGGCGGGAGGGTCAGGCATGACTCGGGGATTGTTTCAAAAGCTTGACGGAGTCTCGAAGAATTCACCTTCCATCTCGGTATCGGAATGATTGTAGATGGTGACCATATATTCTTCTTCACCACATCTTGGAACAACCTTCCCTTTCACTGGTACTTGACTTCTAATGCAAGGTAGAGGTATACGCCTGCCCATGTATCCAAGGGCGTCCAAGTAGGCAAAAGTAAGCTGGACGGATGTCCATGACAAAGAAAGTGGAATCAAAAGTCTGGAACCGACTTTAAGCGGAGAATGAGCTCTCCAAGTCTGTTCGCTTAGAACCATCAAAAGCTCTCACGACTATATCACTGGGTCTCAGAACCAACCCTTCGATGTCAAGTCGATCAAAAGCATTCTTCGGAAGGATATTCAGAGCAGAACCGGTATCCACCAAAACATGAGATAAGGTAGTACCCTTGCATTCAACAGAGATGTGCAAGGCTTTGTTATGTTTCTTTCTGGCAGGAGTCAAATCAGCATCAGAGAAGCCTAGGCCATTGTTGGCAGCCAGGCTAGCAATACAAACTTCAAACTGGTCAGTAGTAGTGTCTTGCGGTACATGAGCATTCTTCAGAAACTTCACCAAGGCGTTAGCATGAGCCTCAGAGCACAAGAGCAGAGCAAGCATGGAGATCTTGGACGGAGTTTGCCTAGCTTATTCCACCACATTGTAATCACTCTTCTTGATGATCTTCAGAATTTCCTCCATTTCTTGTTTGGAGGTGTCTTCAGCAACTTCCTTTGGCACTTCTGGTTGAGCAGGATGAGTCACTGGCTCTTTCCCTCTAGCTTGGGGAATGGATTGAATAGCTGGGATGCGAGCTGGAGTCGTAGTGTCTTTTGGAGGAGAGATATCGGAGAGAATACTCTTGGTTCGGTCACCTTACTTGATCCGGTGATGTCAATGTCGGGAATGGTAGCTTCAAGCGTAAGATCTTCAATGGTAGAGGGTCTTGCTTGGCCATGATAGTAAACATCAGCTCCATAATTCCAGGGATAGCCTTGTAGAGGATGGGCTGGTGCAGGAGAAGTAATGATGAGAGGTGCCACTCTAGGCGCAGGATCAGCAGAGGAAATCCTTATTGTGTAAACATCAGCATAGTCTTCTGGGAAATCGTCACCCCATCCGGTTGCCTTAACATCTTCAATAGGAATCTTGTAGCTCTCAGGGACAGTGTACTTCACCATGTAATCAAACCTTCCACTTGGCTGACCCAAGGTATCCCATGCAGACGGTATAGCTTCATTCACATCTTTGATCTTCAGTTTCTTAGACATGTCTTCACACAGACTCTCCACAGGCGGTTTCAGGAATAGTATTTCACGGTTATCCATCATGCACTGAACACGTCTTCTCAACCAAGCACAGCCAGCAGGTGCAGATGGGCACCAACGACAATTCTACGGGCATCTTGGATTGACACCGGCTTGTAGCAAATTCTTCTTAACAGTCATCAGAGGAATGGTCAAGTCATCTATGTTGAAAACGTAAGTATCTTCACCAATAACATTGGAACTTTTGTCATGGTTAGCCATAGGAGCGTTGATCACATTTGGAGTCTCAACAAGAGGGTCAAACTCAATCTGCTTAGCTTCAATCATATCCTGAATCTTATTCTTCAGAGCCCAACAGTTGTCAGTGTTGTGCTCTAGGCTATTGAAGTGGTAAGCACACTTAGCATTAGGATTGTATCTCGGAGAGGAAGTGTTGACACTCTGAGGAGGATCCTTCAAAGTAATCAGCTCTGCTTTCAACATGTGTTGCAAGGCTTGCGACAATGGCATGTTGATCTTTGTAAACTGTCTTCGTGGCGCGTTCTGACTACGCGTGTTGTCTACGAGGTTGTCTTGATGTAGGATTGGAGATCTGCCCCAGATTGAGCGCGTCGGTCTTGGCTCGACTTTTCTGACCATACACAGCATTGGTTTCTTTCTTACCACCAAAAGATCTCTTCGCAACATTTGAAGATGACTCTACATGAATCTTTCCACTCTTGATACCAGCTTCAATACGCTCGCCTGTCAATATCAGCTCGGTGAATCCGGCTGAAGAGTTTCCAATCAGATGATTGAAGAATGGGCCTGTCAATGTTCCCATAAACATATCAACCAACTCCCTATTGGACAAGGGTGGTTGAACTCTGCCTGCTAGATCTCTCCATTTAAGCATACTCTTGAACTTCTCATCACGACCATAGACATGCTTTGTAGTTGCATGCGAGTGGGTGTCAATTCAGCATTGTACTCATATTGTCGGTAGAAAGCATCTGCTAAGTCACTCCAAGTACGGATACGGTCATTCTCTAGCTGATAATACCACTCCAATTGAGTTCCGGACAAACTCTCTTGAAAATAATGCATCCACAACTTTCTGTCATCAGTGTGGGGGTTGATCTTCTGAACATAGGACTTCAAATGCAGCTTTGGACAAGAAATGCCATCATACTTGGCAAAAGTGGGAACTTTGAACTTGGGAGGAATCACCACACCGAACAAGACTCGAATCATCAAAATTCAGCGGACATCTTCAGGTTTTCCACAGCATTCAGACGGTCTTCAAGTTGCTTGTACTTGTCATCTTCATCAGAGTACTAGCTATAGTCAAAGCGATCCTCTCTCTCTCTTTCTCAGGCTCACGCTGGTCATCTTCATTACCCTTGACACTCCCCTCATTCTTGACACTTCCTTCTGAGAGCTCTATCCGGCTAACCACTTTAGGACCACCTTTGTAGCGTCTGCCCATGTTAAGAAGACCGACGACCTTCTTCTTCTGTGATGAGCTTCTTGGATCTTCTTGGCCTTGGACCAAGCTAGTGAACATTGCTAAAAGCGAGCATTGAGCTTGGAGATCTTTATTCAAGAGCCATTTCTGCTAAAATAAATAGCGAGAGAATGAGAAAACCAATCTTCAATGTACCTGTGATGCAATGTTATACTATGATATGCAATGTTTATGCGAATGCAATGCAATGTTTTCAAGGACCTTAGAGATTTAAATTTGTTAAACAAGCACGAACAAACATTGATTAGTTCTCTTTTTATTATTCTTTCTAAGTACAAAAGATAGTTCAAAACAATAAAAGAACACATATAAATCCTAGAGCTCTAAATCTCCCATGGGCACTTCCTCTTGGTGCCGAGGTAGGCGTTGATGTTCCGCTCCTCGTGAAGTAGCTTGGTCAACTCTAGCACTTTCTTCTCGCTTGCATAACACTGAGCTTCAAATGTATCCCTCTCTTCTTTAAGATGAATCCATGATCTCTTCAAGTCTTCAAAATCGGTAGGCATGTCAGGATGGGGAATAGTATAGGGTACGTCACCTATAGCAGGTTCCATAATTCTTGGTAAAGCAGTGAATGGCATCATGAGGTTTTGAGCTCGAGCTCACACCCATTTGAGGTAAGGTTCCCAAGGAATGGAGTTGGTGCCCCAAAGTCTTGGTATCGGTCTTCTTTACCATGCCCAAGTGTTGAACCTTCGTCGGTGATCGGAGATCGTGGTTGTAGTCGAACACAATATCTTGGAGAAGCATATCATGTGGGCCATCTCTTGAGCAAAACCAAACTGGCGTAGAGCTAGAAGGGTTGTAAGTAATACCTCCCTTATACCAAGGAGTGGTACATTAGGGAATTCTCCACACGCTCAATGAAGGTGAAATCCTTTTGAGAGAAAAGATTCCAACGGATATCGAATGAGAGAGTGACATTAACCTTTGAGACCATCTCAACCTTTGTTCATTCTTCAAAACTGATGGAGGAAGGGCGAAATAAACCACACGGAAAGTAACATGCAACACATGAGAGTCCTTGTCTTTTGATAATGCAGTGTGGAAAGAATGAGGATGTCTCCAAGTAAAGTAGGCATGGATTACGGGTGAAAACAACTTGATGGCGTTGACATCTATGAATTGATCGAGTTAGGGAATAGAACCAAACCATAGATTAGAAGGCCACAATATCTTCAAATGCATGGAAACTCATAACTTTGAGGAATTCTCGGGCTTTCTTAATCAGGAACTTGGCAAGTAAACCCTTAACTCCACTTCTAGTTTCCCAATTGGCTTCAATGTCTGAGCGCTTAAGATGTAAGGTTGATGCAATGTCTTCGTACCTAGGAACTTTTTCTAGACCGGTGAATGGCATTTGGTCAAGAATAGGTACCCCAAGTAGCTTAGAGAACTCTTCCAAGGTAGGAACCAACTGATAATCTGGGAATGTAAAGCAATGGTGTTTCGGATCAAAGAATTGGAATAGGACATGCATCATATCTTCTTCAAAACCAGAGATAACCAAATCAAGCAGATAACCATGTCTCTTGATGAACTGGGCATGATCAGGAATTTCTGAAACCAATTCCTTGAGCTGAGAAGGTATACCCATGAGGTTGATTCGGATAGTCTTTCTAGAAGCCATAATCCCTACAAAACAGAGCAAAGATAAATCCCTAGGACCTTGAAATAGTTAGAGATGATATGCAATGCGAATGATGTCATGATGTCATGTTTAGCACACACAAACAATTCACACAATGAGCCTAGGTTTAAGGCTTGCAAGAGGTATAGGTGATTACCCACCAAAATTTGAGTTGGTTCATCTGTCCTATAATAGTAACCGGGTTCTAGGAATCTCATCATTGATCTTTCTCGTGGCGTTTATTTCAATACGACTGCCAAGTGGTCGACCGAAAATATCCCAAAGTCGATCTCAATAGGCGTAGCATCGGTATCAACCAACCTTAGTCTGCTCCAAGTCGGCCATCTCACTACCTTCTAATGGCCAAGATGGGTCAATTAAGGTTCTAAAAGTTTAGTTAGTGCTTGATGACACCACCAGAAGCCAAATACTATCCTCAACTTGGAAATGAAGAGTATCGGGACATCCAAAGTGTCACACTAACGTAGCCATCATGTTGACCATTTCGATATCGTCTAACGGTCGCGACGATTTATTGCTACTTACCTAAAAGGAAACCCGGATCCGGGTGTAGGATCCCCACAAATATAATACCCAAGCAACCCTTAAAGATAAAGCAAGCAAGTCAAACAAAAAACAGTAAAAGTGATATAGAAATCCCTAAGGTATTCTCTCTTTAAGGTGTCTCCCCGGCAGAGTCACCAGTTCTGTAATATGGTGAACTGACTTTGTAGGTTTTTTGTATCGTAAATGTGCGGATAGCAAGAGTCGCCACCGACTTTTCTTTTATCCAATTAAGGGAAGGTAAAAAGTACAGAAAAGACCTTCATTAGATTTTGAGTAAGGGAGAAGGTTATGAAAAGGGAAGGTATTAGCACCCGTTTCCATCCGTGGTTATCTACGGGCTCTTAGTTGCTCTTAGATCACTTTAAAATTGTGCTTTCTGTGTGTTTGACAAAAATGTTTTGAAAAAGGCATTTCGCTTTGACTTTGTAATGATTCATGTAGGAATGTATACAAAGTGTTCGGAAATGTTTCGTTTTTGAAAAGAGTTTGAACTTTGACAAAAGTGTGTGGTGTAAAAAGTATTTTGATAGAGCAAGCAACTAAAAGTCTTATTACCTACTCAGAATTGGTCGTTTTCGTATTTTTTACGCTCCTTTAGATTAGCGCTATCCATACCATTAGTTGGTAGGTAACCCCATTCGTTGGACGTAAGCGGGACATTCGAAGGGACATCGAATGGTCATAGAAAGCAACTTGTAGGAAGTATCCTAGCACATTCGAAGGGACTATCATCATTTTTCGTGGCGACAATCGAGGTCAAGATCATGTATTCGGAGGCGACATCGTGGGTCTATGATCTTTGTATCGAAGGGACTATGATGATTTGTTTTGAAAGGCAACGATTGCTAGAATACCTCTACGTTCGAACATGACCATTTGAATTCGTATAGGCAACGAGAGAGAATTACCCTAAGGGGTGCGTGTGTGAAAAGAGTGTGTTGATTTCAGGTATATGTTATCTTGAAAATTAGAGTGAGCTATGTTGATTTTAGTCTTGCCATATGTGATACGGTGAACTGACTTTGTAGGATTTTTGTATCCAAATGTGCGGATAGCAAGAGTCGCCACCGACTTTTATTTTTATCAATTAAGGGAAGGTAAAGTAACAGAAAAGACCTTCGTTAGATTCGAGTTCGGAGAATGGTTATGAAAAGGGAAGGTATTAGCACCCTTTCCATCCGTGAGTTATCTACAGGCTCTTAGTTGCTCTAGATCACTTTTAAAATTGCTTTTACGTGTGTTTGAAAAAATGTTTTGAAAAGGCATTTCGCTTTGACTTTATAATGACTCATGTAGTGTATACAAAGTGTTCGGAAATGTTTTTGTTTTGAAAAGAGTTTGAACTTTGAAAAAAAGAGTGTGGTGTGAAAAGCATTTGTTTTAGAGCAAGCAACTAAGAGACTTATTACCCACTCGAATTGGTCGTTTTGTTGTACTTCTACATTCCTTTAGAATAGCGCTAGCCATACCATTAGTTAGTAGGTAGCTCCATTCGTTGGATGTAAGCGGGACATTCGAAGGGACATCGGATGGTCATAGAAGGCAACTTGGGAAGTATCCTAGCACATTCGAAGGGACTATCATCATTTTTGTGGCGACAATCGGGTCAAGATCATGTATTCGGATGCGACATCGTGGGTCTTATGATCTTTGTATCGAAGGGACTATGATGATTTGTTTGAAGGCAACGGTGCTAGAATACCTCTACGTTCGAGGGACATGACCATTTGAAATCGAAAGGCATCGAGAGAGAATTACCCTAAGGGGTGCATGTGTGAAAGAAGTGTGTCAAATTCAAAATCTATTATCTTGAAGATTAGTGTGAGCTATGTCCAATTATTATCTTTCCATACACGCCTAATTACTAGCAATTGATAAGGGTGCGGAAAGTAAAATGCGGAATGTAAAATGCGGAATGTAAAATGCGGAAAGGTAAATCCTACGCTATTACATGGCTTTGGGGCAGATACATAATTTAAACTTGCGGAAAATAAAACCCTAGATTAAACTATTACAACCCATGAACAATTACATTATTGGAAAAAATAGAATGATAAAAAAGCGTCCGAATCGAACAACCTGTGAAAGAATAAGAGATCGGAAAATATGATGGAATCGAAATAAGAGAAAGAGTTAGAAAAAATGCAAGTTTTAATATGAGAAAATTACTACATGCTGGAAATAAGATAAATAAGTTAAAATAATTTTTTTGGATTTTTTGGCAAAATTTTAATAATTAAAATGCAATTAAAAGTGAATTAAATGCAAAAATATAAATAAAATAAATATGCATGCAAAAATTATATTTTTTAATTTATTAAATTAAATAAAGATTTTTATGAAAATAATGTAAAAAGAAAAAATGTTTTTTTGGTAATTTTTATTCAGAATAAAATTATGAAAACAATTAAAATAGAATGAAAATATTGAAAAAATTAGGAAATAGGAAAATATTTGCAAACTTGTAAAAAACAAATCGGGATTCGAGCCCATGACATTGGCTTCACAGCACCACGCCCTTACCATCTGATCACGGAGCGCACGCGTGTCAATGAAACGGAACGGACGGATTACAAGCACGCGTCATACCCTGGTTGCCTCGTCTCCGCGCCAAACTTCATCTTCCTCGATTTGAAATTTTGAAACTTCGGCGAAGTTTTGCTCGCCTTCTGATACAAACTAATTCGAAAATCAAACACACATAATATAAATTAATTCTAAAGCCATGGATCGATTCCTTGAAGCATTCCGAATGCAACGGTATAGGTCTGGTTGTCCAATTTTTCCTGTATAGAGAAACCCTAATTCGATACCAGAAACCCTAACAATGGCAATACGAGTTCTAAGCCATGGAAACTCAATCAAATAACCAGATCGCGATCTTCCTACTAATCACAAAAACAACAACCAAATGTGTTAAAAATGCATGAAAAACAGAAATCGATTCTGGAAAAAGTAAGAACAAACCGAAATCGTATTCCTTGATTCTGGATGTATTTTGGCAATATGAGTATCTGGAATCACTCCTGGGGTATCAAGGAATGTGTTTGACACCTTAGAATTGATTGAAAACGGCTGAAATAAGGATTGCTGTTTGCTTCAAGAACTCGATTTTTTCAGTTTGAGAATAGGGTTCCTGAGCCAATTTTTTCGTCCTCTCTTAATAGGTATGCATCAAGTATATATCTTTGGATGGATTTGGGATTAATTTGGAAAAGAATTAATCAATATTCAATGGAAATCAAATTTGATATTCTCATGAAATCAAATTTTCAAACTTTGTCAATTTCAATCCAATCTTGCCAAATTTGATCTAATTTCGAAATTCTTGGCATTTATGGGTTGATTGGATCACAAAAAGCAATAAAATCAATCTTCAATTAATTTAATTTTATAATTTATTTTAAGATTTAATTTGCATTTAAATGAATAAATTACAAATTAAATAGAAAAATAAATCAAAAATTCGTGGCATTGGGCTTGGACATTCCTAATTGCATGAGGAACAAGTTAGGATGAAGAAAAGTAGGCCCATTTGCAAAATATTTGATTTTTAGTATCTCTCTTTGTGCATTCTTCAAAATTGCCCAACTTGTGAATGGTGTAACTTGCTCAATTTTCCACATTTTTGAGTGTTATTGGACTTTTGGAAGCTCTAAGAGTCCTCTAAACAATGTCTTTGGTCTCATCTCAATTGGAGTTACCATGCTCAATATATCTTCAAAACAAAAGTTGACTTTTGTTGACTTTGAAAATGACTGTAATGTTTTGAGCTATACCTCTCAAATGAAGCATTTTTGGACATTCTTGTGAGACATGAAGTTGTAGAAATTGAATTTCCTTCAAAATGAGCTTTGGTGGGAAAATTTAGAAAGTATGGGAAAGTTATGATCGAGTCAAAGTTCGGTTGACTTTTCATCTAGAAACCCTAATTTAGAAAGTTTGACTTTTGAGCAAATCTTGAGTTTTCTTGATGAATCATGATCAACCCTTGATCAAATGATGAATGTTACTTCAAAATGAGGATGTTGACCAAAAATCAAGTTTTGATTGTATGTTGACCACAGTTGACTTTTGTCCATACACCGATTTTCAACCATCGAGCAATTATGCGGGAAACTTGACTTGTGAGGCTTGAAACTTGACATGGAGAATCTTTGAAGCATAGGAGGCATGAAGACCATTGGAGATGTTGCAAATCCATCTTGACTTGAGAGATACCAAACCCTAGTTTGGGTTGATTGTCTAGGAGAGTTTGTCGATCAACTCTTGAGGAATCCTTGAGCATAGATGTATGAAATCTTTTGAGAAGATGGAGGCAAATTTTGGGGTATGACACTTCCCCTGTTCAATCTTCTTGTATTGGAGGTTAGATTGACACGCTTGTCTTTCGTGACCTGGAGGTAGAAGATGATTGAACACTCAATACACAATTTGCACTCGCTTCTTGGTGACGATGCGGGAATGGGCTTCAGATGCCATTTGGAGAAGTTGGAACTTATTTGGGGAGCAGTCGTGCGCTAGACTCGGGGTTGTCAATAGGAGAGCTGACGGAGATGGGCTTAAGATGCCATCTAGAAAGGTCGATCTTGGGAGTGAGTCGTATGTTAGAACTTGTGTTCACTTTGAATGAAGTTATTGAGTGCTGTATTGATTTTTAACCATATATGCGCGTTCGAAAGTGAAGAAATGTTGATAAGTAGTCGGAGATGGGCTTAAGATGCCATCCAAGGCAACTGAGTCGTGCTAGACTACATGTAGTTCTTTGATAATCGAATAAATCTTCGTGCTGATTACTACGAGGAGATTGTAGTTGGCAAGAATGTGGATAGCTTCCTGTTGTGCATCGGTGTTGATCCATTGCATTATCGGAGGATAACGAGGTGGTCTTCGGATAGTTTTCCGTCGGTTGGGGCTTAATCTGGACCGTTGTCGGAGGACAACCAAGGGGTCTTCAGATAGTTTTCCGTCGGTTCGGGGCTTAATCTGGACTGTTCGTCGAAGTGACTGTTACCTATTTTGGAGAAAACAAGAGAAACTTTGATAGAATATTCGTTAGTTTATGCAAAGTATGATGCATGACAGTGTATATGAATGACATATGCATGAATTATGACTTTATGAGAAATGTATGGATGGTAGATGTTGTGATATTTCAAAACATATCCATCTTGAAGAAAAATGCGGATATTCTGTTTGAGGATTTCGACTTACGCTTGGGGATTGTGTAGGTGAGGACCCGCTTTGGAAAGAAAGGATATCTGGATTCCTCCGATGCACTATCGACCAAGTCTTGGGCCTAGATATTGTTGAGGAGGGTAGAGGTAGAAGCTCGTTGTTGGAGATCTCATAGACCTCTGAGGAGAATCGGGAGGCGATCTTGGGGACCTTTTATGTAGATCCTGTGAGGAAATTTAAGAGGCTCTCTTGGGGATTACAGTGTAGATCTCATTGGAGAGCATTTGATGGTTCTGAGAGACGGGCTAGAAGAGTCAGGTCCGTTGTAACCTCTGGCTGGGGAATAAAAGGTGTATGTTTCCTCCGATGCACTATCTGCCAAGTCTTGTGTCTGGATACTGCTGCCGGGGAGAAGGGGGAGGATTGAGACACGTCCGCTGGGGATGAATACCTTGACTGGGGATGAGGTATTACTGCTGGGAGACTGATGTAACATTGCTCGGTTGAGTGGAATCACTGCTTGTGGATTAACATATACTCCGCTGGGGAGGTTTGTGGTGAGTGACACCTTTGTGGGGGATCATGCTCTGTGGGGGAATGCTTTGGTGACTTTCATCGTCGTCCCAATTCACGGAGCATGGTAAGTACTTTTGTATGTTCACTTTTCGTATGTTTGTGATTAGATTCTTATTGTCAAATGCGTATAGTCATTCAAAGCAAACGTTGGACTTATTGCAAATAACAACAACAGTAATTGTAAAGAAGCTTGCATTTATTTGAAAGGTGGTATGGCCAAGTAGTTTGTGCACAAGAAGGTAAAAACTATGCGAAACAATCTCGTTAAGTTCCAACTATGCTAGTACTCATATATTTCGACTATCTCATCTCCTTCTTTCGTTAGAAAGTGAGTGGTGATCTTCGCCATTTGAACCTTGGATGCGATAGTAGTGCAGGCGGGTGATCGGAAGAGACATAGTCGTGCGCTTAAATCCTAACTTTTGCCTGACCGCCCTTTCGGTTTTCGGTCTACGGGATACCCTTTTTGCCCAAACCGCCAGGTTTTCGACTTGCGGGTGTACATGTTTTGTATATATCCTAATTTTTGCCGAACCTTTTGGTTCGCCGGGATTCTATTTTTGCCTAGGTTCGTCGACCTAGCGGGTCTATTCATCCGTAGTATTTTTGACTATGTCTGCGTTCACGGGTGTGGGAAGTCTTCGCCATCCATGGTGCTAAGTATCATAGCTCCGCCGAAAATCTTGTCTTGACTATAAACGGTCCCTCATGAGTGGGAGTCCATTTGCCCTGGGATCACCTTGTGGAAGAATGATGCGCTTGACTACTAGATCACCGACTTGGTAGACTCGGTGTTTGACCTTCTTGTTAAATGCTCGATCATTGCTTACGATAAATCATCCATGGCGGATGGGCGCAGTCGTTCTCATCGATCAAGTTGATCGGTCAGTGTGCTGAACCCAATCGTCTTCACCTAACTCGCCTCTGGAGGACTCGGTTGAGGTATCGAACCTCGATGGGTAAGGCGGCTTCCATACCGTATCAAGAGAGAAGGGTTGCCCTGTGGATGTTCGTCTTGTGGTGCGATAACCATGAAGAGCAAATGGTAACATCTCATGCCAATCTTTGTAAGTCCTTTGTCATCTTACATGTAATCTTCTTAACGTTCTTGTTGGCGGCTTCCTGCGCCATTCATCTTAAGCCGATATGGAGAAAATTATGATGCTTGATCTTGAAGCTGCGTGCGAGTTCGGTGATCATCTTATTGTTGAGATTGGAACCATTATCGTGATAATCCTTTCGGGGATTCCATACCGGTAAGAGATGAATTATGGTAATGCACAGGCTTGTTGGTCTTGGAGCTGTGGGCGATTGTCGTCATGTCAATGGCATTAAATCGAGCATTTGTGAGCGTGTATCGGGCGTGGCGGTGACAATCGACTTCCATGGTGGACCAATAGTAACTTGTTCTCAAAATCTTCTTAGCCATGGTGTGTCCACTGGAGTGGGTACCAAATTAGCCTTCGTGTAACTCTTCCATGATCGCATTGCTTTTTCGGTCTACGCAGTAAGCACAAGTCGTGGTTGCGCTTGTATAAGATGTCGTTACTGAGGAAGAATTTAGATGCAAATCTTCTCATGAACTTCTTATCATTGACAGATGCCCCTACGGGATATTCCTGAGTCTCAAGATACCTCTTCACGTCATGGTACCAAGGTTTCTCTTACGCATCAAGCCCATAACAATCTGTTGGTTCGTCAAACTTCTCAATGATGATGCGGGAGCCTCGTTGTCCCATCTGACCTTGAACATAGATGACATAGTAGCTAATGCGTCTGCCAACTGATTCTCTTCTCGTGGAATATGATCAAAAGTAATCTCTTGAGGGGATCAAACTCGAACATGCTCTCGATCTGAATGAGATTCGGATGCTTCGTATCCCTCGCCCTTAATTTGTTGATCACCAAAGCGAGTCTCCATACACTTGTAAGAACTTGATTCTTAAGTCAATAGCAACTTTAAGACCCATGATGCACGCCGTACTCGGCCATGTTGTTAGTGCAACTGAAACATAATCTGGCGGTGAAAGTATGTCCGCTTGTGGGGATGTAATGATGGCGCCAATGCCATTGCCAAGTGAGTTTGAGGCTCCATCAAAACCATAGTCCATCGGGATCCTTGTTCGGTCCTTCTGCGGCACGGTTCTTCACAATCTGTAACTAGTAAAACATCTTATGCGGAAATTCGTACGCATAGGTGGTCATCTACGGCTTGATGAGCCAAATGATCGGCTACTACACTTCCTTTGATCGCTTTCGAGAAGTGTTCTGGATGTCATATTCGGTCAAGATCATTTGCCATCTTGCTATTCTTCGGGAGCTGGTTTCTCAAATATGTATTTTATCGGATCCATCTTGAAATCAATAAGGTAGTGTGAGTCAACATATCTTGTCTTAGCGTGACAGCCACCAAAGCGTTGCAAGTTTTCTCATTTGTGAGTATCTTGTTTCACATCGGTAAACTTTTGCTAAGGTAGTATATTGCATGCTCTTTTCGACCGGACTCGTCATGTTGCCCAACACACACCATTGAGTTCTCTAATCATCGGTACATGATAAGAGGTCTTCCTTGGCGGGCGGCATCGGGATGGGAGGATTACATGTAGGTACTCCTTGATTTTGTCAAAGCGATCGGCAATCGTCGTTCCATTCTACCACTTGATCTTTCTTTAGTAACTTGAAGATTGGCTCACAGTGTGATTAGGTGTGCAATGATCGGCAATGTAGTTCAATCGGCCCAAAACCTCGACCTCTTTCTCGGTGCGGGCCTGGCATCTCTTGAATAGCTTTAACCTTGGCGGGGTCAACCTCAATACCTCTTCCAGACTACAAACCCTAGGAGTTTCCGGATCGACTCCAAGGTGCACTTGTTGGATTAAGTCTCGATCTATACTTCTTCAATCATCAAATAGTTTACGCAAATGATCAAGATGTTCTTCTTGATCTGTGATCGAGCTATCATGTCGTCGTGTAGACCTCTATCTCGTGATGAATCATGTCATGAAATAATGTTACCATAACGCGATAAGTGGCGCCTGCGTTCTTCGATTCGAGCGGCATAACCTTGTAGCGAGAAGTGCCCCATGTGTAGTAGTCTTCTCCATGTCTTGGGAGCCATTTGATCGATTGTAACGGAGAAACCATCCATGAAGGAGAAACCTTATCTTGGCGGTGTTGTCAACGAGAACATCAATATGAGGAAGTGGAAAATCGTCTTTCGGACTTGCTTTGTTCGGATCTCGTAATCCACACACATTAGTACCTTGCCATCCTTCTTAGGCACGGGTACCATTTGCAACCACTGGGGATAGGAGGTAGCAGCTGAAACCGCATTGAGCGCTTCATAACCTCGACTTTGATCTTCTCGACATCTCGGGGCTTGTCACAGAACCTTACATTTCTTGGGAGAAAACCTTCTTTTATCGGCAATCGGTGTACCACAATATCAATGTCAACCCGGCATGTCTTCGTATGACCAAGCAAAAACCTCAACATAGTCTCGTAGCATCGAACCAACCTTTCTTTAACATTGTTCTCAAGACCCGCTCCTATCTTGATCTCTTTACATCTTCGTCGGTACCCAATTCACAACCTCAACTTGCTCTTCTTGTGGGTGTATAACTCGCTCTTCTTGCTGTGTGATCGGCAAGTTCTCCTGGCACTTCACAATCTTCCTCACTTCGTCTTGACTTGGTAGATCGGATTATCGAAGTCATATTTAGCACTAGCATAGCATTATTAATGAGATTGGTGATTGCGTGTATCACGTGGGTGTGTGTGAAACACATAGCTTTTGAAGGGGTGATAAAGTAAAGAAAGAAAACAAACAATTGAATGCAAAAGTCCAACGAATTTATTGAATGAAAATCACAAAGCGACAGATAATAACCCTATAAGCGAGCCATGATGCCCGGGCAAGGCACTAGGCTTTCAAAGTTTATTGTTCAAAACATAAAGAAATACGAAAAGCAAAACAAAACAAGCAATTACTCGACTAAAGGAGATTGGTATGACGTCTTGAGTCTTCAATTCTTGAGCCCATGATGCAGGTTGGGAAGATCCACTTGCGATGTCGAAGCCGTTGTCGTCGTCTTCTATAGCATGGATTCCACTCGGCTGATGCGGAAGGAAGTTGGCGGCGCGCGCGGCGTATCATCTTGACCCTTGATGGTGAAGCCTAAACCAGTCTTGTCAAATTTAAAGGAAGATCGGGAGCGACCCCAAATAGTACTCTTTCCTTCTTCAACATGAGCATCTTTCGGTGAGGCCATCCTAGGCGGACTTGGCAACTTCGGGAGTGCGGGAGAGTCAGCAGGCATGACTACGGGTATTGTTTCAAAAGCTTGCGGTCTCGAAGAATTCACCTTCCATCTCAAGGTATCGGAATGACGGAGATGATGACCATATACTCTTCTTCACCACATCTTGACAACCTTCCCTTTCACGGATATTTTGTTTCGATGCAAGGTAGAGGTAACGGCCTTGCCCTGTATCAAAGGCGTCCAAGTAGGCAAGAGTAGCGGACGGATGTCCATGACAAAAGTGGAATCAAAAGTCGGGAACCGACTTTAACAGGAGTGAGCTCTCCAATCACCATTCGCTTAGAACCATCAAAAGCTCTCACGATTATGTCCTTGGGTCTCGAACCAACCCTTCGACATCAAGCCGATCAAAAGCGATCTTGGTGAGGATATTCGAGGCGAGCCGGTATCCACCAAAACATGAGATAATGTAGTGCCCTTGCATTCAACGAGATGTGCAAGGCTTTGTTGTGTTTCTTTGGAAGGAGTCAAATCGCATCGAGAGAAGCCTAGGCCGTTGTTGGCAGCGAGGCTAGCAATACAAACTTCAATTGATCGGTGGTAGTGTCTTGCGGCACATGAGCATTCTTGAAACTTCACCAAGGCATTAGCATGAGCCTCGAGCACAAGAGCAAAGCGAGCATGGAAATCTTGGAATGCATCTAAGCATTCCACAACATTGTAATCACTCTTCTTGATGATCTTGAATTTCCTCCATTTCTGTTTGGAGGTGTCTTGAAACTTCCTTTGGTACTACGGTTGAGCGGGATGAGTCACTGGTTCTTTCCCTCTAGCTGGGGATATTGATTGAGTAGCTGGAATGCTGAGTCATGATGTCTTTGGAGGAGATTACGGAGAGAATACCCTTCGGTTCGGTCACCTTCTTGGATCCGTGATGTTGTCAATGTCGGGAATAGAAACTTCATGGTAAGATCTTCAATGGTCGAGGTCTTGCTTGACGCCATGATAGTAAACATCGCTCCATAGTTCCAAGGATAGCTTTGTAGGAATATGGAAGGTCTTGGAAGTGATAATGAGAGGTGCCACTCTAGCACAGGATCAGCGAGAGAAATCCTTATTGTGTTAACATCAGCATAGTCTTACGGAAATCGTCACCCCATCCGGTTGCCTTAACATCTTCAATAGGAATCTTGTAACTATCGGGAACCATGTAATCATACTTTCCACTTGGCTGCCCCAAGGTATCCCACACAGATGGTGCAGTTTCGTTCGCATTGTCAATCTTCAACTTAGACATTTCTTCACACAACTTCTGCACAGGTGGTTTCAGAAATAGTATCTCACGGTTATCCATCATGCACTGAACACGTCTTCTCAACCAAGCACAACCATGGGCGGATGGGCACCAGACAATTCTCGGGCATCTGGATTGACACCGGCTTGCAACAAATTCTTCTTAACAGTCATCAGAGGAATGGTCAAGTCATCTATGTTGAAAACATAAGTATCATCCCCAACAGCATTGGAACTCTTGTCATGGTTAGGCATAGGAGCGTTGATCACATTCGGAGTCTCAACAGGAGGATCAAACTCAATCTGCTTAGCTTCAATCATATCTTGAATCTTGTTCTTCAGAGCCCAACAATTGTCAGTGTCGTGCCCTGGGCTATTGGAATGGTAAGCACACTTAGCATTAGGATTGTACTTCGGAGAGGAGGTATTGACATTCTGAGGAGGATCCCTCAAGGTAATCAGCTCTGCTTTCAACATGTGTTGCAAGGCTTGCGACAAAGGCATGTTGATCTTCGTAGCATCTTCGGTGGCGTTCGGCTACGCGCGTTGTCTCTTGAGGTTGTCTTGATGTAGGATTGGAGATCACAACTGCCCCCAGATTGAGCGTCGGTCTTGGCTCGGCTTTTCGACCATACATTAGATTCTTTCTTACCACCAAAAGATCTCTTATGACATTTGAAGATGACTCTGATCTTTCCACTCTTGATACCAGCTTCAATCGCTGCTTGTCAATATCAACTCGGTGAATCCGGATGAAGAATTTCAATCAGATGATTGAAGAGGGCTGTCGGTGTTCCCATAAACATATCAACCAACTCCCTATTGGACAAGGGTGGTTGAACTCACCTGATCTCTCCACTTGAGCATACTCTTTGAACTTCGTCACGACCCATAGACATGCTTTGTAGTTGCATGCAGTGGGTGTCAATTCAACATTGTACTCATACATGCGTAGAAAGCATCAGCCAAGTCACTCCAAGTACGGATACGGTCATTCTCTGGTGATAGTACCATTCCAATTGAGTTCGGACAAACTCTCTTGAAAATAGTGCATCCACAACTTTCGTCATCGGTTGGGATTGATCTTCTGGACATAGGACTTCAAATGCAGCTTAGGGCAAGACATGCCATCATACTTGGCAAAAGTTGGAACTTTGAACTTGGGAGGAATCACAACACCAGGAACAAGACTCAGATCATCAAAGTTCAGCCCGGACATCTTCAGGTTTTCCACAGCATTCAGACGATCTTCAAGTTGTTTGTACTTGTCATCTTCATCAGAGTGTTGGCTATAATCAGAATGGTCCTCTCCTCCTTTCTTTGGTTCACGCTGCTCACCTTCATCACCCTTGGTACTCCCCTCGGTATGGACACTTCCTTCAGAGAGCTCGATCCGACTGACCACTTTAGGACCCCCTTTGAAACGTCTACCCATGTTGAGGAGACCAACAACTTTCTTCTTCTTGTTGATGAGCTTCTTCAGATCTTCTTGGCCTTGGACCAAGTTGGTGAACATCTGCGGCCGAGCATTACGAGCACGGAGATCTTTGACATCTGTTCAAGAGCCATTTACGCTAAAATAAATAGCGAGCAAATGAAAACCAATCTCAATGTACCTGTGATGCAATGTTATGCTATGCTATGCAATGTTTATGCAAATGCAATGCAATGTTTTCAAGGACCTTAGAGATTTAAATTTGTTAAACAAGCAATGAACAAACATTTATTAGTACTTTTCATTATTCTTTCTTCTTTTTAAGTACAAGAGATAGTTCAAAACAATAAAAGAAAACATAAAACATCCTAAAGCTCTAAGTCTCCCATGGGCGCTTCCTCTTGGTGCCGATGTAGCGTTGATGCTTGCTCCTCGTGAAGTAGCTTTGTCAACTCTAACACTTTCTTCTCTTGCAACACGAGCTTCAAAGGTATCCCTCTCTTCTTTAGCTGAATCAGGATCTCTTCAAGTCTTCAAAATCGGTAGGCATGTCGGGATGGAGAACAGCATAGAGTACGTCACCTATAGCAGGGTTCCATAATTCTTGGTAAAGCAGTGAATGGCATCATGAGGTTTTGAGCTCGAGCTCGCACCCATTTGAGGTAAGGTTCCCAAGGAATGGAGTTCAGGTGCCCCAAAGTCTTGGTATCGATCTTCTTTACCATGCCCCAAGCATGTATAAACCTTCGTCGGTAATGCGGAGATCGTGGTTGTAGTCGAACACAACATCTTGGAGAAGCATATCATGTGGACCATCTCTTGAGCAAAACCAAACTGACGTAGAGCTAAGAAGGGTTGTAAGTAATACCTCCCTTATACCAAGTAGTGGTACATTAGAATTCTCCACAACGCTCAATGAAGGTGAAGTCCTTTTGAGAGAAAAGACTCCAACGGATATCGAATGAGAGTGACATCAATCTTTGAGACCATCTCAACCTTTGTTCATTCTTCAAAACTGATGGAGGAAGGTGCGAAATAAACCACCTTGAAAGTAACGGTATACAACACATGAGAGTTCCTTGTCGCTTAGTAGTACGAGTGTGGAGAGAATGAGGATGTCTCAAGTAAAGTAGGCTTTGGATTGCGGGTAAGAACAACTTGATGGCATTGACATCTATGAATTGATCCGAGTTAGGAAATAGAACCAAACCATAAATTAGCAAGGCCACAATGTCTTCAAATGCATGGAAACTCATAACTTTGAGGAATTCTCGGGCTTTCTTAATTAAGAACTTGGAAAGTAAACCCTTAACTCCACTTCTAGTTTCCCAATTGGCTTCAATGTCGGCGCTTAAGTGTAAAGCGGATGCGATGTCTTCGAACTTAGGAACCTTTTCCAAACCGGAATGGCATTTGGTCAAGAATAGGTACCCAAGTAGCTTAGAGAACTCTTCAAGGTAGGAACCAACTAATAATCGGGAATGTAAAGCAATGGTGTTTGGATCAAAGAAGCTGGAATAGGACATGCATCATATCTTCTTCAAAACCGGAGATAACCAAATCAAGTAGATAACCATGTCTTTTGATGAACTGAGCATGGTCGGAATTTAGAAACCAATTCTTTGAGTTGAGAAGGATACCCATGAAGTTGATTCGGATAGTCTTTCTAGAAGCCATAATCCTACAAAAGCGAGCAAAGATAAATCCCTAGGTCCTTGAAATAGTTAGAAATGATATGCAATGCGAATGATGTCATGATGTCATGTTGCACACACAAACAATTCACACAATGAGCCTAGGGTTAAGGCTTGCATGAGGTATAGGTGATTACCCTACCAAAAGTTTGAGTTGGTTCATCCTGTCCTATAATAGTAGGGTTCTAGGAATCTCATATCACAGATCTTTCTCGTGGCGCTTATTTCAATCGACGGCTAAGTGGTCGATCGAAAATGTCCCAAAAGTCTAATCTCAATGAGCGTAGCATCGGTATCAACCAACCTCGGTCTACACCAAAGCCGGCCATCTCACTACCTTCAATGGCCAAGATGGGTCAATTAAGGTTCTAAAAGTTTAGTTAGCGCTTGATGACACCACGCGAAGCCAAATACTATCTTCAACTTGGGAATGAAGAGTATCGGGACAACCAAAGTGTCACGCTACGTAGCCATCATGTTGACCGCGTAGTTATCGTCTAGCGGTCGCGATGATCTAATGCTACTTACCTAAAAGAAACCGGATCGGTGTAGGATCCCCAACAATATAATACCCAAGCAACCCTTAAAGATAAAGCATACAAGTCAAACAGAAAGCATTAAAGGTTATCTAGAAATCCCTAAGGCAATTCTCTCTTTTAGGGTGTAGTCCCAGTAGTGATTACGTGATACGGTGAACTGACTTTGTAGGATTTTGTATCCAAATGTGCGGATAGCAAGAGTCGCCACCGACTTTTATTTTTATCCAATTAAGGGAAGGTAAAAGTAACAGAAAAAGACCTTCGTTAGATTCTGAGTTCGGGAGAATGGTTATGAAAAGGGAAGGTATTAGCACCCCTTTCCATCCGTAGTTATCTACGGGCTCTTAGTTGCTCTAGATCACTTTTTAAAATTGCTTTCTGTGTGTTTGACAAAAATGTTTTGAAAAAGGCATTTCGCTTTGACTTTGTAATGACTCATGTAGGAGTGTATACAAAGTGTTCGGAAATGTTTTGTTTTAAAAAGAAATTTGAACTTTGAAAAAAGAGTGTGTGGTGTGAAAAGCATTTGTTTTAGAGCAAGCAACTAAAAGACTTATTTACCCACTCAGAATTGGTCGTTTTGTTGTACTTCTACATTCCTTTAGAATAGCGCTAGCCATACCATTAGTTAGTAGGTAGCTCCATTCGTTGGATGTAAGCGGGACATTCGAAGGGACATCGGATGGTCATAGAAGGCAACTTGTAGGAAGTATCCTAGCACATTCGAAGGGACTATCATCATTTTTGTGAGGCGACAATCGAGGTCAAGATCATGTATTCGGAGGCGACATCGTGGGTCTTATGATCTTTGTATCGAAGGGACTATGATGATTTGTTTGAAGGCAGCGGTGCTAGAATACCTCTACGTTCGAGGACATGACCATTTGAATCGAAGGCATCGAGAGAGAATTACCCTAAAGGGTGCATGTGTGAAAAAGTGTGTCAAATTCAAAATATATTATCTTGAAGATTAGTGTGAGCTATGTCAATTATCTTGCCATACACGCCTAATTACTAGCAATTGATAAAGTGCGGAAAGTAAAATCACGGAATGTAAAATGCGGAAAGGTAAATCTCGCTATTACATGGCTTTGGGGCAGATACATAATTTAAACTTGCGGAAAATAAAACCCTAGATTAAACTATTACAACCCATGAACAATTACATTATTGGAAAAAATAGAATGATAAAAAGAAAACGTCCGAATCGGAACAACCTGTGAAAGAATAAGAGATCGGAAAATATGATGGAATCGAAATAAGAGAAAGAGTTAGAAAAAATGCAAGTTTTAATATGAGAAAATTACTACATGCTGGAAATAAGATAAATAAGTTAAAATAATTTTTTTGGATTTTTTGGCAAAATTTTAATAATTAAAATGCAATTAAAAGTGAATTAAATGCAAAAATATAAATAAAATAAATATGCATGCAAAAATTATATTTTTTAATTTATTAAATTAAATAAAGATTTTTATGAAAATAATGTAAAAGAAAAATGTTTTTGGTAATTTTTTAATGCAGAATAAAATTATGAAAACAATTAAAATAGAATGAAAATATTGAAAAAATTAGGAAATAGGAAAATATTTGCAAACTTGTAAAAAAACAAAGTGTCAAGGTGGATTGATGACATTGGCTTCTGACTGCACCCTTACCATCGATCTGGGCGCCGCGTGTCAATGAAAAGGCGGACGGATTACAAGCAGCGTCATGCCCTGGTTGCCTCGTCTCGCGCCAAACTTCATCTTCCTCGATTTGAAATTTTGAAACTTGACGTCGGCTATTGCTCGGCCTACATTCAACTAATTCAAAATCAAACACATAATATAAATTAATTCTAAAGCCATGGATCGATTCCTTGAAGCATTCGAATCAACGGTATAGGTCTGGTTGTCCAATTTTTCTGTATGGAAACCTAATTCGATGGAAACCTAACAATGGCAATACGATTCTAACCATGGAAACTCAATCAAATAACCAGGATGCTTGCAATCTTCCTACTAATCACAAAACAACAACTAAATGTGTTAAAATGCATGAAAAGAAATCGATTACGGAAAAAGTAAGAACAAACCGAAATCGTATTCCTTGATTCGGATGTATTTGGCAATATGAGTATCGGAATCACTCACGGGGACCATCAGGAATGTATTTGACACCTTAGAATTGATTGAAGCGGTGAAATAAGGATTGCTTTTTGCTTCAAGAACTCGATTTTAGTTTGAGAATAGGGTTTCGAGAGCAATTTTTCGTCCTCTTGATAGGTATGCATCAAGTATATATCTTTGGATGGATTTGGGATTGAATTTGGAAAGAATTAATCAATATTCAATGGAAATCAAATTTGATATTCTCATGAAATCAAATTTTCAAACTTTGTCCAATTTCAATCCAATCTTGCCAAATTTGATCTAATTTCGAAATTGCGGCATTTATGGGTTGATTGGATCACAAGAAAGCAATAAAATCAATCTTCAATTAATTTGATTTTATAATTTATTTTAAGATTTAATTTGCATTTAAATGAATAAATTACAAATTAAATAGAAAAATAAATCAAAATTCGTGGCATTGGGCTTGGACATTCCTAATTGCATGAGGAACAAGTTAGGATGAAGAAAAGTAGGCCCATTTGCAAAGATTTGATTTTTGAAGTATCTCTCTTTGTGCATTCTTCCAAAATTGCCCAACTTGTGAATGGTGTAACTTGCTCAATTTTCCACATTTTTGAGTGTTCTTGGACTTTTGGAAGCTCTAAGAGTCCTATAAACAATGTCTTTGGTCTCATCTCAATTGGAGTTACCATGCTCAATATATCTTCAAAACAAAAGTTGACTTTTGTTGACTTTGAAAATGACACTGTAATGTTTTGAGCTATACCTCTCAAATGAAGCATTTTTGGACATTCTTGTGAGACATGAAGTTGTAGAAATTGAATTTCCTTCAAAATGAGCTTTGGTGGGAAAATTTTGAGAAAGTATGAGAAAGTTATGATCGGTCAAAGTTCGATTGACTTTTCATCTAGAAACCCTAATTTAGAAAGTTTGACTTTTGAGCAAATCTTGAGTTTTCTTGATGAATCATGATCAACCCTTGATCAAATGATGAATGTAACTTCAAAATGAGGATGTTGACCAAAAATAAGTTTGACGTATGTTGACCACAGTTGACTTTTGTCCATACACGATTTTCAACCATCCGAGCAATTGAGGAAACTTGACTTGTGAGGCTTGAAACTTGACATGGAGAATCTTTGAAGCATATGAGGAGGCATGAAGACCATTGGAGATGTTGGAAATCCATCTTGACTTGAGAGATACCAAACCTAGTTTGGGTTGATTGTCTAGGAGAGTTTGTCGATCAACTCTTGAGGAATCCTTGAGCATAGATGTATAAATCTTTTGAGAAGATGGAGGAAATTTTGGGGTATGACACCATACATGCCTAATTACTAGGGTTTATAGGTGCGGAAATTAAAATGCGGGAATGTAAGTGCGGAAAAATAAATCTCTATTACATGGCTTTGGAGATACATGTAATTTAAAAGTGCGGAAAATAAAAGCCTAATTAACTATTACATCCATAAGCAGTTACATAATTGGAAAGCGATAAAAGTAATGAAGCAGGATAACTTTGTGAAAATAAAATCGGGAAATTCAAGAAATCGAACAAGAAAAATGTTAGCAAAAATGATAATTTTAAATGAGAAAAATATTTCATGCAAATAACATTAGTATATAAAATAATTTTTGAGTTTTTGGATTAATTGTAATTAAATCAATTAAAATGATTAAATGATAAATTAACAATTAATTAAATATGCATGCAAATAATATTTTTAATTTTATAAATTAAATAAACATTTATGGAAATAATGCAAAAGAAAAATATTTTTTGGTATTTAATGCATGATAAAAGAAATGAAAGAAAAATAAAATGCATGGAAATATTAAATAGAAAATATGAAAATATGAAAAAAAAATATGTTAGTTGTAAAGGAAGCAAAATAAATGGTCCTTGCAAGGTCGAACGGTGACCTAGCCTCCGCCTTGAACACGTTTTAAAGCTTGATTGAATCGGCACTCAAATCGCAGCGACCGTCTTCTTCGTTTGAATCACAATTTTCCGTCGGCCGGTTCGGCCTATGACCTGCTAACATCAAAATCGTAAGTAATATAAATGAAATCTAAAGCCATGGTTCGATTCGTCTTGGTCCCTTGATCATCCTGGTGGCATCGATTTGGTCAATTTAACCTAATTAGAGAAACCCTAAAACGTGACCTGAAACCCTAATCATGGTATATCATGTTTCCGGCCACGAAAATTCAATTGGATGACCCAAAAAGCTTGTAAACCTTGTTCTAAGCACGAAACAAACATCAAAACAAATTAACAATGCATGAATAACAGAATTCGAATTTTGAAAAAGTATGAACAAACCAAATCGTGATTTCGTGTTTCTTGATGCTTTTGGACAATGTAAAGGTTTGGAATCACTCCAGGGGTATCAAGGAACGTGTTTGGATGCTCAAAATCGATTGAAACAGGCTGAATCCAAGGCTGCTAGTGACTTGTAGTGCACGGTTTTTTTGAGTTTGAATAGGGTTTCTCCAAGCAATTTCTCTGTTCTCATTCATGTGGTATGTATTGTATATATATAGTAGATGGAATTGGAGCTGATTTGAGGAAGAAATCATCATCAATCAATGCAAAACATATTTGATTTTGTACAAAATCAAATTTTCTCTTTGATCAATTTCAATCAATTTCTTTCCAAATCAATCAAATTTGAAATTTGCTGGCTTCTTTAGGTTACTTGGATCTCAAGGATGAGAGAAAAAATCAATTTGCAATTAATTTTGATTTTATACCTTATTTTTGAATTTAATTTGTATTTAAATGAATAAAATCCAAATTAAATAGAAAAATAAAATAAAAATTCGTGGTATTGGGCTTGGATATTCCTAATTGTATAAGGAACAAGTTTGGATGAAGAAAAAGTAAGCCCATTTGCAAAAAAATTGATTGTTACAAGTATCTCTCTTTGTGCACTTCTTCAAAATTGCCCCAATTTGTGAATGGTGTATCTTGCTCAACTTTCCATATTTTTTAGTGTTCTTTGACTTTTTGGAAAGCTCTAAGAGTCCTCTAACCAACCTCTTTGGCTTCATCTCAATTGGAGTTTCCATGCTCAATATATCTTCAAAACAAAATGTTGACTTTTTGTTGACTTTGAAAAGGACCTGTAATGTTTTGATCCATACCTTCCAAATGAAGCATTTTTTGAACATTCTTGTGAGACATGAAGTTGTAGAGAATTGAATTTCCTTCAAAACAAGGGGTGATGGAAAAATTTCTGAGAAAGTATGAAGAAGTTATGCTCAGTCAAAGTTTGGTTGACTTTTCCTCAAGAAACCCTAATTTGGAAAGTTTGACTTTTGAGCAAATCTTGAGTTTTCTTGATGAATCATGATCAACCCTTGATCAAATGATGAATGTAACTTCAAAATGAGGATGTTGACCAAAAATAATGAAGTTTGACTGTATGTTGACCACAGTTGATGTTTTGTCCAATACAACTAATTTTCAACCATCTGAGCAATTGTCTGAGGAAACTTGACTTGTGAAGCTTGAAATTTGACATGGAGAATCTTTGAAGCATATGAGGAGGCATGAAGACCATTGGAGATGTTGGAAGTCCATCTTGATCTGAGAATCACCAAACCCTAGTTTGGGTTGATTGTGTAGGAGAGGGTTTATCTGATCAATCCTTGAGGAACCCTTGAGTATGGATGTATGAAATATCTTGAGAAGATGGAGGGCAAATTTTGGGGTATGACACCTACAAATAGGGAAGGGCTAACTTTACGCCTTCTTTTCCTCTTTTCTCATTATATTGCATTTATTCTTTTCCCAAGAAATCCTCCTTTCACATTTTAACAACCCCTCTGCATTCTTGTCGTCAGTTGCTTCAAAAAACCCTCTTCCAATCATCCAATCATCCACTCAGGTATCCTCTTTCTCTTTATTTATTTATTATTTTAATCAGAAAATGGTCGTTATTAGAGAGTGCGATGACTTGATCATAAAATACACTTAGGAAGCGAAGCATAAAATCTTGTTTGAGGATTGCATGCGTGAGATGAGAGATGCTCAGAGGGTATCTGAACTAAAAAGGGTTACGGACAGGGTTTACACTGAAGTTTTTACTTCTAACAGTGATTCTGACCCTGACTCTTCAGGTTCGGTGGAGCTTATAATGCAATCAACAAATTAATCAAAGGAGAAGCCATAGGCTTCAAAAACTTGATACAAGGTGTCGAGATCGCTACCATGCATTCTCTCTAGAGCGTTTCATCCACGGAATGAGGATGATGTGATCTTAGAACCACTGAAAGCGGGAAAGCGTTTGTATGATCCGACCTAAAGGAGTTGATTCGAATGGTTCTACTTTTATACCGGGGTCATAGAAGAGTTTAGTATCCAATTTCCCCTCTCTGATTTTGAGACTGTCATCCTACGAACCATGAATGTTGCTCCCTCTCAACTCTGCCCAAATAGTTGGGGGTTTATCAGGGCATTTGAGGTAATATGCCCCCTCTAATAGCCCCACTATCGGCCTATTTTCTCCTTCTTGAGATAAAAGTCTTGAGTGCAGGCGGGTTGCCATCAGCGGTATCCCAAAGGAGCTTCCTTCAAGCCTATACCCCAAACTTCAAGGTTACAAGGAGCGGCAAGTGGGATCAAATGTGGGCCCCGGTGCCCCCAAGTTATCTATGGTGCCGACGGGCACCACAAATTTCCTTTATATTGGACCAGCGACCCGCTCCCTATCTCCGGCTTTGATTATGACAGCCTAAATGAATCTGAGACCCTTTCCTTAAGTTTTGGAATCTTTCAGGCCAATCGGGTCAAGGACTTGCTTGCCTCTACTCTAAGAGTCACGACTTCCTAGGTAAGAAGTTTCTAACAAGTTTCTTACACTCCTTCCCATCATTCCTGTCTAATTCTTTTTTGCTCTTCTTTTAATACAGACAAAATGACTGACATGTCCGTGAAGGAATAAAGGAAGTTGATGGCGGCGGCTCGTGCTGCTCGGATGGGTGATGGTGGCCTTTTTGAGACCAAGTCGGACCTAGCCGGGCTGGAGATCCGCATTCCAAATAAGAAAAAGAATGTCACGTCCCGAGCAAGTGCACTGGAAGCTGCCGTGATTACTGCTTCTTCGGTCAAGCGCTCTGTTGAGCTTGAACCAACTATTGAGCTCGCCCCAAAGAAGCTAAAAACCATTATGGGGAACGAGAACAATTCAGCGGACTGGGAAATGTCAACTTTGTTGAAGGAAACCGGTGGCAATTCAAGTCGGGCTTCCATAGAGAATAAGTTTTGGTCTACCGATTTTGACGGTCTCAAATTTCTATACGATCATCACATTGCTACTGAAGACGTAACCAAGCTAAGGAATCTGGGTTTGCAGCAGATAACAAAGGTGACTCGTGTCGATGAGGTGTGCGTGCTTACCAGCCTTTGTTCAGTCTGGTGACGATGTGGAATAGAAAAAGTCCGACCTGGAGAAAGAGATCACAAGGCTGGCCGATAACGAGAAATTCCTTTATGACGCGAACAATGTGCTCAAGAACAAAATCGTGGAAGCCGCTGCAAGCATCACGGACCTAGAGAGCAAAAACTCGAATACGATAACGGATAAAAGCTTTAGAGGAAGAACTTGCTCAAACAAAACTTGACTAGCGAGTTAACAGCTAAGCTCAAGATTCGAGAAGTCTCGCTCCGACTTGCAAGATGCCTGGAGAAATCCCGAATGGGCGTCTTTGAGCGCAGGGACTTGGATTTTGACGAGCCAGCTCGGTCACTTGTCTATATCCTGATTTGGATATCTCGGAAGTTGACTTTTTAAGGCTATTGTTGACGGGAAGCTGGTGGAGATCGATGAAGATGATAGTGAAGTCACACAAAGCGAAGAGAATGGCAACATGGGCACTGCCGACCCCAATAACTGATCATCCTTAATGTTTTGTATTGTTGTTTCTTTTTTTGTAGTTATTCATCCCCCCTTGGTGGATGCATTTTGTATGTTTGAACTTTGACCCTTCGGGCTTTTGATACTGCTGCAGCGTGTTTATTTTTGCTAAAACATCGTTTAACTACATGATTGCTTGCATATAGTTGTGAACAATTTTATGTTATGTATTAGCCCCCTGAGCCATAGGGTGCATCAAACGACCTTAATGTCTTCGACGAGCACGTTACAACTATTCACAACGCAAATATACTTCTTCATACCATGCTTAAACCGTCACAGAAAGTCAATCCGAGTTTGGACCGGAGCTCTTTGGGGCGAACCAGAGGTTCCCTCCTTGGATTCGAGGAATTACTGCCACTGAGAGTTGATCTGAGATAGGAGCAGAGCTCTGCAAGACGTACCCGTGGCTCCCGCCTTGGATTCGAGGAATTACCGCCACTGAGAGTTGATCCAAGATAGGACCAGAGCTCTGCAGGACGTACCCGTGGCTCCCGCCTTGGATTCGAGGACTTACCGCCACTGAGAGTTGATCCGAGATAGGACCAGAGCTCTACTGGACGTACCCGTGGCTCCCGCCTTGGATGGAAGTCATAATTTGCAAAACAAATAACATATTATAGGTGCCTCATTAAAAACCGTGGCCCTTGCCTAGCCTAGGGAAAAGAGTGCACCATTTATTTTACATCATCACAATGTCTAACTGAAATACAATTTAAGATTAACAACATTCCAGGTCCTGGGAAACTCGGACCCGACCAACGTTTCCAACTTATAAGCCCCGTTGTGCAATTTCTCCGAGACCCTGAACGGTCATTCCCAATTAGGATCCAGCTTACCCCTCTTGGTTGGATCAGTTGCTTTTTTGAGCACTAGATCTCCGACCTTGAAACCGCGCTGCTTTACTTTTAAGTTGAAACGACTGGTCATCCTCTGTTTCGCTGCTACCTCCCTGACATGGGTCGTGCCCCTTACCTCCTCCAACAGATCTGCCTCCTCATCCAAAGCCAGTTTATTGGACTCCTCCTCGAAGTACTCACGCCTCCAAGATGGCAAGGCAACCTCCACCGGAATCATGACATCGACTCCAAAAACCATCCTAAAAGGAGTCTCCTAAGTCGTGGAGTGAACTGTGGTGTGGTACCCCCACAACACTTCCTGTAGGCATTGCGCCCATAGCCCCTTAGCGGAATCCAGGTTCTTCCTTAACGCACTCAAGATTACTTTGTTGGCTGACTCGGCCTGTCCATTTGCCTGTGGGTGTTCTACGGATATGAATTTATTTTGAATTCCGAGCTCTTTGCAGAATTCCACCACCGAAACGCTTGCAAATTGTGCTCCATTATCAGAAACAATAACCCGAGGTAACCCGAAACGACAAATAATATTCCTCCAATAAAAACGTCGAACCCGATCTGTCGATATCCGGGACACTGCCTCGGCCTCCACCCACTTAGTGAAATAATCAACAGCCACAATTAAAAACTTCAACTGTCCCGGGGCCACTGGGAACGGCCCTAGGATGTCAGCCGGAGTGTGAATACCCGGAGCAAATGCTTGGCACTTTGCACATCGTGCCACATACATTGCACAATCTTTTGCCAGAGTAGGCCAGTAGTACCCAACTCTTAGGATTCGACCAGCCAAAGCTCTAGCACCTCCGTGATTTCCACAGACCCCCTCATGAACTTCTTTAATTACCACCAATACATCCTCCTCTGCCACACATCGTAACATTGGGGCTGCTCGCCCTACTCTGTACAACTTCCCAGACTCCATCACGAACCTGGATGAGATTTTCTTGATTTGTTTGGCCTTCTCTCTATCCTCGGGCAGCATATCCTGCTGTATATAGCGAATGATTGGACTCATCCATCCATCTCCCTCGTTAATTGCTAGGGACTCTTCTTTTTCAATACTGGGCGCAGGGAGCACTTCTTGTATGACCGACTTGTTTACCCCAGAACCTTTAGAGCTGGCTAGCCGGGATAAAAATCGGCGCGGGTATTCTCATCCCGGGACACATGACATATTTGAAAACGAGCCTACTCGGAAGCGACTGCTACATACTTTGCTAAGATGAGGTCCTTTGTCTGAAAATATTCGTCCACCTACCCGGCCACCAGCTATGAGTCAGTATGGACCAGCAGATGTGTCACTCCGACCTCCAAGGCCAGTCTCAAACCGGCCAGAAGAGCTTCATACTCTGCTTGGCTATTACTCGTTGGAAAACCGAAATGTAAGGAGTACTTCAAAACCATCTCTCCTGGGCCATTCCAAAACCACTCCCGCGGCGTTGCCTTTCAGATTAGAGGAGCCATCAACGGACATAATCCATCTTTGAGTAGGAACCACCGACGGTAAATTCCACCATAAAGTCGGCCAGGCACGGCACTTGACACTGGTATGGACTGGCGATTTCATATTCGGCGACTCCACGGCCGGATACCATCCTCCCAGCCAGATCGGGCTTTTTGAACACTTGCTGTAACGGAAAATTGGTCTTCACTTGGACAGGATGTCCATGAAAGTAATGCCTGAGTTTCCGGGCAGTTGTCACGAGTGCCAACGCTAATCTCTTAATCTTCTGATACCTGATCTCTGCCCCTTTTAACACTTTGCTTACGAAATACACCGGAGCTCCCCCTCTTCCGTATCCTGGAACAGCACCGAAATGATCGCACTGTTTGTTGCCGCCAAGTACAGTACTAATTGTGAGTTCTCTTTGGGTCTGACTAGCACCGGGGGTGTTGACAGTAACTACTTTATCTTGATGAACGCCTCCTCACACGCCTCCGTCCATTCGAACTTGGCTCTTTTCTTGATTGCCGAGAAGAAATGGATGGACTTGTCCCCTGCACAAGACAAAAAACAAGATAGCGCGGCCAAACGGCCAGTTAGCTGCTGGACTTCACGCATTGAGACCGGACTCCGCATGTTGATAACCGCCTGACACTTATCTGGGTTGGCCTCTATTCCCCGGCTTATCAGCATGAAACCGAGATTTTACGGCTGAACCCCAAATGTACACTTGTCCGGGTTCAAGCGCATTTCAAACTTCCGCACCGCAGCAAAAGTCTCTTTAATATCAGTCACATGACCATCTCCCGATGCGGTCTTTATCACCATATCGTCTCCATACACCTCAATATTCCGTTCAATTTGAGGCGAAGACCATGTCCATCGACCTCGATAGGTTGCTCGGCGTTCTTGGACCAAAGGCATAACCTTATAGTAGAAGTTCTTCTGCTCCGTCATGAAAGCGGTCTTTGATGCATCAGTTGGGTTCATCCGGATTTGATTATACTAGATACGCATCCGAAACTCGGGAGGCGAAACCGGAGGCGTCAATCAATCGATCGATATGAGTAAGTGGGTAAGGATCCTTCTGGCATGCTTTGTTAAGGTCAATGAAATCCACGCACATTCTCCACTTTTCGTTCTTCTTTTTTACCATAACCACGTTGGACAGCCAAGTCGGATATTGCACTTCACTAACAAACCCAGCTTTAACCAGCTTCCCTACCTCCTCCGAGATAGCCTATCCCTTCTCCTCTCCCATCTTTCGCTTTCGCTGTGACACCGACCTAACCTCCGGGTCGATTGCCAGGTGGTAGCACATGATCTCCGGGCTTATCCCCAGCATATCTGACGACTTCCAAGCGAAAAGATCTAGGTTCTGCCTTAACACCTAGACAATCTCTGCTTCTTCTTCCTCAGCGAGTTGTATTCCCAGATGGGTGATCTGTGACGGTAACGGCCCAATCTGGACATCCTTGACTTCTTCCTGAGGGGCAAGTTCATCCTCGTTTGATCCCTCCCTCGGATCAATGTCAACCATGCTGACCTCATGCTCTGAGGAGTTTTCCGCTGGGCCCGATCTCTTCCTGGTCCTCAAACTGTCTTTATAGCATTTCTGAGGCGGACCACGATCTCCGCGTCGATCCGACCGACCATTATCAAGAGGATACTTCATGGTCAAAAACAGCGTCGACAATACCGCCTCAAGAGCGTTGAACGATGGTCGTTCGATAATGATGTTATAAGGTGATGATGCATTAACCACCAAGTACCTAACCCGGACACTTTTGGCATTCTCTTCATTTAGAAGGTGGTGAGCGAGGAGATATCCCAAAACCTGTACACTTTCGGGGAGAATCCGACAAGGGTCCCACTAAAAGCAACACCTCCTTGGTTCAAAACCCATCCCCTTAAAGCTTCCTAGTAGAGGACATCAGCGGAACTTCCGGATCGACCAGCACCGCTTCACACCCCAATCCAGTTTGCACTTCAATTACCATGGGATCATTCTCATGAGGCAGAACCTCCCCGGCGTCCTCTCCCGAGAAATTTATCACCCCCGGCTCAACTTTGGTGGTTCCGATGCGGAGCACGTGCCCGGCTCCGCGAGCGTATCTTTTCCTGGCGGAACTAGAAGACCCGCCGCCCGCGAAGCCTCCGGAGATAGTGTTGAGAGTGTCTTTGCCACAGCCTCCTTAACCTCCTCAACAGCTTTATCCTTCTTTTTAGACCTGGAATCGGAAGCTGAGTCCCTTCTCGGAGGTGAACCACGTTTGTTCGTCCGTTCAGGATCCTCCTTCACATAGGTTGACAACTTGCCCGTTTGAACTAATCTTTTGATCTCCCTTCGCAGCTGAATGCAGGATTCCGTGGTATGTCCCTTCAAACGATGATACTCACACCACACCTCCGGGTCACCCCCCAAAACCGCATTGACATTCCACTTTCCCCAAGGCTTAGGTAGCAATTTTAGATGATTAATGTCACGAAGGATATCCTTCCTCTTGGCATTCAGAGGTGTGAAAGTCTCTCCGGGCCTTGGGGTCGACTGCAGGCGGGACTGAAGCCACTACTATCACGTGCGGTCTCATGGGGCGGTGTTGTCCCGTGGCCGGGCGCGCTCATCCTGCCCCGACCCTCTCTCTTTGGAATCCCGAGCATGCTTCTCCATGTTGCTTTCTTCCCCCTTTACGTAGCACTCAGCCCGGATAATGATCTCATCCATGCTTTTGGTTGGATTTTGAGCCAGAGACTCGTTGAATTGGACGGCTTTAAGTCAAAAGTCTTTTCATCGACCACAAAGATCTTCGGTTAGGGATCACGAGACCTTTATGGTTTCTTCGTTGAACCTGGCCATAAAGTCTCGCAGTGGCTCTGAAGGTCGCTGCCTCACATTAAAGAGAGAGGTGTTAGCCACCTTGCGATGGTGATTAGCCGAGAACTGCTGGATAATCTTTCGGTTGAAATCCTGATAACTGACCACAGAGAACCAGGGAAACCCCATGTACCAACGTAAGGCCGACTCTCTAAAGGTGTCGGCCATCGATTTCAGGAAGTCAGCTGCTCCAATAAGTGCCATCGTATTGTTAACTGAAATGATATGCTCTTGAGGATCTGACTTCCCATCGTACGATGCCAAGACGGGGGGTTTGAAATTCTTAGGAACAACATCCTCCCAGATTTCCTGTGACAAAGGTTGCAGCTCCAGGAGCTCTTTTTCGTGCTCTTCCGCTTCGTCCAAACTCCTCTGTTGAAGGGCTTGGACATTGTCTTGAGGAGTATCGTTATGCTGGCGCAGATCATCGATCATGGCCAGCAACTGGGTCAGATCCGGTGGATCCGTTGGCGATGTTTGGGACATTGGTGCTAGTATGCTTATGTGTGTGCGGTGGCTTGGGATTGATTTCACCGAGGCCCCACGGTGGGCGCCAAATGTTCTTGCAGAAAAAACCTCTTTGTTGATATTTTAGGGATTTGGAAGCTCAAGCGTAGTGGCTAGAGTTCCAAGTTGATGATTGTCTTGCTTATCCCGCTGGCGGGAGCCCTATTTATATCATTGATTCATGGAGTCCTTTTTCCCTTCCTGCAATTGCCTTAGTGCATTAACTATGGCTTGGAGATGAAGGAATCGACCGTTTCAGCCCATGATGGCTTGATACATGGCGCCTCATGCGACTCCATGCTCTCATTATTCCTTCAATCGATAGCGTCTTCCCTATCCGTTACCCCCAGCCCAAACAGATGATCGGGTCACATCCTGGGGCTGATCCGGTCTCCTATCCCAATGTTCTTGCAGGAAAAACTATATATATGATCTTAGGGATTAGGAGGCTCATACGATGGCCTCAAAGCTACGGTCTAGCTTACCCGCTGTTGGGAGCCCTTATAGATGGAGTAGATACCTCATCTTTAGTGTGTAATTTAGAGAGGAATGAGAGAGTCCTCTTTTCATGGCCTGAGGCCTCTTTTATAACATAGCCGCCACTAATGATCATAATGGCATAACCGTCCATTTAATACTTGAAACATTGCTTAATGATTAGTAGCGTCCGTAGCTGCTCCATGAATAACGTAGCGGAAGCTAGTCGACCTCGGGGTTTCACCGGGAGCTCACAGTTACCGACTATAGGTTTCTTCACAGGGGCTGACCCGTTCTCCTATCCCAATTCGGTGTCGGGCGGATAAGGGTCTCACACCCGGATCGAGATCCATCCCGGATGTCTACAAACCCTCCTCGGTCTTATATCTCGGTGGGAAATTTATGCATGATCATAAGCCCCGAGCATATGGTTTCTAGACCTTGAAGCCTTATGCTCGTTTTTAAAAACATAAACTTTGACCCATGTCGGTCCTCCAATACCAACTTTGTGCTTTAGTGTGAATTTACACAGTGGTTTACCATTCTTAGCTTTTTGAGGTTTTTAAATGTTACGCCGTCGGAATCGACACTCGTAGGCATTTTATCCGGGCGGATCCGGGGCGCATAGCCGGGATAAAAATTCCTTCGACCTCACATCTCGGCTCGGGCGATGAAGATATATGGCAGACTAGCCCCGAGTATCTTGAGTCAGCTTTGATGAAAATGTTTTGCGGAATCAATTAAGGTCCTTCGCTTTATATGCAGGTACAAGCGAGCTTTTAAGGTTGCTCGTGAACAATTTTATGTTATGCTACTAGCCCCCAGCCATGGGATGTAGCAAACCTACTACGATGGCGGGCGAGCGTAACACTTTGTTCTAGCGCAATGTATTCTATCCTCGTCGCGAATCGATACTCGGTTTAACCATAACGCTCGTTCTTAGTCCGGTGGGCTCGAGAACTTTTGTCGGGCTATTGGTGGTAAGACTTAGCTTTAACTAGACCAGCCCCAGGTCACATGATGTATCAAGCGAGACTATCTTGGCTTTTCAAACAGCTATTCATGACACTACGTCGTTTTACGCTTTAGTTGAATCTGAGCCCCAGCGGGTTGGCTGAATTTAGAGGTTTAACGCCACTAAGTTGATCGAGATAAGACGAGCTCCAGTGACTCACACGAAGTTGGAGGTATCACTACCGTTAAGAGTTGATCGAGGCGGAATGGTGCTGGGTAGCTCACACGGGCTTCAACGCCACTAAGAGTTGATCCGAGATGGACCCGAGCTCCGTGACTTGCGGAATTATAGGTATAACCGCCACTTAGGAATTTGATCGAGACGGAATCATAGTCCAAGCGAGGTTTGAAACCTTTGAAGGTTGTTAGAATAGGAACAGGTTTTGAAGGTTGTCCGGTAGGAACAAAGCCTTTTGAGGTTGAGCCTCTATAGGAATGATCGAGGGCAGTTGAGCCAACCGAGGTTGACCGGAGGGTTGAGCCTCTTGGGGTTGACCGGGGGTATTCCGCATAGGAGCGAGCCTTTCCGTGGTGGCGATCATAGATCGAGCTTAGCGATGCGTCGCCAATGGGTTGAGCCTCAAGCGAGGTTGACCAGGGTATTCCGCGAACGAGACCTTTCGTGATGAAGGCGATCATGGGCCGAGCTTAGCGATGCGTCGCCAATGGGTTCGAGCCTCGGCGGGTTGACCAAGGAGTATTCCGCATAGGGCAAACCTTTCCGTGGTGAAGGCGATCATAGATCGAGCTTAGCGATCGTGTGTGGGTTGAGCCTCGGCGAGGTTGACCAGGTATTCCGCATAGGAGCGAGCCTTTCCGTGGCGAAAGGCGATCATAGGCCGAGCTTAGCGATACGTAGCCAATGGGTTCGAGAGCCTCGGCGAGGTTGACCAGGAGTATTCGCATAGGAGCAGAGCCTTTCCGTGGTGAAGGCGATCATAGACCGAGCTTAGCAATGTCAGCAATGGGTTGAGCCTGGCGAGGTTGACCAGGAGTATTCCGCATGGAGCAGGCTTCTGGTGGCGAAGGCGATCATGACCGAGCTTAGCGATGCATTAGCCATATCCAGTCTTGAGGTGGGGAGCACTTTATCCGTTACATCCTATTACAAACTATAATTAATTCAAGATGCCTCTTCCCTACCACGGGGGGGTAAGGCGACACCTTTACATAATGGTATTTTAAACAATATTGTAATTTTTACAAAATTTCAGCAGTTCAATCTACCGACTTTTGCTGTTCTTCTCTTCTACCATTCTTGATTGGGATGGTTATATGAGCCCCCAAGCTTAGTTTTTGTTTGAAAAAAAAATGGTACTTGATACCGGCTCATCCTATCAAGGAGGACTCATTTTTAATGGTTTGCTCTCGAGTACTTTAGGCTAGGTACTTTGCTTATATGTCATCGGTCATAATAAATCAATATATTTAGTTATAAATATATGCAATTGGAAACGGTACATATCTATCTGACTTCTTGTCGGTACATCATAACTTTTTCATTAGCTACAACTTACAGGTATAACTCGGCGACCCGAAATATCGTTGCGGTTTAAAATAAGTGTGTCGTCATATTTCACAAGAGTACCAAGAATAATAATTCTTACTGAATTGTGTTAGTTTGATAAGCAATGACTAATAAACAAAATTTGATTTATGGTATCATAAACATCGTGCACAGCCAAACATCATGCTTACTTGTGCCAACTAAAAACACATTTGAGACATAAACTCATTGTCTTGAGAAAGACGAACCTATCATGCAATAGTAACAATTTTAAGTTAATCATTATTGTATGTTTAAATTGTAACATCACATGTCTCGTTCCAGCTCAATCCATAACAATTTTAGAACACAAGTTTTCTTCTATGTAAAATTACATTTACGACTAAAATTGTTATTTTCAAATAATGCATATAATAATTGTTATTATCCTCAGAGCTTTTGATAGGATATAAAAAGTGGAAGAGATACTTATCTTCCTATAGTATGTAAGAAAACCAGAGACATGCTCACAGCCACATAACATGAAATGCAAGTTGTCTTTTTACCACCAGAGCACTGACAATCACAATGATACTAATGGTGTTGGTGTGTATATGATAGCAACTAACTCATAAATGCAAATCATTTAGTAAAATTGAGACATTAGTCGCTAACGTTTCGGAGCTAGTAAAAAGTTTGACAGTTTATGGCCATCACCTTATTCTTGTAATATTATTTTCCATTATTATTAGCTTTTAATTTGCGACCGTTTAGGCCATCAAAATGCTTGACACATTGTTACAGAAGTTACCAATTAAGCAATAATTATGAACAATTACTTATCTTTCAATGGGGAGGTTGACAGCATCAAGATAGAGACTCTGTTACCGATTTCGGTTGGGACTTTCTTTGAAAAGCCGACATCTACTAGTCGTAGCTGCTAAATATTACGAAATCCTTTTCCGACGGCATCACGGCTCCATCTTTGAGAATGGCTTTATCTGGATGCGAGGTCATAAGCGGTCGTCGACATGAGATAGACAGTACTTTCGCTAAACTGAGAACTGTCAACATTCTGATTAACATGACTTGCATTATCCCTAACTTGATAATTGAGATAACTATGGCTGTAAAAAACTAGCGTAATGCATGAGAGTTGTAGTTATCAAATGATAGAACAAGTTTATGTGACTTATCTTTAACGTTGACTTGTAGGCAAATGACAGGTCCAAGTCTTATGAGGCATCAATCACATGTTATATTATTACTTTTCCTGGTTCTGACTTCCGCCATGATGCTTGTCCAGTACCGTTTGAATCTCTCGTAGTACTCTGAGTTGGTATCAGCATTAACTGCATCGGCAGCAGAACACCGCCAATTTTGTCACAACCCCTTCTCCCTTTCATATTTCATATTGCTCTCTTGCTTTGTGCGTTGTGTTACGACGGTTTAATCCCGGAGATCGAGTCACAAGCAAGTTTTATTGTCGGGTGAATCCATTCGTAAACCGGTGCTGGAAACGTGTTGCAATTAAACGTCAGATATTATGAACACCAGTTTGGACGGATCGGTTACTTCAGCATGCTTATCTTTCCTGTTTGTCCGATCGCCGTTACTAAATGATGTTTCAATAAGTCGGAGATCTCAATTCCCAATCTTTCAGGACCAACAAAAAACGGATTATGAATCAATAATGCTAAAATTGGCTGTGAATCATAGGTCATGTATTGTCTTAACATGTACAATATCGAATAACTTATCTTTCGATGTTAATGGTGACCTCTTTAGTTTTGATATGGATGTCGCTACGCCGCTATTGGAGTTGGAGAATTCGTTGCTGACTGTGTCAGGTTCATCCCTTTGTGGGTTGCGCTTCCGTGATGTTGAAATCTGGGAACCATCGGACACAAAACCACCCTCAATGGTTCAACTCGGACCCGTTTCTCCTCGGGTATTTGAGATGGTGTCATCGGCAGATTTGATGCCTTTGAAGAACCCGAAACCCATTTCTTATCGGATCGGGCTTGTTCACCACCACTGCATCTGCCGTGAACTGCCTGCACCGAGATCTTGCAGTCCCGTAAGAAACCCTTTCTAAGATGTCGGCCCCTCCACGTGGTGCAAACATAGATTCCGAGAGCATCGTCACAAACATCTCGGCTGCTGGGCATGTTGCCTCTAATGTCAAATCTCCGGCGTGATCGCTTTCTTTTACAAATTCTCGTTCCGGCCATCTTCCCCGTGATGGCTCATGTCACAACGTGAAGTTTGGGACTGTCTTGTTGTCGTCACCAGAAGTGGGCATGTCAACATGGTCATTACCGGTGACTTTTCATTGAAGAGATCACCCTAGGAATTAGAATGAATTAAAGGAGGATGAAATGATCACCCTTGGGAATTAGAATGAATCATGAGGCCTGGGAAAGTTTTACCGAGGCCCCACGGTGGGCGCCAATGTTCTTGCAGGAAAAACTATATATATGATCTTAAGGGATTGGAGGCTGCGAAGGACGCATGGCCTCAAGCTACGGTCTAGCTACCCGCATTTGAGGGCCTTATAGATGGAGTAGATACCTCCTCTTTGTGTGTGTAATTTAGAGAGAATGAGAGTCCTCTTTTTCATGGCCCTGAGGCCTCTTTATAACATAACCGCCACTAATGATCATAATGGCATAACCGTCCATTTAATACTTGAAACCGCTACTTAATGATTAGTAGCGTCCGTTTTGCTCCATGAATAGCGTAGCGGAAGCTAGTCCGACCTCGGGGTTTTTGCCGAGGAGCTCACCGGTTGCAACTATGGGTTTCTTCCTGGGGCTGACCCGTTCTCCTATGTCAATTCGGGTATCGGGCGGATAAGGTCTCGCTGCGATCGAGATCCATCCGGATGTCTACAAACCCTCCTCCGGTCTTATATCTGGTGGGAAATTTATGCATGATCACCCAATTCGAGAATCACGCTAGATAAGGGTCTCAAATCTCGATCCGAGATCCATCCGGATGCCTGCAAACCCTCTCCGCCTTACATCTCGGTGGGGAATTTATGTATGATCACACGCTGACTAGAATTAAGAATCTGTGAATGATGTCAAACCTCATACTACTAACTATGTCACTTTTGGAGATGGAGCTAGAGGAGAAATCAAAGGTGTTGAAACTTGGACTGTCACGGAGTTCTAAACCTAAATGAGGTGTTCTTTGGTAAATGGTTTGACGCCAATCTCATAAGTATCGATCAACTATGTGATATGGGATTCAAGGTCAACTTCACCAAGGCCGAATGTCTTGTAACCAATGAAAACAAGAGATTATAATGAGAGGAGTCAGATCAAAAGACAATTGTAACCTTATGAGATGCAAGAACACTAACTACTCTTACGTGTGCTCTACATCAAGAAAGGAAAAGCGTGGCACCAAAAAACTTGGTCATTTGCATCTTAGAGGGATGAAAAGATCATATCTATGGAGGGTTCACATTGAAGGGATTCAGGAGAACTTCATATTGATGAAGGGAGGAGTTTGTGGTGAATGTCGAGAGGAGTTGGAAAGCAAACCAGAATGTCCACATCAAAAGTCAAGACATCGACCACCTCTAAGGTGCTAGAGCTTTTGCACATGGATCGATGGGTCTTATGCAGGTTGAAAGCCTTGGTGGAAAAAGATATGCTTATGTTGTTGTGGATGATTTTTCGGTTACGGATAAACTTCATCTGGGAGAAATCGATGTTTTGATGTCTTTAAAGAATTATGCAAGAGACTTCAAAGAGAAAAGAAGGATGCATTGTAAATTAGAAGTGATCATGGAAAGGAATTTGAAAATAGTAAGTTTGATGAGTTTTGCTCTTGAAGGAATCAATCACGAGTTCTCTTCCTAACTCCTCGACAAAATGGAGTTGTGGAGAGGAAAAACGAGGACTATCTGAGGAATCTGCGGAGCAATGATACATGCTAAAAGCTTCCTATTCATTTTGGGCTGAAGCTATGAATACAACTGTTATGTCCATAACAGGGTCACACCAAGAAAGTAACATCTCCACCCTTTGAAATATGGAAAGGAAGAAAACCTACGTGAAGTATTTCCATGTATTTGGAAGCAAATGCTTTATTCGACGATCGTGAACAAAGGAGAAAGATGGACTCTAAAAGTGATGAAGGAATTTTGCAGAGATATCACAGTAACCAGAGCATATAGAATTGTTCAATTCCAGAACCAAAGTTATGATGGAGTCTATAAATGTCATAGTTGATGTCACCACGAGGAAACAAATGTCAATATGATGTTGAGACATTGT